>OY755239.1:17218405-17790905 GCA_963576725.1 Azorinus chamasolen
CATATCCGTCACAAACGTTTGTCAACATTCCATGACTTTCTTGAAAGAAGTACTCGGTTGTATAAAACAATCCCTTAAGTTTCTTGTCTGAAAGTAACTTGCTAACGTCACCGGCAAGACTTTTCAATGAAATTGCTCGAAGAATATTACTCACTTTTTGTTTGACTGTCGGAGAAGTAATGTGTATCTTTAGGAAAGAACATAAATGATAAAGAATCATCAATTTAAAAACCGTTGCAAGTGTGTTCTGATCATCGGTTTTGTTAGTATCGCCAAATCGAAAGGTTATATTCGATTTAGAATAAAAAAGTGTATAAGCCTGTCCGCGAGATAACCGTGATGTGCAAACTAGTTTTTCTTTTGGGTTTGCAACAATAAATTTATCACAAATTAGTGATCTTTCCAAAACAGGAATATAAATAATCATATTATTCTGAGAACTACTTTATAAACTTCCTACTCAAATATCAAAATATTTTACAGACAATTATGGACACTGCTCAGCGTTACCATGAAGTAATATTGTTTCGGAATGATGATAGAAAACATGAATACGTCGATTTGTTTCATCTTCTTTTGACAAGTCATGGTAAACCAAGGAATAAAATGATCCATTCACTCGTGAACACAATGATAATTTTCTTCATTAACACATTTCTTGTGATGACATGCTTGACTGGATATAATGAGACAAATATGAACAGGCTATTGATCAACTATTCACCAGATGCCACACAGTATGTCGATGATAATACATTATACACGGTTGTAAAACAGTTCAAAAATTTGTTTTGGGCTAAGTCTCATCTAGTAAACTGGAGATTATATACACGTCTACGTGCAATTCTGTTTAATAAAGTACCTAATAATATTATATCAATAGCGGACATTACCATGGCGGTTATCTACATGAATGCGGTAGGAATCATTCGTATCAATCCTATGTATTTTACCAATACATTACATGGTAAACCCTTTGTTGTCAAAGACGTTATAAGCCAATACTGGTTTTTGAATGGATTAAGATACAGAGAAGTCTTTGAGTATAAATTCTCTGAAGTTGACTTCTTTGAACGGCGAAAAAAAATATATTTAAAACAGTGTTCTGAAAGTTTAAGTTTGAACAAATCACCATGACCGTCCTATCGGATCTTTTCTTCACCGACTCTAGGAACGACCAATACCAGGAAATAGCTCGACACTATTATGAATACTGGATGACACCAAATAATATAGAAAAAGTAATCGAAATTCCTATTACAACATGCAAAATATGCTCGCTTCCTAACACAGACAGTGTTTCTGTTCTGGGACTATACTATGATTCTATGCCCTATCATAAGTTAATTATATTGGATGCGGCAGTCGTCTGTATTATGTCTATGCTTGATCCAGATCAACTCAGTCTTGAATGTAAAGACCTACATTTCCAAATCGAAAACATTAACCCAGATGTAATAAGAAATCATTTCTTTCTAAATATTTGCGACGAGAAAGAAAAGTCAATGAATAACTGGGATGAGATAGAGATACTTAAGTCGGTTATGCTCGGCCTAAAAACAAATACAATCCACCTGCGCCAATATGCAAATCTAACAAAGCTTTTGAAAAAAGAATGTACCGGTACATGCAACACGTTTATGTCGGGACAGCATCAGGACATAATTGAAACTCGACACAAAAATGAATCTGATTCCGATTATTTTATAAGTGAGAACAACAAACATTTAATGACCAAGAAACACAATAAAAACAATACTGCAGCAAGAATATCTATCCTTTATGATATTCTTGATTCTTGAT
The DNA here is from genome assembly GCA_963576725.1 of Azorinus chamasolen. Lineage (NCBI taxonomy): Eukaryota > Metazoa > Mollusca > Bivalvia > Cardiida > Solecurtidae > Azorinus > Azorinus chamasolen. Next base: position 17,220,209 of record OY755239.1, read on the forward strand.
TACTACACTCAAAACAATGGTTTGATATATGTATGTTCATAATATTTTATATCTTCGGAATCATTTACAACTACTGTATCTGCATTGTTGTAATAAAGATCATTATCATCTGTATAGTCAGGTTGTTCTGAATTTTTCTCTTCCTGTTCCAAATGTCTTTCTTCTTCAACTTCGTCTATGGTTTTGATTATAACTTTATCAAAAGTAACTGACTTTTTAAGATCATATTCAATAGGATCACTTGGCACAGAAGGCAGTATATCTGTTACCATTTCATCAATATCTAAAGGTTCGCGTTCTATTGTATCAAGAATAGAATCATATTCAGTTTTTTGACTAGCTTCGTTAATGCGTAAAACAATATCTTCACGTACTTCGCATAGGTCTTTTTCTGTATCAATCATATTGTCGATTATAGGATTTATCCTTTCTAAAAGTGTTTGGTTTGATTTTATTGTTTTCGAATATTGTTGCATCAGCGCCAATAAATATTTACGATGAGCACCACACAATTTCTTATCAGCAACAGCCATTGCAAGTTTTTTATGAACTGCTTCATAATGCATTTGTTGGATTTCATGAGGAAATAGGCTAGCTAAATGTTTGTCTTCAGTCAAAGCTTTACATTTTGCTTCATTGATGCGTGCTTGTAGTTTCAAGTTCAGGTAATTTCGAGCTTGAGATGAATTCATATTTTTTTTAAAATTAATAGTCGGTTAGCTTTACCATAACCTTACACGGTAGGTTTAATAAACAGATTCTATACTTGGGTCAACAGAATCAAACAAGAAATTATTTGGCTAAATATTTTTTTATTTTAGTTTACTCCAAAAACAACTACTTACTCAATCCCTTTTCTTGATACGTTTGTTTATATAACTTTATAAACTATGCTTCAGTTAAGTCAATTAATCGTTCTGTTATACTCTGTATTTTGTCTCTCCAATCACTTGTCTTCAATTGTGTCTCACGATATGTTTGGCAGGCCAGTTTCTGTTTGTACGCATCTGCTAAATCGGTAGGAAAACCAAGTATAGACAGTTCTTTCTTCCAAGCGGTCATCACTCTGTTTTCATCTACAACATTCAGTATGTCATTAAAATAGAAATTCAGCTTTTCGTATTTATCTGTCATGAGACAGTGGTGGTCTTTCTGTCCAGGATAGTCGTTGATGCAACCTTCACATTTCTTGTAAGCAACGTAATTGATGTTTAGTAACATCTGTTCTGCATAACAGTAGTGTAAAATGTGTTCTAGGAGGTCCATGTTCAAACTATGTTCAGCGATTTTGTTTTCCATCGTATTTCAAATTCAAGTGATGGTATACTTTTCAATTCAACCTTTATATAGCAAAATGTGTGATGTTTGAATTATTTTCTCAAATTGACAAATTTGAGAAAACGATAAAAAAAAGTATTTAAGGTATAATTTTAATTGTGTATCCTGTATTAAAATACTGTTTATCCATGGCGCAATCGAACACATATTCATATGGGTGTTGCGTGTGCATCTGTGGTAACACTGATGATAAATTCAGGCAATATCAAGAAAATTCAGATTCGTTCACAGTCAGTATTCATCGAGACGTTGATCTATATATAAGGGCATTCTACTGGAAGTTAGACGACCTTATTACAAAATTCATTCAAGATATGCGAGAACAACCGATCGAAGATCAATGTGAATTCATAAACAAAATACCTCTTGTAAGCAGTGAAATGGAAACAGATATTCTAATAGAAAATATCAAAGTACCAAACCTAATGATGAGTTACATATTGGATCTTCTAACGTGGGCCCCTGCAAGTGTCTTGAGAAAAATACAAATCAACCCAGGCGTAAGTCCAGTTCATCACGAGTTACATGCGTATTACAAAGAGTGTTTGGAAATACGATCTGGTTTGTTTAATATCGACCAAAGCTATCGAGCACCTCATATCGTTCTTTCATTGTCGGATAATTTAGAAACATTCGTACAATACTTTAATGGAAGTCGATGGTGTAATTTGCCAGTTCATGAACAAATTCAAGCATTTGTATCGTCTATTGAAGAAGGAAAGTGTGTAATTATTGACCACGAACTTTGGTTCATTTACAAAGGTAACCGTCTTTTCAATATTCATTTATTTAAAGACAGAAAAGTAAAATATTTTCCTCTTCCGCAACACACACCTTCTTCTGTGCAACTGTGTAGCGACGGTAATAGTTTGATATTACTTTCCAAAGATATGGAAATTGCAGAGGTGTATCCAGTAAAGTATTCATTGTTTGACTTCAAAGTCAGTAAATGGTATAGTCTTTTACCAAATGAATATCAGAAAGTTCATTCCAACGAACACTTTGATATATTTGATATTCATCTCAGAAAGCAGGGACGACTGTTTAAAGCTATGTTAGCTAAAAATACAAACTGTTTATTTGGTTTGTCAAACGGGGAAATAATCAAATATCAGTTTCATCGACAAAGATCTCTGCAACAATTAGAGAACACACAACACAATAATACGTATATTGTACCAAAGCCTACCGATGCAAGCAGCGTTTGTGTTCTTATGCCTAAAGATATATTAAATATGTTTCTCTTCATGTTTACTGACGCACAGAATAGACGAAGGAAACCTGATTCAACTCAAGATACAGTACGGAAAAAGCAACGTTTTTCAAAAACCACTGATGAAGATGAACAAATAATTTCTGACACCTTTCATCGACTTACTTTTTGAATGACACGACCACTTCTGTACTAACCAGTTTTTTTCATCGAACATGGACATGAATGAAATAAATACTACTGTGGAATTTATATGTTATATTTGTATGTAAATAGATATATGGAAAATATCAAGTACTTCTGTCTTCACTACTACCATAGTCGCATTGTGTCTAATATTCGTTGAAAATTCCATAACTTGTTTTCTATTGTAATTATTCTAGTAAATCAGTATCAGAATGCCCATATCATGATACATTCATTTTTTTGCCATTCGTACAATCAAATATTAGTTTATCTTTGAATGATAACAACAATTACAGTTCATTCTTAGTTAACTTTTTTATTTCCATTTTCTTTTCATCAGAGAACAGAACATTATATTTCAATTTATTTGTTACGTGTATGTAATCATCGTCATACTTAACCCATACTCTAACTACCCAATATATGTACAAATGGATGAATGTTGTAAAATATGATTTTAATACTTGCAGAAATGTGCTTTTTCCAGCACCAATATTTCATTCTATACTATACAAAAAGGTCATTGTTTTCTTTATCTCTGATTAGTTTTCACTCTGTCGTTTAAGTATATCAATATACTGACATTCATTATTCTTTGAATTCTTCTCTGACATTATTTCACGCAAGTACAAATTCATTTGATCATTGGTGAATACTTTTGATGCGATCAATGGCTCAAGAAGTTTTTGATAGTTGAATTTGTCTTTTGCCTCCTTTGCTTTCTTGCCTGCATCAAAATATCTCCTGTAATATACTTTCTGCATGGTAAATTCATAGCCACAGAATGGACATCTATACACACTGCTGTCATTACACTTGGTGGTGCATCTAAGAATACATTTGTCGCAAACTATGTTCGTACATTCACATTTGTTAATAAAGTAGTAGTCAGATTCTGAAGGTACAAGACAAACACCGCATGTTTCATCCCACATTTCTTGGTAGTTGGTTGAGTAGTTTGCCATGATAAGTTTTTCTCTGCAAATGCTATATAAATTTCATTATCCGTCTATATATTCAATTTTTATACATGCAAACATTTGATTGGTTTTCACAATGAAGCTCCGCCTTCGACACATTATGATTGGTTTACACAATGAAGCTCAACCTACGACACTTCTGATTAGTTCATCAAACCCGCGTCGCATGTTCGGAAAGTATATAAAGGATAGCAAGAGCATAGCAATATTAGTCTTTGTACTGTCTATATTGCTGTCACAGAATGTCTGATAATATAAATGTACGTTTTGCCATGGTGAAGAACTTCGAACACGTCGAAGTGCTTGAGGAGAAGAGGACAAGTAAAATATCACTTGTCAAAGATACTACGACGGGACAAGAGATGGTTCTGAAACACGTCGCCTGGAAGAAGAGTGGACGATTTCAATTTCCATTTGAAATATTTTGTGCCAAGATGTTACAGCAACATAAAGTCATAGGAATCAACAAAATGGTGAACTACGAATGTTATACAGATGACACATGTGAACATTACATAATGCTGTTGGAGAAAAGAGACAGTGATCTGCTTGATTACTGTAATAAGTATCAACCGACAGAACAACACGTGAAAAACATTGCCAAACAACTATTACAAATTTTGCTGGATATGGTCAAGAAAGCTGGACTTGTGCACATGGATCTGAAACCTGAAAATATTTTGATCAACGAACGGTCTCTCAACATTGAATTGTGTGACTTTGCATTCTGTTTGCCGACAGACAAAGCATTTATGTCTGTTCCATTTCAAGGTACACTGTTATACGCTGCCCCGGAATGCCTGGAAGAAAAATTCGTACCATTGAAAAGTGCAGTTTGGTCATTTGGAATGACAGTCTACATGATGGTACATGCAAAAGAGCCTTGGGAAAGTTACACCAATGAGGACGTTAAAACCACACTCAAGTTCAATGAAGGAACTTCAGACGATTTCAAAAACTTTATTTTCAAATGTATTGAGCCTGATGTGAGGAAACGCATTGACTTGTTTGATTTGCTGTCTGTAGATTGGCTAAAGTAAAAGAAAAAAATATATTGATATACCATAACACTCGACTTGTTTTCTTTCACAGTATCCTTCTAAGTTAGAAATATAGATACGCGGTTTGTACATAATGCATAATCTTTCACATTTTCTGTCTTTTTCACTGATCTAAAACTTTCCACATTATGTGGTAAAACTAGATATTTTAAAATGTAGTTCGTTTCGTTTTGATCTAAGGTACTTTCAATTGCAATGATTTTCTGATCAAACCTAAAGAAATTGTACTTCGGGTTTACCCAATAATACGTATCGTTTATTTTATGATAATTTGGTACGGCCGTATATGATCTTATCAGTACAGAGGTATGACAGTTTGTGTCTGTCGAACAAATATGGTCAGAATTACAATTTCTGTGGCATCCAATCGAATATAGAACCTTTGTATTCTTTAGGAATTTGGATGCTAATTTTAAATGTTGTACATATGTAAAATCATCATCTGTTGAGAACACATAACTGTTAATATAACTCATTGTAAAAGTTCAATTACTGCTTGAGAAACGTTACTATCGAATTTGGAACAATCGCCTCTGAAACAGTTATGTTTTAATACAGAAATTTTACCACTGGGGTATTCTATAAGTATATTGTTCAGACAGCAAGTTGCGAACCTGGCAGAATGGTGAATGCCGACATCATAATTCTTATCACTCAGATTTATAAATGGACTCAATTTCCTTTCATCAGCTTGTAACCGTTTAGCTTTTAGAAATTGAAACATGTGGATAAAGCAATGGTTTAACATATCCAATGATGTTTTTGGTTTTATCACTGTTGCTCGTTTGTCCTTAGGTCTAATGATTACCAGAGGATATTGGGAAAGTGCCAAGTATTTCTTATAAGAAGTAGATGAAGAGTGAAACTCAAAAGTTTGCAATACATATTCCAAAATATCCATTTCTGTTGCGGAACCGTCCTTATCTTTCAAAATTGTTTCAAGCAAACTACAGTCAACCACACATGATTGTTCCTCAACACTTTTTAGTAGAATGAATCGAATATTATCTACGTCTTTGACTGCTTCACAAATGTCGGCAAACAATTTCTTGTTCAAACGAACGCCGCTGAGAGAGCGATCTTCAATGCGATCAATGTACTGGTCTTTGACTGTTATTAGAAAGTAATAGTAAACTCGCATGGTGTACGTGATTACTTTGTCACCGCTGCTTTATATCATTTATCTTACTTAAATATGTAAAAAGATTTGTCCATTCACCATGCTGTTCCTTGATCCACTCATTCACGTTGTACTTTCTGATCAATTTGTACATCTGCAAAAGATGCATCAAACCGTTTCGTCCCAACCTCGACAAGTGTTTCGTCACCTCGGCAAACAGACCAATACAAACTAGCAAACATTTCCAGTCTAGTCTAAACTTGTCTTCAAAATACGTATATCTTACACAAAGAAGTTTGTCTATCATCTGTCCAAAGTAATTAGAGTCGTAACATGAATGTTCAATCTCTGTCTGAGACGCATATAGATTTATATCTCGCTGAAGAAAAATGTTGTCAATGTAGTCCGATATTTCATCGATAACATCATCAAAATCGCTGTCAACTTCAACTGCATAGCCAGAATATTTGTTGGCTATACAATTAATCAAATATTCACAGCAGTGTTTCATATTGACTTGATATGATACAATGAAAAAAGTAAACCACATTTTTCTTTTTTATAGTTTTATTTCATAACATCCCGAACATTTCAAGTAAATTATTACGGTCATTCATGTAAGCAACTAGTTCAAAGGTTTTGTTCGATGTTGTTTTGTATAATGATTGTGTTTTTTGCAACATAAATCCTAACGAAGACTGTATTAACAAAACTATTTGAGAACGGTTTGGATTGTAATAATAATCAACTAGTTCGGCTGGTAAATTAGCAGCTTTGTTGAGACATTGATAAACTATCGATGAATCCACATTAACATTTGGTTGAAATTTGTTTCTGAACCACATTAGTTCTTTCCTCGAAATCAAACTCATTTTATGTTGTAAAAGATCGTGAACAGAACATGGAGATAGTGCTTTGCCATATCGTTTGATTAAAGTCGATCCTAGCTGTGACAAAGTTGAGGAAGAAAAAGACATGTCGTCTGATAGATTTGACAGTGCTGTTATTACAAGATATGCTGTCGCTGCCATATCTTTTGTACATTGTTGGGAAAAATATATGTGGCACCTCGTCATTTCTTCAAGTGTATCATCATCGTATGTTATTTCTTCAGCCAGCAGAAACTCCGATTCTTTAGATTCGATATAAAAATTGATTTTGACAATTTTCATTTCACTCTCCTGTGCAATTTCGAAATGGTATTCTCTTAATTTCTGAGGCTCAAACTGCACTGGTATTAGTTTGTTGTTCATAATGGGAACAAGGCAAAATAGGCTCATATCGACGTTTTCGTTAATCATGTTCGCCAGCAAAACAGCTTTATCTTTGGCAGGTATACATTGATCATAATATAAATGACTTATGAAGTCATTGTTACTTCGAAGCCAGTAGTGTGTCTGTGATGCCATTTGAATAAAACCAGAACAAACTAAAATATTTTACAAGCGCAATGTTTTATTGTTTCAACAAAAGTAATGCACAATATGCAATAAAATGTATAACTCAGCCTAGATGTATGTATTGTGGGTTAACCACATCCAACTGCACGGGTTCTGTTAAAAGCATAGGAACATTAACAAGTATAGATGCAAGCAGTATATCATTAGTTACATAATAAACATTTTCCGTAGCTACTTTATTGACCAAGCCAGATAAACTTGGGTTAGAATCTGAAGTCTTTGAATCTGAAATATAAGTTCCATTTTCAACTCTGTCACAAGTAATGTCTGTACTCAGTTGTTCAGTGTATCTATCCTTATCAGTGCTATGTTGGTTTTCTGCAACAGTTGTAGATGTTTTATCTTCGTCTTTGACGGAAAAGATATTTTCGCACATTCTCCATTTCTTTGGCAAGTTACTTTGGTCCCTTGGATTAGCCGTGTATTTTCGTTTGTTGTTAGGAATTGCATTCGGCAAACGTCCTTTTCCACCGTCTTCGATTTCTGTATTTACAAACAGACTCCCACAAAACTGTGTGTACAATGGATGGCATGTGAAAATGTGCATCAACGTTTGGTTTAAGGTTAGATTTCCTATCCCATACATTGGAATCGCAAATTTGTTCTGTAGTTCGTTCGATTTTAAAGACTTTTCCAACAACGGCATGAGTCCACAGTTTTTGAATCGCATGTATGCAACTGTCAGTTCTTTTTGTGTGCTTATCAGTTGAAAATCCTTGCTTGGTATCACACCATATTCAAACAACTTATCAACTATATCACTTTCTGTACAACCCAACAAACGTATCAAGGCCATAAAGTATGTGTTTAGCCTCAGTCTAATGTGAGTCCGTTCCAGTGATGGACAAGCAGCTTTCACTTTGTAGAAATTACTGAACTCTTCTAGAACTTGAAACTCAATGATAGGTATCAAGCAAATAGGGTATTTGTAGTTTCTGTCAGGCAACGTCCTCTTATATGTTCCTCGGTTGATTATTTGTGTGAGCATACTGAATTCGATAGGTAATAGTTTCTTCAAAACTTTGAAATAACACCAATCTGTTTCTTCGACTGTTGGATTGAACATAACTTTCAAATACCATTCAAAGCTGTTCAAACTTGAATCCTTCAAAAACAGATGTTGCGGAGTTGGCACATACTTCAAGTAGTCATATGGATTGTTCGTTATCGCAGTAAATCGAAGTCCTTCCGCATCAGTAAAGGGCGAGGTAGTGTTGAACATGTGTTTTCTTTCATGACTACATCTGTCAAAGTTTCGTCTTGCCCGTATAAATTTTTCAATCTGTGCCGTCAGAGGTATTGTTACGATCTGGTCTGACATTGTGATATGCTATAATGCACTGATTACCTCGCTTTTATACCCCTCAATAATGAGCCGCGCATGCGCAGTCAAATCGAAATCTGATTGGTTGAAAATATATAGTACTCAACATGTATTATTTCTGAAACCAAAGTGGTATTATAAGTGCGAACATACTGTTGATGCATCACAACTCATCACGACAACTATGGATCAAATGCAAATTCCGAAGAATTCAAGATCGACTAACAAAGAAATGTTGAATGACTTCATAGAAAAATTGCTGGACTTTTTTATCAAAGAAGGCATGGCTATCAGACATGAAGATAATTTGATTTTAACACAGGAAAGCAACAGACATATCGAAGACGTTCAAGCAATGGTGCAAAGGTTTGAATGGAAAATCAATCGATACAGACGCGAGAAGGCCAAGGCTAAAAAGTTTATTTCAGATTTCACGAAGAAAATGAATCTGTATAATCACATTCCAAGAAACATAAAGGCTAACATCATTAATGTAATTCCATCGGAAACTCTTTTCAGCATTCTCAGCAACAGCAAGAAAGAAAAAGATGTACATTCAGTCATCGAACAGATTAATGCCATGAGCGAAAATATGGAGTTTAGTGCATATGTATCGGATACGGAAGAAAGTTTTGAAAATAAAGATGAATATAGGGACGTAATCAAGAAAAATATTAAGACAAATCAAAAACGCAGAAAATCGTCAGCTGGTAAGGTTAGCAAGAAACGACGCGTGGACAAGGACTTGCTCGTTACTCAAGTTGAAAATGAAACATTATCGTCTGCCACGAATACTGCTCAAAATGAAGAGTCTGTATTTTGACTAGCATGACTATTTGAGAAGATATTGACAATATTGTGTTGCAGAATGAAATGTGTTGCATTTTTGATTATTTGTATACTATGTTTGTTGATTTACTCATTGTGAAAAATAAAGTTTATTTGCTTATCAATTCTGCATATATTTGTTATTATGGAAAATGACCCATGTCTTAAATCTAATGAATCAGTTCCATTGAACATCAACTTGTTTTCTCCAGTTTACGCCCACCAACATAAGGACTGTCTACTATGCATTTATCAATACTTGCCTAAATACAAAGATCAAATTTGTCGATTTGAAAGTAAATTATTGGCAGAAAATGCAATCAGAGGTTGTGGTGTTGTAACATGTATTCATAAAATTTTAGAAGAAATTAAAAATGACAAGGATATGGACTTATTTCAACAGTTGCCCATATCATCTATTAGTAAGCATTTTGATAGCATTTTCGGTGATCCAATGTGCGGATACAACAACTCGAAGAAGTACGACTTTTTCGCCTTATTCGACGAATCAAATGTTAACAACAAAAAGTATGTTGATTTTATATTCAATACCTATAAGTATTCCAGGTGGACATCACTTTGTCCATACGCATTACTGAGCGTATATGTTTTCTATATCATGGAAAACTCTGTTGGTGCTGTGAGTGAATACAAAAAGAAACACGATTTTCTTTGGATGTATAATTGTTTATATAATCATAGTATAAGACTTGGCAAGTTACAATAACGAAAATAAAAGTATTTAAATGAATAGTTTAGAAAGATTGTTATCATTTCTCCTACGCTTTAATGGCAGAAACATTTATTCATGATATAATTTCTTCTCAGGTCTCAATGTCAAGAAGATGTGAAAAGTTGCTAGCAGAGTTACACACCGATTTAAATGACTTTTTGCTAGATAAACACCACCAACGAAAGTTTTTTCTAGAGTTTACTCCACCGATAAATGGATCGTTTTATGTTTGGGTATTTGACAATAAAAGGTCACCAACATATTTCGGTTTGCAAATATTTGCAGCCATGGCTTACCTAGAAATAAGCCTTGTCAAAAAGTGCATGAATGCTAATGGTACAGAAAAACTAGTTACATATAGAACCAAAGGCGTTGGAAACTTGTTTCCAGATGGAAAACCAAAATACCTGAATAGAGTCCAGGATATAAGTGCCTGTATTACAGAATTATCTATGTTTCTAATGAGTGAGGAATCAAAACTAGCCCTGGAAAAACAAAAATAAAGTATTTACCAAACAAAGCTAAACTGACTATTTACATTCCAGAAAATGGGTTCGAACGATATAAGATCAAAATACCAATACGAGATATTAGTAGCACTGTCTATGATTGAAAAGGCAAGATATATTGGCGTTGCCGCACAACAATTGAAATATGATATATTGATATCTATTTTACCTTACATACAAACAAACTTGGATGTACTTAATTCTATTGTGATAGATGAGAAAGAAAATGATTTGTTTGTAATGGACTTCATTTTTAGTTTAAAATCATGTATCATATCATACAAAAAACTTGTAAAGGTCATTACAACGAGTTATGATGATAAATCATTGTATGACAATTTTTGTGCAGAAAACAATGGTAAGACATTGGAAGGACTTTGTGATGTGTTGAATTCACTTTGGAATAGGTACTGGCAGTCGTTTCATATCAATGATGATAAACATCAATTTCTTTTGTCAACGAAAGACAAGCTCATAAATTTGTATAGCAATATATGCATCAAGGGAAACGAACCTTTACCAAAAGACTTCATATGTATGAGCTGTTGTAAAACATCGGCATATTTAAAGACAGGAATTACAAACCAGTGTGAAAATGATTCCGTCAGTTTTCATTCAAAGAGTAACAGTATGAATTATTGTCATCATTTGATTGAGACAAATGAGAAAAGTAAGTTCTTTAATATCGACAGAATCATTTTTGAACGTCGAATGAACGAAGAAGGGACGAGACAAAATTGAGCAAAAACAAATATTTGTAATGGTTTACTTTATTTATAATAACATACATAGAAATGGAACCCGGTGAACTTAAACTAAAAGTTATATTCTGTGTTCTGCTAGTGTTGTATCTGATGTCTTTAGTCACTGACATTTTATGCCTGTTCGAATTTTAGATCATTTAATCATTTGATCGGAATTATGTTTGATCCAGTTTGGAATATTTATGACTTTGGAATATGACCACAACTCTCTGAAATCAGCAACATCTTTTCGTATATATAACCGTAGTACTTTCGACATAAGACTGACGAACATCTGTCTCGTAGTTGAAGATTTACTGATATGTGTACTAACGAATTTGGAATAAGACGATAAAATTACAATATGACAAGTATTCAACATTTTCTCAAATTGCTGCAAGTTAAATATCGTCAGTTCTGTTGGATCCTTTGTCCTTATAGTACAACATCTTATAAAATTTACAAATAAATACTTGAATCGATCTAGATCTTGTATTGTACATTTAGGAAAGAACAATTTTAGCTGCTTCTCAAAGTAAGTGATTTCTGTATTATCCATGTTACTTGTATGAACGTACGAGTATACTAGTCCAAAGTGAGAATTTGTAAACTCGAATACTTTCATTAGACATTCGGCTCTACTCATATTTTTTGGACGCGTGATAAAAGCATCGAAATTATTTATTATTGTAGAAACAAAAATCGACTTTCTTTCTAATACCTTCCATATATGTTTGACGTGTTTGTCTAAACTATGCTTTATTTCATATGTATATGTTTTAATAAATTTGTCAACAAAAATTTCGTATTCTTTGTATGAATACTGGAATCCAGAAAAGTTTACCACCTGATCCAATTCATGAGTTTCACCCTGTGTCCTTACAAAAGGTTTTACTTTATTTGACATTAAACGAATGAATAAGCCAATGAACATATCAACATCTTTGTACACCGACTTTTCTTTGAAATGAAAATCCGCTAAGAGTTTAGATACGTATTTTGTTGTGCTGCTTGATGACAGCAAGGCTTTTGAATCATATGGTAACATATCGTCTGTGGTCAGTGTCTTGTTTTGCGATGATCTTATTTTCCTATCTATAACGATAATTTTGTACATCCTGCCTTTTAATTTTCTGACTCTTCCAATGGTTTGTACCAAGGAACCAACTGAGGCAACGAAAGATGAAATTTCAATAAACACATAATGCGTGTGAAAATATGGTAATGTAGACGAAACGTTGATACCGACTTGAAATGCTGTAGTATATATGAACAAGTCACATCCCTTCACAAATACATCTGGATTATTGATAAACCTTTGTTTCTTTTCACTGCTGCACTCACCAGTCAATATTCTAACTCTGAAACCACATGATGAATAAAGTTTCTTTAACAGAAATGCCTGCTTCTTTGTTGAACATGTAACACATACCTTGTTACCACGACTAAGCTCGTCGTACAATTCAACTAAAATATCATCTTTATCATTCGACTTCAAGTAATCTCTTATGTAGATACTCCTAAAGATTTTGTCAATTTTGTCACTCTCATTATCAAGTACAAGGTTCGTGATGCGTTGTGTGCATAGCAATGGCTTGTACTGTCTAAATGCTTCTGATTTCATGATTTTCTTTCGTAGAATTTGAATCACTAAACTATTATAAAAACATTTGCGAAAGAATACCAGGTTGTGATCCTTACTGCAGAATGCATTTACTAAACAAATGCGAGCACTACCAGTTGTGCATTCGCAGTGTATTTGTTTCAGTATATCTATTAAATCAAATGAAAGGTGTGCATCGAAACATATACATCTAGGTATTGCTCGAAATATTTTGATAAACAGTTTTGTCAATGTTCGCTGTTCTTGAGCTGTTAACAATTCGGATTTCATTTCTTCAACAATACTGTGGATTTCGTCTAGAATTAGGAAACGATATCCTCTCACACTTATTGTATCAAATTCGATTTCACTGAAATGTTTCAGTGATTCAACCTGTACTACTAATCTTGGATAATCCACATAGGAGTATGGTTTCTTTGCATTTCTATAGTCTACAAAGTCAGGTATTTCTTTTGTAACATATGTAGCGAATGTTCTCTTCGGTGTTATCCACAAAGCTCTAAACTCTACTTTTGATTTTCGTGCTGACTCCGAAAAGTATTTAATGATCTTTTTCAGTTGAAAAGTTTTACCAGAACCCATCGGCGATCTACACAACAAGAAAAGTTGTGGATGGTATTGAATGTATCTTTTATAAAGATCTGGTAACTTTGGTTTGTTCATCTCAACTACTCGGCAAATCTTTTCTTTTCTAAGCTTTTCGCATAAACGTTTAGTATCTGTGCCATACAAGCTTTCGTCCAAATTATCCAACAACATTTCGCTCATGGTGCTGTCCTATACAAACACCACCATCACAATCAAAACAAAACATGTGTTATGTAATGTTATACTAGTACAAATAAACATTTAATAACAGCATTATTTTGTGTTCATCATAACATAAAATTGAAACCAGCTGCAACGGTTACATTCTTCATCATATTACTGAACAGTAATGATGGATTCTATTACAAGCGAACTGTTGGAAGAACTTTCAATGTATAGCAACGAGCTTCAATGCGTGAAAGATACGATGGCAAATGTTCAACACTCCGATACTTTAGTTATAAGTAATCTGGAAAATGGACAAACGACAGCAGAATTGATTGAGCCGCTGAAACACTTGTTTTCAATGTCTAAGGAAAAACCATATTGCGACGTCCAATATATTCAACAACCAAAAAGGGAACTAAAAATTAATGTCATGGAGAATTTCAACAGTCTGAATGTTTACGATCTCAAAACATTTTTAAGGGCTATCACACCTAATCAGATGAAATTGACCCAGCTAGTTGAAGAACAGTGCAATGTTTATCCAGACTATATGGATCTAGTTCAAAAGCTTCATTTACTGAATACAGAATGTCAAAGGCCTATTTGTCAGGGAAGAATACTAGCAGGGTGTAGACTTACTAAACCACCACACAGCGTTGTAACATTTGCAATAGCACACCCACCATTTGTGTATGAAATACATGCACTTCTTGACCAAACCGATGAAAATGGTTTAAAGACATATTTATTACATCTCAAACACTATTTGGAAAATCCAATACAAAATGATAGTTGTTTATTCTGTCTCACATATGATATGTATTGTACTGATTCAACTGAAATAACCAATTTCAGACTGTTTTTCTTAGACGAAATTGCTGTCGCCTCAAGTCCTCATGAAACATTAGATTTACTGTATGAAACTGACATTTCTGAATACGGTAAAGTCCGTCAGTGTTACCTTTTTGATGATATTTTAAATAAGATACAACTTTTACAAGTGTTTCACAACCAAGAAAGAAGATACATCGTTAGATATCAAGATGGAAATCGAACATTGTTGTATTTTTGATGTCCCTATCTCAAATGAACTGCATAATTATGATTTGAAACTGGTATACATACACACCGATTACTTGTTCAAACACGATGTATTGTAGTTTTGATATGTTTTTCATATAGATGAGGAACAAATGGTAGTATTATACACTATTGAAATTGAAAGAAAAAAGAAACAATTGTTTTCGTATACACATCTGTATTCCTGTTACATTTGTCATAGCTATACAATACATGTACAAAAAGAACATTCTCTTCGCTTTGTCACTTTTCGCCCAAAGCTATTAATAAAATATTGTCCAGTTTCTACTGTAGTCGTTTCTCTCGAACTATCATCACATTGTGAAATTGCAAACTTCTGCTCAGAGTCTTTTTCAAACTGAATCATGTCCTGTCGCAAGAGTAAATCGTCCTGCTCAATCTGTTGCTGGTTGAGTGGTCCATTTTCAATTTCTTCTGGTTTTGAATCAACCGCTGTCAAGTTGAAAGAATCTGTGGTATTTGTGACTTGAGGTATATCAAAAAAATCATCAAACTGGTCGCCGGAGGTTACATCTTCCCAAAGACAATCCCAGTGTTCTGGCTCGATTTCGGAAAGAAACATATCGTCTATTGATGGTTCTAACATATCTATCTCAACTGAGTTTATTTCGTTCAATGTTTTTGAACAATACATGTTGATGGTATATGATCAATTGTGAGGTTGGACACTCTCTTATATATGGGTCTATTTTGTAATTGTTTCTGATTGGATGATAGCAAAAATACAGTATCACGTGATTAGAATGTCAAAAATGTTGGTGTCTTTTTTCAGACATTAATCTTTTTTGCAGCAACACAATATACATTTAAGTATAATTGGTAATACAATGACACTTACAATTGCAACGGCTATCCAGAAAAACTCGTTATATTTACTGTAAAACAGTTTTACTTTTTCTGTCATTTTCTCCCAAAGTGTCAATTCACATTTACATTCATACACGTAGGTTGTGTCTGTACAAGTATGCGTAAAGCAATCTGATTGAAAATGTTTTAATGTATAACCCAAATCAGTTGAAACAGATAAATTTCTTTTTGATGTCAATCCCTTTAATATATGCTTAATAAGTAACTGTTCTTCGTCATTATCACTCACAATATATTGTTTTCCGTAGAGGGGGTTGATTGGTGCCACGAAATAACATTTATCATCTGTTGTTGTTAAACCGTTAAACTTGTGACAATTAATACCACAGTCACAAGTTTTACAATCGACATGAGATAAAACATCAATCAAAATGATTAATATAGAGACTACAATCATATCGACTGTACTGTTTAAGAAATAATAGCTGCATAACTGACCCTTTTGTGTTTTAATACTTTTTTATAAAAGGAAAGAAGCACGCAGTCGATTTTCTCAAAATGACGAAAAAAAGTATTTAAACGAATTTGATTTGACAATGAAGTAAACGTCTGTCCACTGACATTAATATGCCTAATACAAAAGTAACACACCGTAAAAGGGTATTTCCAAACTTTCCTGATTCTGATGATGATTTTGATATTCCAACTGCTCCGAAATTAAAACCTTCAACACAACCCAATGCTGCATATACGACTAAGCCAATGACAAATGCAACAGAAACACAGTTTGTGAACGATAAATCATCACATGGAAAAACAAATTTAAAAAGACAAAGACAATTTGTCTCTAATGAAGATGAAGCAGTACCATCAAAGGTGTATAGACCTAAGCAGATAAAATGTCTTGACAGTAATTTGCGAAAGGAGCTCGTTAAAAAATTAACTACGGATTATCTTATACAAATAGATACTTCAACATTACCGATGCTTGATACTGATGATCAAAGCGGGTTGTTTATCGCTCATGATGTAACAAATGATGGAAATAGCTTATATCGTAGCATGAGTTATTGGTTGTTTGGCGAACAAGATTACTTTCAGCTAATACGAACCGCTATGGTTGATACAATGCGGAAACATCAAACGATTTGCGACAAGGAATGTGCAATTTACTCCAATAGAAAGTATGTGACTGTCAATAGTTATATTAAAGAAACTCATGCCAATGAACCCGGGCGAATATCAAGCGTGTTTCTGGTACTGAAAATCCTTGCCATCTATTTTGAAACACCTATATATTTATTTACCCAGCCAATAGATGTAAAACCTACCGCATTCTTGCCCAACAAAAGTCGGAACACAGATAGGGCTTTTGTTTTGTACTCCGTCGACAAATATATGCGACCCGTTTTGAAATATAATGGTGAAAGGTTTGCTCATCAAAATCCATCTAGAAATTTTCATAAAATTGGTCTTCGAAATTCTACTAAATCAAAATGCAAAATTATTATTCCTTTTGATATAGATAAGTTAACTGCCTTGTCATCTAAGCTTTGTAGAGATGCTGTTAAATCATCTCCGTTTTATACAAATTTATCTGCTTCGGCACTTTCAATGTTAAACAAATTTTCAAAAGGGTATGATGACGAAGTTCAACTGAATTCAGAGTTATTTGAGTTTGCTCGCGAGTACGATGTGTTCAGCCTAATAGAATTTTTGTTATCTCGCTTTAAAGATTGCGATGATGTCTTAGTCTTGTCAAGCTTTATAGAAAATCTGAACCATACAAACAAAGATTTTATTCAAGAATTAATGGATCATTTCCGTGACGTTTGTCATAATTCTGTTGATCAAGAACTAAAACGTTTACAACTGACTAATGAGACTTGCAAGCAGATTGTTGCTGATGTTTTACAACTGAAGTCTGAGTACGTTGAGGCAACCAGTGATGTCACAGTCCTCTTGAATGGTAAAGACTTTGCATTTAAAGATATAATCCCTTTCTCAGTTTTATGTTTTAATCGACGTAAAAAGACTGTACAATATTTCACGGGTCCAAAACCAGGACATCAACGCTGGGTTGATGTAGCCGTTAACAGAAGAATACTAGAAAACTTGAAAAAATCCGATCCAAGGCATATTTTGTTTAACGGATTGTCTTTGTACATGTATAGTCGCTCGAAAACTGGCACTCATGAAATTAGATATATCCAAGATGCATTCGACCATCAAAAGTTTTTAGATGTTTATGAGATGTCAAAACCAACAGTTGAATTGGTGTCTGTGCAACTTGTGACTACAGACAAAGGCAATTTGTTTTTGGTAGACAAACATACCAAGCAAGTATATGATTTGAAGAAAAATACGTGGATTGAAGTCAACGATATAATGGTGACTCAGAGCACAAACGAGTATGATGTATGTGTGATAACCGAAAAGTCGGACAAAAAACATTATGTGACTTTGGTAAAGCAAGATGTAACAAAAACTGTCTTATTTGGTTCCCTCTTCAAGCTTCAAAATCAAATACATTTCAAATATTCGATGTCAAGCAGCGAAAAAGAGTTAGTGGTTCGACAACGTCTAGCTGATTATAACTTATTCTTTGATCCAAGAAGGGGATGGGAAGAAAATAATATCATATCAACGCATCCTGGTTTGTTTGTACATTATGAGATACCTTTACCCGTCGATTTCAATGACTCTCAATGTACACTGTGTCTAATTCAAACGAACCCTTTTAATACCGTTATAAAAAAACAACAAGAATTAGATTTCAACTGTGATAAGCTTACGGACATTGTTCTACAAAACAATCCCCCAGGAGAAATGCCTGATCTATTCAAAGAAATCGGCATACCTAGTTACTATTGTAACGTTTTAAAACGAAATTCAGAGGACAGAAAATTTAGGAATGTACTCAAACATCTGTTAGAAGATTGGTATATTAATACACGCAAACTTTGTGATCTGTCAGATGCGCCACGAAAATTGCTAGCTCTAACTTTCAAAACATTGAACAGGCTTGATGTATACAACCAGATTATTGACACTAAATATCTAAGAGAGAAAATATGTTGTGAGAAAGAACAACTCATCAAATTCAAAAACAAGATTCAAGAAAATATGATACGACAAGTTGAAGGGATGTCAGAATAGTAAAATATGAACAACATAAGTTTTATTTTATCACATTTTATTTATATTATTCGATAAGGACAGCTCCATTACAGTTGCACCGAGGACAAAAAAATTGTCCTTGTCTCTCAGTTTGTACAACATTAAAATAGTCACTGAAACACCTTATACAGCAAAATATATGTCCACAACTTGTACTTTTTACTTTCACCGGATGAATATTCGGGGGTTCCTTGCATTTGTAGCAAACTTTAGAATCTATAATTTTCTGATGATATTTAATCATAAAATTGATTTCCTTTATGCAAGAATCCACATGTTTATTTAGTCCTGATTCAAATCTGTTTTGCATGGATGAAACATAGTCCAGTGCTGTTTTAAGTTTACCGATATTTTCTTTCAACGATTCATATGACATGTCTTTTGGTGACGATAACGGCGCCTGTCCTTGCTCACTTGTTTCTGTTTTTTGTTTTTTCGACCTGGAGTTCGACATACCATGTCGTTGTTTTCTTTTAGCACCGGTATGTGGCTCAGCTTCTTTGTGTGAGTTACTATCATCCGATATGTTTGATTTTTGATATTCCGGATCGTTGTGCAGTCCCAGCTTAATGAGTTCTTTGTCTTGTTCATCAAGCGAATAAGTATCTTCACACTGATCCGTGCCGTAATCGAAATCTTGATTCTCATAGTAAATGTTCAGTAAACCTTGTGCCATGGTTGAAGTTTAATGAAGTTTGATTAGATTTGATTATGCACCTAGCTTTTAAAGTTTTTACTGTGGTTGCTTGTTTGCATTATTTTTATGTCACTGTTATATAGTATACAACATGATTACTCAATTTCTTTTATCACACTTATGGCAAGCCAAACATCCAAACGATCAAGTAGGAAAAGGACGCAACCCATGCCAAATACAACATTACATTCATTTCTAGATGATGAACAGTATGTTCCACCTGTTAAAAAGAGAAAGGTCATAGCAGTGTGTCAAAGATATGCCGGTCTAACAAAATGGAAATGGACAGCTTTTACTGCGTACATTACATATCAACTCATGAATTTGCTTGAAAGTATAACAAAATGTTACTTAGCAGTTAAGCGTTGGGTATACTGGACAGAGAAGTAAAACAAACTGAGAAAAGACACTGAGTACAAATTAGCATTGTGATGGAATGTATTTTCTCACTATTAAACTGTTATCTTATGATAAAGAAATAAAAGTATTTTATCATGTTAGCATTGTCTTTGTTAATACTGACATTGGTATGCACAACCTCGGCACAATACAATCCTTTTCACAAAAACAGAGAAGAAAATGAAAATACACATTTAATAGGCTGCATCTGTCATTTATGTGATTCAAGTACGACCGTTGGTTTAATGTACAATGGATCTTGCTTTTATATAAATGTAAATGATAGAATTTATTATAATAACGACATTGTGGATCAGTTGTCTGCCAGGCATTTTGATGGCGACGTCGGTATGGCTGACAGTGTAGTAGCCCGTCTTACAATGCAACTGTATACTAAATTCAAATACCCCTTCATAAATTTGAAGTCTTATGAAAGTGTTATGTATAGATCTTTTGTCTCGTTTCTCGACACCTGTCCTAAACTTGACATTGAAACCAACAAGATATTTAATGATGAAGAAAATGGTTGTACAGCTGAACCGTCTATAATCAGAACAAGGCAATATGAAAGTCTTTACTATACAATGGACAATGATTTTAACAAAGAGACATATCAAAATTGCACTAATCGGAAGAATGGTATTCTTGTAAGTGGACGAGAGAAGTGCATGTATTTAGCAAACGGATCTACAAGATGCAATGTTGCTTCTATTCACGACATCAAATCATATAAACTCTTTGAGCAGTTTGTGGTTCAAATGTATATGAAGCAAATAGAAAATAAATGTATAAAACAAGGATCGACACAAACCATGGACAAGTGTATATTGAACTCATTTAAAACAGAATTCGGTGCCTACATCATTTATCTGAATACATCTATTTTCAAAAACGTCGATACATCAAACTATTACTTTCATATATCCGATGTGCCTACCGGTTTTGTTTTGGTTGATATTGGTAGAAAAAAGTTACTGTCTTTTCCTAATTACCAAGAGGCCGTTCACAAACTCGCAAACGAATATAAAAGTCAGGAAATAAATCACTTGTGTTTGGAGAATGATGCTTTATCATTAACTACAACCGCAATATTAAACAGTACGTTCACTACTTCAAACGAATTAACCACGATGCAAAACACTTTAGATAGCATTAGAGAAAAACATGACAAAGTAAATCTATTGATATTCGTTATAACATGTATAATAATGACTGTAGGCATAGTCACCGTGTTCATATACAAGTATAGACAAAAGCTATTTCAGACTCTACATGATAACGAAGTGTCAGAGTATTGACACATTAACAGTTTTTACAACTTTTCTGAATTATCAGCAGTGTGCTTCCATTCACAGTGTAGGACTAAAACTTAATAAACTGCGCGTTTTAACGTAGCAAAGCGACAAGTTTACTTTGTATGATTTTTAATCAGGATTGTGGTATGTATAGATGGTTGTATTGATTTTTGTTACAGTAAATTTTAACAGGGGGGGGCCTCTTTGAAAAGTACCCCCCGCCTAAATATACCGGCCTGTTTTTTTATGTTTTGATGTTGAATTAATGATAAGTTATTGTATTTAGAAGTGTCACAAGTTTGAGTACGCTGATTTTTATCCTCATAAGTATAAATGTTAGTCTCAAACGTTGGACATAAGAAAAAAATATAGAAATGTCCGGTTCAGTTTCGATCATTATTGTACATTATTTTTCTCCATGAAGAATCATACAAAGTACACTGCAACTATCACTTTTTCAAACAATCGAATAGATTATCATGAAAACATTTCCTTTTCCAACATCCACAAAGAAGCAACAGCTGATTGACATCGAATCCCAATCTAAGAAGTCGGATAGTGAAACGTCGACTAAAGTCAGTTCAACTAACCCAGCACAAGATTTCAAAGTTCAAGATTGCTGCTCGAGGTCCTTTGAATCAAGACAGATGGTTCTACTCATAGTCGCGCTTGGAATGGCGTTAATGATACTGTTTATGATATTGTACATTTGTTTGAGAATCTCATTAGCCAAGCGAAACCAGTACTAAAATAATATAAACATTGGAATTGGAATAGTATATAAGCAATCCACACTCAAGATTCGTTGGTAAACTTATTTTTTTTTATAAACATGACCCCATCGTTTCAATGCAAAACTCAAAATTCGACTGGACTGTTACGGCCATTGTCTGAAACCGCAACAGAATGGGTTGAAATGCATTCCCGCAAAATCAAACAGCTCCTCACACAAGGCCAATCTAGAAAAGCGTATGTCATGGACACTTTCGTGAATCGAAGTATTGAAGAAATGGGTACTGACGAAAGCTGTCGTTCAAAACTGATGCGTCACATGTTTGGATATTTACTACTGACGAACGAAGCCAACAATATTCCAACGTCAACCCGGTGGTTGATCGCAATTCATGATTTTCGATGGGAGTGTTACCAGCAGATAATTTCAAATATTAATGAACAGCAATATCTTTGTTTCGTTGTATACGACAGATGTAAACCTGACGCTAAAAGAAGCATAAAACAAAAAATGTTGTTCGGATATTTTCTTTCCAATGTGGAAATGACAAATCAAGAAGTCAGAAACTTATTTGGTAATGAAAATAAGTTAACCCTGAGATTACCTTTGAGTGGGTGTTTAGACAATTATGAAAAGACATTATGCGACCTTGGAACAATTCAGAGGATTGGAAATAACTCGGTCAAAATGTTTGCAGAAGGTTCTGATATTGATATGAATGCACTTTTGTAGAAAATAAATGAAAAAGCAAAATAGCGTCCTTTCTTATTCTTCTTATTCATTCATTTTACTACCGACCTTGAATGCAAAAAAAGTATTAAAATAAGTTTTGTCATAAATAGCCACAGTTGCAAAATCAGATATGTGTGAGTGTGAATCAGCTGAAACACAAAATGATAAGTCGATTAACGTTTTGAATAACCAACTTAATAATCAGAATCAGCTTAATAATCAGAATCAGCTAGAGCAATCAAAACCTCTCTATGAACCCACCAAGAAAAAAGTAAAGTTTGGTGATTTCAACAGACAAAATGTTTGCAAGCATGGGCCCAAAAAACCCAACAAAACAAAGCTGTATGTATTGGAAGTTCAAAAGTTTGAGGATGAAACTTGCAATACTGCTCGACACGTTGGATTCATGAACATTATTTTCAAAACCAAAAAGTCAGCTTGTTTGTTTTATGATCAATACAATCCACACATGAGATCTTTGAATGCGTTAAAAACTTGGCGAAGTGATTATGATCCAAATACCAAATTGCTGTATGTCGTTCGTGAGTATGACAACGAAGCATTGACAATACCAGCATTTTGTTGGAGTAGCAAAGAAACGCAGCACGATGTACAAAATCAAGAAACTGAGATATCTGAAAAATCAAAAGCCAGATTCTGCTCAATACTATAGTTTTAATTTTTAGTTTTATTATAGTGTAACATATCTTAACATTCTGTATCAGGTATGTTGTCTCGAATAACAACAAAAGACAACAACTGAAATAAAAACTTACTTTGAATCATACAAATCTGAAGTCTTTTTTTGGTCTCCTACAGATGAAACAGTTTCTCATAGTCTTTATGCATACCACACAGCATGAGTGTTTACAAGGTAAAATTTGAACACCTTTTTCTCGTAGGAAACAATGCCTACATTTGTCCTTGTATTTCAATGGTTTGCGTTTAACTTTTTGCACAGAGTTAATTTTAGTTTTGACATCATGTTGTTCCTGCTTAGAATGTAGTTGTTCAGTTGGTTTCCTTTCTTGCATTTGTTGCACTTGTTGCACTTGTGTCACTGGTGTCACTGGTGTCACATATGGTGAATCACAAACTTTTTCTGTTGTCAAATTGATGCTTTCTCCATTCCAACAGTTAGTGTTAGGTTTCGCTGTAATGTAAGGCGTCAAGTCCACTATCGTAGAATGACTGCTTTGAAGTACTTCGTTTGTTCGATGCTTTCGAATGAACTGCAGTCCTTTTTCCAAAATGACATGGTAGCACATCGGCGAATGTCTGACATGAACTATCCACGGATCTGAGTCTTGTTGCCAACCTTGTACTTTCACTCCACAGGTGTTGCACTTCACTCTATCTTGAAAATGTGTAAATCTGTAGCCCGCTTGAACCAAGTCTTCAGAACTAATCGTTGACTCTTTTGGCCATGACCTAAAAGTCTGTCGTCGAATATCCACATCTTTATAAATATCATAGGTAGAAATCATATTTGCTTCTGAAATCTTGGATCAGATGATCAAGAGATTGAAAGTAATGCATGTTACCAGCTTATATACTAGATGAACAGCATGTAAAGTATGCTTCCGCCAGAGGAACTTTTTCATGTACTCATACGCACATCAACCAATCAACGAGCAGAGTTTGATTGTGGGCGTGATTTTCATGGAACCTTTTTTTTTCATTTGATAGTCACGTGGTATTCTTGTATAAATACCATAAGATTTGCTCTTGATCTCACATTTGCAAGATGACTTCAAGGTGTGCAGTGTGTTCCAAAACATGTGTAATAGAATGTGGCAAGTGTTTTGCCATTCTATCGTACTTGGGAGAGAAACACAATTGCCCAGATGAAGAAGAAGGTTTCTTTGACGAGGACGAAGGGTCATGCCTGATGTGTCCTGAATGCCAGGCAAAGGATGAAGATGAAGATCAGCATAATGAGACTGAGCCGTTACACTGAACGCTGCCAGTCATTTACAACGGTCCTTTTCAGGACCACACAATTGTTTTCGAAAGATGATATCAAGAGTTATGAAAGCATCAAAAGTAAACAAAACCAAAATTTGTTTTCAGTTGACATATTTCGTATAATAGATTAAAGGTATCCTTGTTGAGAATCTAAAGCAAAGTGCATTATTTTCTCAACATATTTGATATATAAACTACTTCTTTTCAACTCTATCGTCAGTTAACAAACATGTCTTTGACAGCAAAACGATTAACGGTTCATTCCATGATACACGAATCAATGTGCAATATTCCAATCTCTAATACATACGAAGTACTTTCTCAACAGGACGAAGAAAGAATCAACCAGCTGTGTTACAAACTTTTCCATGCAACCAGAGCAAGTGTTAAAGAAAACAATGAACTCAATGTTTTGGATTTGTTCAACCGCGGATTAGACTTTATCGATGATACAAGGGTATTTCTATTATGTAATCTGTTATCTGAAAAATATTCTTGTATCAAAACGATGTTGGATGGAAGCGAAATCAACCTTTCTAGATTCCATGCAGGCAATGAAAGGTATCAGTCACAGATGGTCGAACAATTTTCGAAGGCATTATCAGATCTAGAAGGCATCGGCAGATTTTCGTTCCGATATAAGGAGTTTACTTTCACAGTTGACTCTGATTTCTTAGATGAAGTTCAACAGGCTATCTTGAGATGCAAAGACGATGGCACATATTTTGTCGTTTGTAGTGAAACTGCATTCGGTAGAAGGAAAACACAAGATTTGTGTGACAAAATATATGATAAACTGAACGAATATCACATTACTGGTATGACTAATGCGGGTCTAGATGACATCAAATTAGGAAATAAAGAACAAGAGATAGATGCCCAAAAACTGTATGCGCTCGAGTTATACGGACTAGGTTTGAAAAAGTTTTCCTTACGTCAAGACCTGAGACTGCTGTTGCTGATTGCGATGCTTGATTCAAAATTCAAATTACATGCACAGTATGACATAAATGTGAAAGCCTATCTATCTACAAACTTTCCAGCTCTGGGTGAAACAACGACCTTCGATTGTTATCCCTACAAAGTTCTGATCAATGAACAGTACGAAACCGAATTCGTTGAGTATACAGATGCATCGGGTTGTTTGTCATTCGTTAACAATGATCCACCAAATCCATCAGAAGAACAAATTGTTCATTTATGTAAGCAGATCTTTGAAACTGCTAGATCAGACATAATTTCAGAAGATCCTAGCTTTGCTAATAAGTTGTTTCATGAAGCTCTAACAGACTATCCAAACGATGTTAGAGTTCTAATGCTTTGCGACATATTGGCAACGAAGTATTTACTAGATAAGTCTTTCTATGAACAAAGATATCTCGGTATTCGAACTCCAAAGGTAACAGACGAAACGACACTGTATTTGTATCCATTCAAGTTTTTAGTAACAAACTGCACAGAATACGAATATGGATTCTTCAGAGTCGAAAAGGCCATGATGTATACAGATGGTGGTAGGTGTATTATGATAAACAATATAATTGACACTTGGAATGATATAGAAGATGCGTTGATTGACAGCGATGGGAATGCAATGTGAATCTTAACATGCTGATCATGTTTAGAATTTCATGAAATAAAATCAAATGAAAAATGAATATTTTGTTATACATTTTTGTCTTTGCCAAAACAATTTATGAAGTTGATATCCTATTGTTTCTGTGTAGTGTCTGCTTTTCAAACTGATGTTTTGATGGCCAGTAGAAATAAAAAATCAAACAATATGAATGCAATATATGAACATAATATGAACAAACTATATATTTTCACTCTGAGCAAATGAAAAGGTTTTTGAACATGTCCATTTCAGAACAACCTAGACAATTTACCATATACTGAAGTCGATATCCAAACTTTGAGTTTGAAGGTATCAGAAATGTTTTTCATGCTCTAACCAGGTTCATTAAAAAATCACACTATACACTGTATACTGTGCAACATGTTTGGGAACAAATGTTTTAGATATCAACTGACTATTTACACCATATCAATAGCAAAGTCAGTTGACCAAATATTTAAGCTTACAATAGATGGCAATATATCAAGACATTAAACGGAAAAGGTTTTTCTTTCATATACCTCAGTATTCATGTTTTACAAGCCTCAGTTCAAATATAGATCCAACTTTTAACTACAGCTAAATTTCATAACTCATGAGACAAATTCTTTCTGAAATAACTGGTTGGCCCTGAAAAGGGCCTTTAGTTCTTATACCAGTTTGTCAGTAAATTTCTGACAAATCTGGATATAAGTTCTTCCTCTTTACCACCCAAGGCAAAGGCTGTCGGCTTGTCCATTCAAGACCTCTCCTCTTGTAGAAATCAATCATGATGGATTGCCGGTGCAATTGTCTCAGTAGGTCAGCACCAGTTCTACGCTGTGGCAATCTGTCTGTTTGAGTCTCCTCGTCTACGGTGGCTACTCTGGCCTTCTTGGATATCTTAGATTTCTTTGGCTTCAGAAGCCTGATGAGTTTTCTCAGCCAAGTCATGATGAGAAATAATGATATTATCGAGTGTACGCTGCCTTTTATACTCTGAGTTCTAGTACTGTTACTAGAAGAACCAATCAGAATGCGAGTTAAATTTCAACCAATCAGAATCACCTGCTCAAAAGGCGACGATGACTATACATACATGTGGCTTTAACAATTATGACAAAGTATAACATGTGTCATACCACATACAAAACACAGCCGACCAAATGGTACCATCACAGAACATACATAAGTATTGATATGGAACCCGGAACAATATATCAGAACCCAGAGTTTTGTTACAGATGTGGATACATTGAACGAGAAGTCGATGGTACCATGACATTTTATTTGTGGCGTATCTACAAAATTTTCTGTGTTGGTGTTGAAAAACCGTCCAAAGAAAATATAAGTGTGCGTCGTGCTGTATATCCTTTGTGTCTGAAGTGCCATGAATTGTATAAGGCAAAAGTTGGAAACAATGGATTTTCTGAAGCCAGTGATGATTTATACATACATTATGCAGCATTTGTCGCGATTCTTCATTATAAAGGAGAGAAACTATGTAACAAGATTTATCAAGATACTTTGTCGCCACAAGATCGGCTAAAATTTCGTAAAGAGGATTTTTATGTCTGGGATGGACGTCCTTTCGCTTGTTCAAGATTATCATTTACTTCGAGCGAGTTTGGTTTCATCTTGGAACTTATGAAATCAGAACATATCGACTTTACACGAAGGACTGATGTTGAAATCTTTTGCAGAGAATTCGATAAAAATGAATGTTTTTGCAAGAATTTTGAAAATAAATAGAGTTGATTGTTTGATATGTCATTATGGTTTAGAATGCAAATAAAATGTTTCCAAATCGATTTTTTGTTGTTTTAACGATCTAACCAGGTTCGTTAAAAATGCACACTTGCAGAAATCTATTATGATGAATTCCCGATACAGTTGCCTTAGTAGGTCTTCACCAGTTCTATGGTAGCTACTCTGACTTTCTCAAATCTGTTTTCTCAGCCAAGTTATGATAAGAAGTAATGAAATAACAGAATGTGCGCTGCATTTTTTAAGTCAACGATGACTATATAAACCATGTAGCTATAACAAATACAACACAGCATTAATCTTGATATGGAACCCAGAACAATATATCAGAACCCAGAGTTTTGTTACAGATGTGGATATATTGAAAGAGAAGTCGATGGTATCATGACTTTTTATTTGTGGCGTATCTACAAACTTTTCTGCATTGGTGTTGAAAATGGGATCGATGATCAAAGACGTATACGCTGTGCTTTCTATCCAATGTGTCTAAAATGCCACGAATTATATAAAGCAAAAGTTGGTAACAATGGATTTTCTGAAGCCAGTGATGATTTATACATACATTATGCTGTATTTGCCGCGATTCTTCACTACAGTGGAGATATACTATGTAACAAGATTCTTCAAGACATTCCGCCACCACAAGACGGGCAAAAATTCCATGCAGAGAATTTTGATGTTGGAGATGAAAGACGTTTCGCTAGTAAGCGATTAAGTCTTCCTGTAACCGAGCTTGAATTCTATATGGAACTTTTCAAATCGGAGCATATTGACTATACAAGAAGGACTGATGTTGAACTGTTTTTCAGGGAATTGGATAAAAGTGAATGTTTTTGCAAGAATTTTGAAAACAAATAGAGTTGATGGTTTGATATATTAGTATGGTTTAGAATGCAAATAAAATGTTTCCAAATCCGACTTCTTTGATATGTCTATATTTCTGTCCCCAAATATATCATCAACAAAAAACATTTCTTTAACCGAATACATTATTGGCGGAGTGGCAAACAACTCTAAGTCTTCAAACATCATTTGAGTTTTCATGTCCACGTTTGATAATCTATCTTCTACATATTCAATATCGGCAATGTGCAATGCACAGTGAACATATAGTCCATTGACAAATGAGTTTTTTACAAGACCTTGTTCATCCATGACCGTTTTGTATAGCCCATGACACTTGTCACAGAATGGATAGTTGCAGGCGATGAAATCTAACATATTGATATCATTTGCCTTGAGAATAGCGTACATTCGCCATACATGATATGTAGCTGAACTCTTTGAAGTAGGTGCTGTTAAGAATCCACATCGAAAACATTTCTGTGGGTCTTTGCATATACTAAACCTCATTTTCCTAACCAACTGGTCAACATAAAGATTGTAGAGGTTTGTAACACACTAATATACATTTTCCATACTATTACATAATGAAAACAAAGAATACAAAGAAAGTTTGTAATTTCAGTAATATTTTAATAATTCTCAAGCAAAGCAACATAACATACTACACTAAAACATTTTCTAATTGCATTTCTAGAGTCTATACAAGGAAACATATTAGTCAGTTCATGATTCTGGTTCAGTTTTCACGGTCTCAGCGATAGGACATTGTGGTTGTGATGTGGACATATTTTCATAATCTCCCGTACTTTGCATGGTAGAACAATTTACATTGGTCACATCAGATTCTGTTCCAGCCAGAGTAGAAAGTTTTCTTTGCAACTCGTCAAACTGTTGCTGCAACTGCATATATGTACCCACAGTAACAAACTCATCAGTTGGCTGATATGAGTTCCTTTGTATTTGTCTCAAAAAGGCTTTCTGTTGGTACACATATTGGACATGCTGGTACAATGTCATCAGTTCTCGGAAAAGTTCCTTTGGTGAACATTTCAGGTGGAACATGCCATTCTCAAACAAACATGAATGCAAAATTTGTATGCTTCTGATGAATTCGCATTCAAACTGTTCGAAGTTCACGATGACAGACTCGAGCTCCCAATACTTGGAAAGACTAGTCTGTGATAGCGCTGGTGGATGAGTAGAAATTTGATTGTCTTCCATCATTTTGATGTGGCTTTTTGACTTCGTATGCCTCAGAAAATTTTTACGTTTCATAATTTTGTTGCATACGTCGCATGTCTTGATATCAGCACCGACAGTGTTTATTTGTTCTTGTGGCATAGACATGTTTGCGTCTAGATGTCAAAGCAGATAGTGTACATAAGAGTTGTGTTGCCTTATATAATATACGAAGCACACAAAATAATGCAATTCATACAAGATCAATTGGGCAAAAAAATCTATTTAAGTGACATTTTTCAAACAGTGTTCACACATTATCTCATTTCACTATACAAACATGTCCAATGAAACCGACGGTCTAGTTTTTCAACCCACACCTGCATTGGATATGAGGTTTGCTGCCTCAAGGCTAAAGAGTTTTGACGTGTGGCCTGTTCAAATGCAACACCCAACCAAACAAGAAATCGTAGAGAGCGGGTTTTACTATTGTGGTTACTCAGATGTTTGCCAATGCCACTCATGTGGATTGAGGCTTCACGCGTGGTTACCAACGGACCAGCCTTGGAAGGACCATGAAAAGTATTCTCCTACTTGTATGTATCTGAATATGGTGAAATGTTTGAACCATAGTATGATCGACAAAAAAGATGGTATTCAACCCAACAAAGTGTACACTAGCAACATCAATACCAACAGCAACAGCAGCAACCAGACCAACACAGTAACTTTTGGAAACAATATTCCTAGTGCACAGAAGACATTCCCATTTTGCAGTAGTTCCTTGAAGAAAAATTCGCATGGAGGTTATATGTATTGAAATGGACAACCACAAACTTTTAATTTGCTCAGAATGGAAATACGAAATTTGTTTTATGTTATGTTCATTGATCATTGTTGTAAAAATAAACCATCTATTGCATTCATACCGTTTGATGTTTTACTTATATTGAACATCCAAAAACATCTCAATCACAGTATACAGTATACATCATATAGTTTGAATTTTCGCGAACCTGGTTAGCATCGAAATACATCTGATACCATCAAAGTCAAATTGGAACTTACGACTTTGTTATACAGTACAGTATATAGATCTACAGTGTAGAGTGTATAATGCTAAATATTTGTTTTAATTAGTTATATCATAGGGTAGATTAGTTTGAAACATGTATCAAACAGTCAGGGCTTTAAAAAGTTTTCACCTCTTTCTTTTTTTAATTTTGAACTGAGCATATATCAGAACAAGACACATTCATGAGTGTTCAAAGACAAAGAGAATTGACATGTATTGAATAAGAAATTCAGCCGTCCTATAGTTTAACTTCACTCATGAACTTGTTAATATGAATTGTAGTTTGAAAAAAAAATGTGATGAATGACCAGCACAAAGTAAATATACTTGTATGTACTTTTATTCCGTTGATGCATTCTGATAATTAATACAAAAACAATGACTTGTGTAGCAGCACAAAAATGCATTTTGAGTTTCAAATATGAAGCACACATCGGGGTCTAGAAATCTAGATAGCATTTCTTCATATAATATTACTATAAGTTACACATTGATATCAGCGGCGCGTTACAGTATAGTGTATATTATAAAGTGTTTTAACTGTTCCGAGCCAAAGTTGAGCCAAAGTTGCAAGTGAAATATTCTGTGTAAAAATAAAATCCCACTCACACATTTATTTTTCATTTGGCATTAATCGTGCTATATACTAGATCTATTTCACTACAAATTTGTGTCAGCTGCTTGAAGAGCTATAAAACACGTCTGGTAACTTCAAATTCAAATTCACAAACCATTATTTTTTATATACAAGTTTGCATAATTTTTAAGTGTTATAGATCTAATACAGTATAATGTAAGAGTTACCTTATTTTTCAAGTTGTCAGAGCATCCAAAAACACGTCTGGTCTCTTCGGCCTCAACATTGCAAATGACAAATTTGATAAAAAAAATCCCGACAGACGCATTAATTTCATACATTGAAAATTTCACTTTTCCTTATGAACCTTTAGCCTTAAACAAGTCAATGTGTTGATTGCTACAAAATCACTCACTGTCAAAAGTCACAAACGCAGAAATTCATGATTCGTAAATATCCTATTTTTTGGTTAGACATTATACTGTACTGCTAAATTACAGACACATATTTCAACATAGCTTAATTCGGCTAATTTCTTGCTGTTTAATAAAAGTCAGTTTTATGCAGATATTAGCTCTATGTACAGTATGTTATTTCTCCCTGCAAAATATCTAAATTCTGTCCCTTTTAAACTATCAAGTTAGATCTACATTCAACAGGCCCGATTTTCTTCACATGTCCCAAATACAAAAGTAACATATCTAGTATTAATCTTTGTTGAGAACTTGTAAGTTGGCTTAACTTAGATCTAGATCTGCATAGTTCGTTAAGGAAATGAAATTTCAATATTCTTTGATTTACAATCTGACAATGTATGCTATACACTAAAACGGCAAAATAACTGTATCTCTACATTTAGGCTTGAAATCAGTGCAGACAAACAACGTCGATTTATTGCCTTCGAAAACAGATCTACACGATTCGCTTCAGTTTGTTTTCAATTACCAAGCACACATCATTTAACCTGCACGAAACGTAACTCAGTAAGCAGCCGTGGATTTTCAACATTTCATTCTATTTCACGTTGAGTACAGCTTGATAATAGATGTTGCATTTTCAGTAGGCAACAATTTCTCATTTCACCAAGAAAGAATTAGACAAACAATTTAATTTTAGCTTTAGACCCAAAAAATCATCTACGAAATATTCTCTCTCGCTTACTAAAGCACAACACTACACATTCCAATCATTATGACGTTTCATGTATAAATGACGTAACGTTGCTCAGAGCGAATCGATGTTTACATCGCTGATACGCATAACGTTAACCGCTTCAAAATCTCAATGATAAAACATGGATATTATGGATATTTCGCAATTTATATGCTCAGGATTTTTTGAAAGGTAACATTTAACACAACTCAAACATTTTTTCTTCAATCTGGCCAATTCACTGATAAATCTAGATGGGTAATTTTCATTTTTCAAAGTCTTCAATTTGCAGGAGTTCAGTAGAATGATCTAGCTACTTCTAGCATTCGGGAACAGCTTCATGTCAAATCATGATATAAAAAAAAATTCTCATGTGTCCTGCAATGCACACAAGTAATTCATATTGATAAAGCTCTTCAGAAATAGCTTAAGCTTTGAACAGATTCGGTGGATTTTTTCTGTCTACATCTAGATCTATAGTAAAATTGTTGAGTAGATTTTCAATCAGTGTAGATCTAGGTCTTGGAATATTTTTGAAATTATAGATTTATATATAAAGCTTTATTTTATTTGCATTGATTTAACAAAATGAAGGAATATTCAAGACACTACGGAAAGCTTTTAATGTTTTACCTTAGGGGATTTGTGAATGAATACAGCCACATAACTACTGTACATAATTATACTCTAGACTAATTTTCAATTCCAATGACAGATGTGAATAAATATATATTAAAAGGAAAATGTTCATGAGTATGGCTCTTAATTTAAACTGCACTTTTTTTTTCATCATCGAGAAACATTAAACACACAGTGACTTGAACAGAGTTTTTCATTTTCTGATAAAATAATAAATGTAGAAATCAAGTAAAAATATATATTAAAGGAAAAATGTGCATGAGTACGGCTCTTGAGTTTAATTTCACAAAACTTTCAACAATGATAAGCATCAATCACACAGTGGCTTAAAGATTTTTTTCACATTTCAGATCAATCATACTAAATGTCGAAACCAAGAAAAAAATATATATAAAAGGCAAATGTGCATGAATACACAGTGACTTGAATAGATTTTTACACTTTCTGGTGACAAATTATGAATGTAGAAATCTAGTAAAAATATATATTAAAGGAAAAATGTGCATGAGTACGGCTCTTGAGTAAAACTGCTCAAACTTTCCATCACTGAATCGTGATTAGCATTAATCACACAGTTACTTGAAGATATTCTTAAAATTGCATTTCAGATCAAGCTACTGTACATAATTATACTAGAGTAATTTTCAATTTCAATGTCAGATGTGAATAAATATATATTAAAAGGAAATTGTGCATGAGTATTGCTCTTGATTCAAATTGCACAATTTTTTTCATCATCGAGAAACACTAAACACACAGTGACTTGAATAGAGTTGTGCATGTTCTGATAAAAATGATAAATGTAGAAATCAAGTAAAAAATATATATTAAAGGCAAATGTGCATAATTAGGATCTTGAGTCAATTGCTTAATTCTAAAAACCTATCTTCGACTATGCTAGAGTTTTTAACATTGAGCTATGCAAATATGTAGATGTATTAAAGGTTAAATTGGCTTGAGTCAAATTGTACAATATCTAACTCTCTCATTTTCAACATCGAGACACATTAACAGATATATTAAATATAATCTTATAGTTTCGGATCAAACGTAATGGATTTAGAAATCAAGTAAAAATATCAGTCAGTAAGTGGCTTAATACTGAATGCGCTGTGCTAGCTAATTTTAATTTTATAATATTAAGTTACTGAAAAAGTATTGAGTAAAATAAATTTGCATTTCGGGTTGCATTTATAAGAGTCTAATTCTTTTTTGACTATGATAGAATTTTAACATATCGAGCAATGCGAACGTGTATAGATAGGTATATTTAAGGCAAAATGTGCATGAGTACCAGAGTACGGATCAACGCAACGAATTTTAGAATCAAGCAAAACATAAATCAAAATCAGTGTCTGGCATAAAGTTGAAAGTTTTAATTTCAATGTCGGGTTGAGCGATGCGAATGTGTATAAAATTATATTAAAGACTAAAATTTTGATGTGCATGAGTATCATAGTACGGATCACGGGTTTTAAAAAAGTAAGCAAAATATATCAAAATAAGTTTATGGCTTAAAGTTGAATACATTATAGGTATCTACTATAGATCTAAAGTTTTAATTTCGATGTCGGGTTGAGCGATGCGAATGTGCATAAATATATATTAAAGAAAAAATGTGCATGAGTACGGACCAACTGTAAACCAAGTAAAAATATATCAGTCAGTGTGTGGCTTAGAGTTGAATGCATTATAGATATCTACTATAGATCTAAAGTTTTAATTTCGATGTTGTGTTGAGCGATGCAAATGTGCATAAATATATATTAAAGGATAAATGTGCATGAGTACGGACCAACGTAAACCAAGTAAAACATATATCAAAATAAGTCTGTGGCTTAAAGTTGAATACATTAAAGGTATCTATTATAGAACTAATTTTTTGATTTCGATGTTGAATGTGTATAGAATTATATAAAAGACTAAACTTTTAATGTGCATGAGTACCATAGTAGATCTACGGATCACGCGTGACGAATTTAAAAAACCAAGCAAAATATATCAAAATAAGTTTGTGGCTTAAAGTTGAACACATTATAGGTATCTACTATAGATCTAAAGTTTTAATTTCGATGTCGGGTTGAGCGATGCAAATGTGCATAAATATATATTAAAGGATAAATGTGCATGAGTAGGGACCAAATGTAAAGCAAGTAAAAAATATATCAAAATCAGTCTGTGGCTTAGAGTTGAATGCATTATAGGTATCTACTATAGATCTAAAGTTTTAATTTCGATGTTGGGTTGAGTGATGCGAATGTGTATAAATATATATTAAAGGACAAATGTGCATGAGTACTGACCAAACGTAACGAATTTAAAAATCAAGTATGTGATAAAGTTGAATGCGTTATAAAGATGTATACTATGCACAAATCTAAAGTTTGTCAGATTGAGCGATGCGAATGTGTATAAACTTATATTAAAGACTAGATGTGCATGAGTACCATAGGACGGATCACACGTAACGAATTTAAAAAATCAAGAGAAATATATCAAAATAAGTTTGTGGCTTAAAGTTGAATACATTAAAGGTATTTACTATAGATCTAATTTTTTGATTTCGATGTCGGATTGAGCAATGCGAATGTGTAAAAATTATATTAAATATTAAATGTGCATGAGTACCATAGTACGGATCACAAGTAACGAATTTAAAAATCAAGCAAAACATATCAAAATAAGTTTGTGGCTTAAAGTTGAATACATTAAAGGTATCTACTATAGATCTAATTTTTTTGATTTCGATGTCGAGTCGACTGATGCGATTGTGTATAATTATATATTAAAGGATAAATGTGCATGAGTAGATCTACCAGAGTACAGATCAAATGTAATGAATTTTAAAATAAGTTTGTGGCTTAAAGTTGAATACATTAAAGGTATCTACTATAGAACTAATTTTTTTGATTTCGATGTCGGATTGAGCAATGCGAATGTGTATAAAATTATATTAAAGACTAAATGTGCATGAGTACCATAGTACGGATCACAAGTAACGACTTTAAAAATCAAGCAAAATATATCAAAATAAGTCTGTGGCTTAAAGTTGAATACATTAAAGGTATTTACTATAGATCTAATTTTTTGATTTCGATGTCGAGTCGACCGATGCGATTGTGTATAATTATATATTAAAGGATAAATGTGCATGAGTAGATCTACCATAGTACAGATCAAATGTAATGAATTTAAAAATAAGTCTGTGGCTTAAAGTTGAATACATTAAAGGTATCTACTATAGAACTAATTTTTTTGATTTCGATGTCGAGTCGACCGATGCGATTGTGTATAATTATATATTAAAGGATAAATGTGCATGAGTACCATAGTACGGATCACAAGTAACGACTTTAAAAATCAAGCAAAATATATCAAAATAAGTCTGTGGCTTAAAGTTGAATACATTAAAGGTATCTACTATGGATCTAATTTTTTGATTTCGATGTCGAGTCTACCGATGCGAATGTGAATAAAATTATATTAAAGACTAAATATGCATTAGTACCATAGGACGGATCACAAGTAACGAATTTAAAAATCAAGCAAAATATATCAAAATAAGTTTGTGGCTTAAAGTTGAATACATTAAAGGTATCTACTATAGATCTAATTTTTTGATTTCGATGTCGAGTCGACCGATGCGATTGTGTATAATTATATATTAAAGGATAAATGTGCATGAGTAGATCTACCATAGTACAGATCAAATGTAATGAATTTAAAAATAAGTCTGTGGCTTAAAGTTGAATACATTAAAGGTATCTACTATAGAACTAATTTTTTTGATTTCGATGTCGAGTCGACCGATGCGATTGTGTATAATTATATATTAAAGGATAAATGTGCATGAGTACCAGAGTACAGATCAAATGTAATGAATTTAAAAATACGTCTGTGGCTTAAAGTTGAATACATTAAAGGTATCTACTATAGAACTAATTTTTTTGATTTCGATATCGGATTGAGCAATGCGAATGTGTATAAAATTATATTAAAGACCAAATGTGCATGAGTACCATAGTACGGATCATAAGTAACGAATTTAAAAATCAAGCAAAATATATCAAAATAAGTTTGTGGCTTAAAGTTGAATACATTAAAGGTATCTACTATAGATCTAATTTTTTGATTTCGATGTCGAGTCGACCGATGCGATTGTGTATAAAATTATATTAAAGACTAAATGTGCATTAGTACCATAGTACGGATCATAAGTAACGAATTTAAAAATCAAGCAAAATATATCAAAATAAGTTTGTGGCTTAAAGTTGAATACATTAAAGGTATCTACTATAGATCTAATTTTTTGATTTCGATGTCGAGTCGACCGATGCGATTGTGTATAAAATTATATTAAAGACTAAATGTGCATTAGTACCATAGTACGGATCACAAGTAACGAATTTAAAAATCAAGCAAAATATATCAAAATAAGTTTGTGGCTTAAAGTTGAATACATTAAAGGTATCTACTATGGATCTAATTTTTTTATTTCGATATCGAGTCGACCGATGCGAATGTGAATAAAATTATATTAAAGACTAAATGTGCATTAGTACCATAGTACGGATCACAAGTAACGAATTTAAAAATCAAGCAAAATATATCAAAATAAGTTTGTGGCTTAAAGTTGAATACATTAAAGGTATCTACTACAGATCTAAAGTTTTAATTTCGATGTCGGGTTGAGCGATGCGAATAGAATGTGTACAATTATAAATATATAACGTTAGGAATCTAGTAACTTTAAACAAAATATTCACGAGTACGGCTGGTGAATGTTTGCACAAAGTCTAACTGTCTCATTTTTAACACAAGAAACATTATACAGACAATGACTTGAATGTATTTTTCTATATGTTCGGATCAAATGTAACGAATTTAAAAACCAAGTGTAAAACATCTACATCTATAATCAAAACCAGCATGTAGACTAACATTGAATGTCAAAGTTACAGAAAATGATTTTTAAAATGTTTGCATTTTGGGTTGCATACGAGTCTATCTTCGACTATGATATAATTCTAACATTTTGTGTTTCGCATTTTATCGCAAACCCATCTCAGCATGAAAAGAATTGTTGATTATCAGACGCAAATAAGTTGAACAAAATCCATCTCTGCATCAAGCGAGAAAACACAATGCTACTCATATCGCGTCGAGTTTGATTTTTACTTGGCAGAGAAAAACTACTTCTGTAGATTTAGATTTGCAAGCTAGATATCTATTCTTTTTCTTGTTCATGAAGTAAATATTTCTTTCAATGTTTCATATTGGAGCCGTGGCACAGAAACTTCTGTCAGATCAAGAAACAAATTTTGTTTTTAGAATCGGCATTGTAGACCCGTGTTATAAAGTATTAATCTGTAGCGATTTTAAGTTGGAAAGAATTGTAGAACTAAATAAAAAGTTAAAACGCGTTTGCATTTTATAGTCCGCTTTGCATGTAGATCTAGACCTAACCGTAATATTAGAGTTCATATTGCATTTTCGTACCGATCGACAATTTGATTCTGTTGTTTAATTGTATTTATATATAAAGTTACTAGATCCAAGTTCCAAATTCAGGAAAAATTAATATCGGCAGTTTCTTACATCGCATTCAAAACCGCAATCAAGTCGATTCTAAAATTTCAGCACGAATGTTACGCATCAGCTTTGCAGAATTTCACTAACAACGTCGGCCTATCACATGTAGAAAAATACCATTCGCTTACATTTATTACTCATTAAACTTTGAAAGTTACATACGTTTATTTTTCTGATCTACGGGATTGCGGGATTGGGTATGCATGATAAATATTTTCTTTTCAAAGGTTCTGACCAGTAGATTCTAACGAAAATCGATTCTCAAATAAAAAATCCGCTTCATGTAATATGTCCTAAAAGATCTAGATCTGGATTATAGATTCTAAATATATTTGTTGATCAAGTTGAGAAATACCCTAATTTAATATCATTTTTTTATCCGACGGCATAAATAGGGTCTAGCTAGCTAATTTACAGACACAGCATTTTAAATGTGCAAGCCATTTCTCATTTCATCAAGAACGGAATGAAGCAAGCAGCTATGTTTTCATTTTATATCAAAACATCACAACTCTGCATGTATAATTTTCTCTCTCGCTAATGAACCTCAAACATTGCACAGATCTTCAACTTTAGAAAGATTTTACATCAAATATTACGTTGAATGTGTAGAATGACGTCAAGTTTAAAGCGAATCGATAATTTACATCGCTGAGACAATTTTTTAACGTTCTCCGCTTCCAATTCAGTGACAAAATATTTACTTCTCAACAGTGCACAAATAATGCCGAGCATTTTTTCCAAAGTGAACCTCTATCATAAATCCAATGATACTTGTCTTTCACCTATCCCAGTAATTCATTGATATAGATTTATCTCAATTTCTAATATTTAAAGAAAAGACATTTTTCAGCTAGAGCAGTAGAGTTGAATGAAATTAAACTTCACTCTGTTTAAAGTTAGCTAAAATCTGCACACAAAAATGTAATCAACTGCCGATGAAAACATCAGTATATAGCTTTTATTAATTTACTATGCAATCTGACTGGCATTGAGACATTTAAAATCTATACTTCACGAAGGCAGAAAATTGAAACGTTCAGTTTGGGTCTACGATAATATATTTGTGTTGACATTATGCTTGCCCTGCTGAATTTATTTTTGCTTAAATTTTCTCAAATTTATCTACAGTCGATTTGGTCTTTGTAGAGGTATTCAAAAAATAATTTTCACCGAATAGATCCAAAATCATGTCCCGCAACTAGCATTTGTTTAATTCCTTTCAAAGTCATACATAAATTTCAATCAGAAATACTCAATGACGGAACGTTCTCAGACACCGCTGTGTGCTAGCTACTAGCTGAAAAATAAACTTCAATCTTTGATAACGTCAAATTCATGCATTAATTCCAATCAGAAATAGAAATCTACTGAATGACGGAACCGTTCTCGGATACTGCACAGTGTGCAAGCAAGCTAAGCGATAAATTTCAAGTATTGACGACGTCGGATTGAGAGATGCGAAGAACTGTGCGATTATACATTGGCAAGCTGAGCGCGAATAGGACAGACTTTCATTCGCAACGTCGTTTTAATTTTTTTAGCTAAACTTGTGACTTTGCATTTAGAGATAAGCTTTAAACGGCAACATTAGGCTTTGAAAATCGAATGCGCGATTATGACTGACATTGACTGCTATACGGTAATGCAAATTCTTTCAGTATTAGAAAATGTTAACAATCTGCCGCAGCCGCTGTTAGTCAACAAATTTGCTTTTCTGATTACATAATAAGAAACACGGCTTGGGTCTAGAAATGACAATTTTTTACAATTTTGATTTCGGCTGTAAAACCATAGCATTGCATAACATTTACATTCAGCATCAAAATGAAACGTTACTTTTTTTACTCGAAATCTGCTCAGAACGTCGATTTCTACAAAGCGCAAAGAAAAATTCAATACTAAATGAAGGAACCGTTCTCGGATACTGCACATTGTGCAAGCAAGCTAAGCCATAAATTTCACGTCGGATTGAGAGATGCGACGAACTTTGCGATTATACCTACTTGGCAGCTGAGCACGAATAGGACAGACCTTCATTCGCAACGTCGTTTTCAAAAAACTAGTTAAACTTGTGACTTTTCGTTTAGAGATAGGTTTTAAACATTAGGCATTGAATCGAATGCGCGGTTATGGCTGGCATTGACTGCTATACGATAATGCAAAATTATTTCAGTATCAGAAAAAGTTAACATTCTGTAGCAGTCGCTGTTAGTAAAAAAAATGTGCTTTTCTGATTACATAATAAGAAACACGGCTTGGGTCTAGAAGTGACAATTTTTTAAAATTTTGAGTTCGGCTGTCAAACCATAGCATTGCATAACATTTGCATTCAGCAT
Organism: Azorinus chamasolen; assembly: GCA_963576725.1. Classification (NCBI taxonomy): domain Eukaryota; kingdom Metazoa; phylum Mollusca; class Bivalvia; order Cardiida; family Solecurtidae; genus Azorinus; species Azorinus chamasolen. The sequence continues at coordinate 17,261,759 of OY755239.1, forward strand.
CAAAATGAAACGTTACTTTTCACTCGAAATCGGCTCAGAACGTCGATTTCTACAAAGCGCAAAGAAAAATTCAAGCATTATCCGAACCTTACAGCGAGATTTGCAAATTTACATACACGACGTCGTATAGCGGCTGCTCAACGCTGGAGATTTGTCTTTGCTTTGCAGTGGCAAATCGCTCAGCTTTGCATGGTCTAGTAAAGATCCAGCGTTTTTAAATTTCATTTTTTCATAACTGAGACGCAGACAGAACATATTTGAAGCATTAAATCTGTTTAAATAGTAAAAACATTTTGAACATTTTACGAAATGACAATAAACTTGATGAAGATGAGAAAACTATACACTGTGCACAGTGATAAAACTATACACTCTAGCATTGAGCGATGCGAACGTGTATAGATTTACTAAGCAAACAGTAGATTTAAACTTTTAGATTCTTACTTTGAGTATGTGCAATGTGCAATATGCATTCACTCCTCAAAGAAAGAATTGTTTAGTATTTTTACAGACGTGCATCACAAACGTTAACAGTGCGATTATAACAAAGCTACATGTACATTTATGCCGATTTCGAAGAGTTTCTCTCGCAGCGTCATTTTAAAGAATATCAGTAAATTACGTTACTTTGCATTCGATGCGCGACAGGTTTACGTCTTATCATTTTCACTGCATTAAACAGACACCAATACGGTTCGGATCTATGATCATCAACTCATAATATCAAATGTTGTATGTGTAACTCTTGACAGAAAACGAAACAGGCAGCCTTTTAATTACATTTGCAGACCCTCGCTGAAATGAAATTTAAATCAGATTGGAAACCGCAGCGACTCGAATTAATGAAGATCTAATGTTATAAAGCTATCACATTTTGCTGAATAATAAAGAAAATGTTACTTGTACACAGTTCGCAGATTTATTTTCATGTTTATATTCCAACACTATGATAAAAATTCCATCTCGCTAAGGTACCACAACACTCGCTTAAATCTTTAACTTTTAGTAAGAATGATGACGTTGTGTACCAAAATGACGCAAACTTTTAAACAGTAGATTATCTTTACATCGCTTAGAACCAATACGTTCTCTGCTTCCAAGTCAACGTGACTAAAATCACAAAATATCAACGTCCCTGCAATGCATACGCTTAACATATTTTCACATTTCACAATTAAAATGTATAACAACTCAAACAAAAAATTTCTTTACCAATCTCAGCAATGCACATGCACTGCCGATCACGCTCACAGGTGCTAGGCGTGTGGCCATTTCACAAATACTGCTTATAAATACCTTCAAATACGTTTAGACATCATAACTTGACATTATAAAAAAAATTAAAAAAAAATAAAAAAAAAATTTTTTTTTCGTATAATATATTACTATATAAAGGTATGTAACTAAATGGTCCAAAGTTGCAGAAAAAATGCACCAACTACATTCCGCGTCTTGTTACGACGTCAATTTCCGCTCGATTTCAATCAAATATGAGTCAATGCACGCAGAAATGTTCAGTCTTTCAAATATACACCATTGATTGCCGATCATAAGCCGAAAAATTACTGTTTTGAGACGATAAACTCCAGCTTAGATTTAGTCGACCGAGTCACTACCGACACATACATGCACATTTTCACCACTAATGACATCGAAAGTCACACTAGATCTCATAATATGGTCCGTTTTCACTCTCATTCAATAAAACTAACATAAACATTCAACTTACTGTCGATGTCAACCTCAAAGTTACTACCGGTTCTACGAAACTGAAGAGTTTTCGAAACAACCCGCGGCTGTCAACATTCGGCCAGCCATGATTTTCGTGACCCGGAAATGCTTGAAGCGAAGAAGCGACTGGTGCCCGGCAGACCATTTGACTACTATGAAGCAGGTAACAAGTGCCCTGTAAACATGATTACTGGTGCCCGGTTTCTGTATAAAACACCCTGTTAACCCTTTCCCTCCTATAAACACCTTTTCACGCATTTGAAAACAGTATAGACCCAAATCAGATAGCTCGTAGAAGACCAGGATCTACTCCATTTGTGCCATGATATATAGATATAATTCTATACCATTCGTCGAAGCAAACATGCCCTTGAAAATGATAAAAAATTAATCTAATAGATATTCATGGTGTTACTTTTTCTTACATGATTATTGAACAGGGAAATGTTAACTGGAAAATAAAATGCAGTCGACGTATACATTTTTCAGTCATGTGCTGGACACTATATATGAAAAATAAATTAACACATATATTAGAAAGCAAACGATTATAAAATAATCAGTATAATTACCAAGTAACTATAGTCATTGTTCCTAATATATATATGAAATGAAGGCTGTCATTAAATTTTAAATAGAGCTAGTTCTCTCTTTTTTTCATTCTTATTAGAATAGAAAATCTAAATTTTGGGCGAACATAATCAGCAGTTTACAGGGCACTTGTTACCTGCTTTATAGTAGTCAAATGGTCTGCCGGGCACCAGTCGCTTCTTCGCTTCAAGCATTTCCGGGTCACGAAAAATCATGGCTGGCCGAATGTTGACAGCCGCGGGTTGTTTCGAAAACTCTTCAGTTTCGTAGAACCGGTAGTAACTTTGAGGTTGACATCGACAGTAAGTTGAATAGTTATGTTAGTTTTATTGAATGAGAGTGGAAAACGGACCATATTATGAGATCTAGTGTGACTTTCGATGTCATCAGTGGTGAAAATGTGCATGTATGTGTCGGTAGTGACTCGGTCGACTAAATCTAAGCTGGAGTTTATCGTCTCAAAACAGTAATTTTTCGGCTTATGATCGGCAATCAATGGTGTATATTTGAAAGACTGGACATTTCTGCGTGCATTGACTCATATTTGATTGAAATCGAGCGGAAATTGACGTCGTAACAAGACGCGGAATGTAGTTGGTGCATTTTTTCTGCCACTTTGGACCATTTAGTTACATACCTTTATATAGTAATATATTATACGAAAAAAAAAAAAAAATTTCATTTTTTTTTCTTTTTTTTATAATGTCAAGTTATGATGTCTAAACGTATTTGAAGGTATTTATAAGCAGTATTTGTGAAATGGCCACACGCCTAGCACCTGTGATCACGCTATGTGAAACTTTGCATTTTAGTTAAACCATAGGAGCTTATGGAAATATCTCACTCATGAATAAGCATGTAGTATACAGGTCGCAGAGTGATAGATTATCATTCTCGCATCGAGCAATGCAAACTGGTCAAAGTAAAATTCATTTTACAGACAAGTGTCAAAAAGTTTAACAGTTTAAAAATTTAAACAGAAAGTCGATTCCTTCGCATCGCATCATACATAGGGTCTACTCTTTCAAAGTTTGATAAAGAATCTAGGTCTACTAAACGTAGACAGAGATAAAAATTTCAATGAAAAAAATAGAAATCTATTCAAATCATTGAAACACATATTTATCATCAAACCCGCTCTGCCTAAAGTTTATATCATGCACACTGCGTTGGTTGTTTTGAAATATACATGTATCAACGAAAACGTTCTTGACGTCATCTATCGATTTATTTCTAACTAACAGCGACAGCGCATATCTGTAAACTGCTAGAAAAGTCGCAATATATGAATTGAGCAAATACACTGTTTTCAAGTAATTTTTCATTTCCTGACCATGCCATCAATGTCGGGTATGCATTTCAAGCTTAGAACACTGTCTGGGACACAAATATCATGCGAAATCAGAAACACCAAAACCAACGCAGAGCTCAAGTAATCGCGGCTTGCTGCTACTGATGCTAAATCATAACTGATTCCATTTTGCCAAAAAATAATTCCGCGGCGCATGACGTCAACAACGTTTTGATTGGCTGTTGACTGTTGCTGCAACTTTTCTATTGGTCAATTGAATACAGGCAGCTCTGGAGCCTATATAAGCAGCGTACAACTGTCAAACTTTGCCTGTTAGGGCGTGAAAAACGCCAATGAAAGAGCGTCGTCTCAGACACTCTTATCATTTGCCTTTTTCACAAGCTTTGTTACTTCGTTAACGAAGCTTTAAAGTGAGAACGATTGAGTTTCAAAGAAAACTCAAATCTTTCTCAACTTTTTCCTGAACATCGTTATTCTGTAACGACGTTTTAAGTGAAAGCGATTGAGCTTCAATGCGAACTCAAATCGTTCTCACTATATTAACTATATAGCATGAAAACACTCGGGAAACCTAGCGGTGTTAACAAGAATGTATTCATGCATCACATCTAGCACGAATACACTCGGGAAACCTAGCGGTGTTAACAAGAATGTATTCCTGCCTAATATCCATACATCAGTATACTCAAAATTTAAAGTAAACGTCTGAATTTAGACAGCAAAAGTACCAACTTGCAATCAAAATTTTTCTCACGCTGATACACTGCGTGTACTATAACAGGGTCCCCGAAGAAGAAACTAGGCTGTATTTATTACCGACTGAATACAAGGAGGGGATGGTGGTTACTTGTATTCGGAAAGTCTTCTTCGCCACTATTTGAAAGCACCATATCAGTAAGCAGGCAAGGCCATCTTATATAATTTAGGGTGTGTCTCAGAGTATGCCCGCGTTAGTTATGTTCGATGACTGTGGATAGGCATTAAGCAGTTTGTTCGAACCTGTTTACTGGTATGGTGTGAACTTGTTTTTGGATAAAAGTCAGACCAATAAGTTGGTGCAAACGCGAACTTTGATTTGGAATAACTTCTTTAGATCTTGTCTGTCGAGCAATAGGATACATACCCTATAACAAACACCATATAACATAACGTATCGACATTTCGCCAGCTCGGGGCAAATGTTGGTAAGTATGGGGTGTTTGCGCATTTCACACACAGCACAGCACATACTTATAATTAGTTTATCTCGTCTGTCTTTCTGACAACACCTATTGCTCTTCAGACAAACAAAATTTGTAGTAACTCTACTTTGCTCATCGCATAAACTGAAGATGAAAGTACAATGATATGTACTTTTCATATTCAACTTATGCCATGTTTCCCTGCACATTTGCCGGGGCCTCATCGTGGCTGCAGGGTGAAACATGCTTATCGAATAAAATCTATATTTGGCTTTGTATTAAGTATTCGATAAGCATGGCTAACTGCCGGCAAAATATTTTACTTGACTTTTCATGCTATGTTTTATTACAGATGTATATGTATGTACTTTGTATAACATGATGTATTTTGTTTTACATGCTATGATCAGAATGAAAATAAAGCATTATATACCGCAAACTTGCATTTGTCATGCTGACTCGTCCAACTTTGCCCCTTGATTTTTCTTATAGTAGTAATGCTGATGTTGAAAGACACACATTTTATAACTGTGAATGGAATGAATACAAACAAGTTCTATTTAGTAAAAGTATATTTTACTTTCAATCTATAAGCGCAGAAGCTCCGTCTTAAACAATACGCCTAAAACTGCAATTAGCTTATACAATTCACATGCCCGTGGTACAAAGTCTCGCTTAAAACCAACACATTGACTGATCTCAGTATTTCATATAGACCACAAGGCTTCATTTGAGTTGATTCTTCAAAAAGAAATCATGAAAATACACCCCGAAACTTATTATCAAAGTTCGTGAAAAACTCTTCTTATTTCAATGAACCTTTATCCTGTTCAGACAACGGCAATCGGCTAAATTAAAGGTTTGCTTCAAATTTAGCAAAAGTATATAGCATTAGTTGAGTCTTTCCTAGAGATATTTAATAACTTGCTATCAGCTTTCAATGATTTCGATTGAGTTTTTCCGGCAAAGCTAGAAAATAATGCGCGGTCGGATAAATTCTCAACTCAAAAACAGTCATTTACAATTTTGACGTAGAAGAGAACGGCCGTGTTTTTTAAAGCTCTGAACACACTGCTCATATTTAAAACACCTTTGCACTATACGTTTGCATGATATCTAACATGTGAATGTCTAGAAAATAATGCGCGGTCGGATAAATTCTCAACTCAAAAACAGGCATTTACAATTTTGACGTTGAAGAGAACAGTCGTGTTTTTTAAAGCTTTGAACACACTGATCATATTTCAAACACCTTTGCACTATAAGTTTGCATGATATCTAACATGTGAATGTATAGAAATAATGCGCGGTCGGATAATTTTTCAACTGAAAAACAGTCATTTGCGTTTTAGACTTCGAAGGGAACGGCCGTGTTTTTAAAAGCTCTGAATACACTGATCATTTTTGCACTATAAGTTTGCATAATATCTAACATGTGAATGTCTAGAAAATAATGCGCGGTCGGATAAATTTTCAGCTGAAAAACAGTCATTTGCTTTTTAGGCTTCGAAGAGAACAGCCGTGTTTTTTAAAGCTCTAACGCATTGCAGTACAAGTTTGCATGATATCTAACATGTGAATGTCTAGAAAATAATGCGCGGTCGGATAAATTTTCAGCTGAAAAACAGTCATTTGTTTTTTAGACTTCGAAGAGAACGGCCGTGTTTTTTTTAAAGTTCTGATCTCACTGATCACATCTCAAACAACTTTGCATTGTAAGTTTGCATGATATCTAACATGTGAATGTATGGAAAATAATGCGCGGTCGGATAAATTTTCAACTCAAAAACAGTCATTTACTATTTAGACTTCGAGGAGAACAGACGCGTTTTTTTTTAAAGCTCTGAACCCATGATCACATTTCAGACAAATTTGCACTATAAGTTTGAATGATATCTAACATGCATGTGAGTGTACAAAAAATAATTCGCGGTCGGAAAAAAAATTCTACTCAGAAACAATCATTTGCTATTTAGTATTCGAACAGAACAGACGTGTTTTCTAAGCTCTGAACCTATGATCACATTTCAAGCAACTTTGCTCTACAAGTTTGCATGATATCTAGCATGTGAATATCTAAAAAATAATGCGCGGCCGGATAAAATTTCGACTCAAAAAGAGTCATTTGCTATTTAGACTTTGAACAGAACAGACGTGTTTTTTAAAGCTGAGACCCACTGATCAAATTTCAAACAAGTTTGCACTATAAGTTTGCATAATATCCAGCATGTGAATGTAGAGAAAATAATGCGCGGTCGGGTAAATTTCCGAATCAAAAACATTCATTTGCTATTTCGGCTTTGAAGAGAACAGACGTGTTTTTTTATAGCTCTGACCCACTGATCAAATTTCAAACAACTTTGCACTATAAGTTTGCATGATATCTACCATGTGAATGTATAGAAAATAATGCGCGGTCGGATAAATTTTCGACTCAAAAACAGTCATTTGCTAATTAGACCTTGAACAGAACAGATGTGTTTTTTAAAGCTCTCATAAACTGAAAGAATTCGATGCACTATACATCTAACTATTGTTTAGCACAGTAAATGTCAATGTATGAAAATAATGCGTTAGTCGGGAAAAAAATCAGCTAAAAAATTGCCAGTCATAAATTTGAGTTTGAACAAATCAGACGTGTATTTTGAATCTCTGACTTCATGATAACATTTCAAACGAGTTAAGTTTGTACTAGATTTTTGCATAGTAAGTATCTCACTTCTGAATGAATGCAAATAATGTATTGGTCGGAAAAAAATTTCAACTTCAAAAATTGTCATTCGCAACTTTAAGTTTGATGGGACCAGACGTGTTAACATGAAGCTCTGGTTTCTTGATAAAAATTCATACAAGTTTACATCATAGGTTTTCATAAGTTTTCATAAGTTCTCACATGTGATATGTCATGCACACTTATAGTGCAAAGTTTTTTTTTGAAATATGATCTAGGGCTAAGAGCTTCAAAAAACACGTCTGATCCCTTCAAAGTCAAAATTGTAAATGACAGATTTTTTAGTTAAAAATTTTCCCGCCAGGCGCATTATTTTTTTAGTCATTCATCTGCTCGCTGATTGGTTGATTTTTCTCATGAGTATACTTCGCGCATGAGTACTTGAAAAAAAGTTCCTCTGGCGGAAGCATTATTTTGCAAACAGGCCTCGTCTATATAAGGCGACGTTCACTGAGTATTGTCAGTCGAGTTCCAGAGGCGGAACAGTGCAGACGTGTTTTCACGTCGCTCTCGACTTTGAAAAAAATTTCTTCTGAGTAGCCAACTTGAGAAGTTATGAGAACATGAACATATGACGTTGGCTGTTTGACTTCAGCTATACATTCATGTCATGTCAGCAGAGGTGACGTTCTAACTTCGAGAAAAGTAAGTACCGTTTCTTAGTTCATGAAAAGTTATCCGCACATTGAGTAGCTCAACGGCAATTCGATGCATGGACAACTTTTCGTGAACACCTCCTCTTTGTCGAAACCTTGACGTTGGTGAGGAGGCAACGATGATCTTACTTGATATTACTGTTTGCGCAGTTATCATTTGAAGATCATCGGCTAATTCGACAAAACTTTATATTTTCGGCAATCTAAAAGCGAGCCTGTAGACCGAAACTGAATGAGATTAGCATCTGGCGTTTAACCCCTCGAACTCGGTGAGACAAGGGCCTGATCTTGATGTCCGCAGAGCTCACTCGAGTGGTCGAATTGCATATCAGCTCTGCAATACAATAGGGGTGCTGATTTCATTTGGCGTTAGTTTCGTAAGCTATCTCGCTACAAAACTTGATAAAAAAAAAGTGAGACTGCCAAGGGAAAGGATGTGTCGTTAGACCGACTCACTTGTGTGAAGTGGTGGTGCTGTTCGCTTGTGAGGTCGGCCCTTGGTCACCATTATAAGTTTGCGAAAATGGGATAAGATTGGCGTTGCCCCGTTTATGTCTACGCAGGACCTGGCCTTTTGATGTCCGCAGTAGCTTAAATTGAGGAAAACATAGTACACACCAGCTCTGTCAGTTTTCCTATGGGTGTTGATCTTATTTGCCGGATCTGTTTTCGTAAGCGATCTCACTTTTCAAAATTATATAAACTCTACTGAGTTTGCTTTCATGACTCTGAAAAGCTTTTCAAGTAAAATTATGACTGAACGGGCAAAAACTGTCCCGTGTCTGGTTAGAACATTTGTTTCAGACTTTGCTCACTGCTTAGTTTGGGACAAATTTTCTTTCTTGAGAAACAATTGAAAGTTCAAACGAAACAGCGTTAGCAACTGACACTGTTGTCCTTTGAAATTTTCAATACGTGTGGGATAGAAAAGGAAAATTGCAAACGAAACAGCGTCTGCTAGGGACACTGTTATCCTTTACAATTTTCAGCGAGTGTAAGAAAGAAAGAAAATTCAAACGAAACAGCGTCTGCTAGCGACACTGTTATCCTTTGCAATTTTCATGAGCCAGATAACTTTTGATGAAAGAAAGTTGTCTTTGAAAAGTTGAAGAAACGGGCAAGCGTTAGAAGCTGTGCTTCAATTAGAACACTTGCTTCCTTTCTTTCAACTTTTCTATTATTTGCTTAGTTCAACCGGCTTTGCGTATCATAAGTGTGTTATGTATAGTATATAGTATAGTAGATCTAGTACAGGCCTAGATCTATATAGATGTAGATACGCAAAACTGGTTGAATTAAGGCTCATCAAATATTTTCCTGGTTAGAAATAGCACAATGCTATATCTTGCCTAGATTATAATTCATGAGTTCCTCTCCCACATGCCGATACTTTATCGTAGTGGAGAGGTAACGCTTTTCTAACTTGAGATTTTGCTAAGCGCGAGTCTCTCTTTAGAAAGGTGGCTAAAGTCGGCATAAGTATCTATTATAGATCTACAATGATATTTTTCTTTCATTAGAATAGATTCTCTACACTTGGAAGAGAAACAAATGAATATCAAAACCATTTCCAATTTTGTTACATAGATCTATATTTGTTATACATTATATCTTCACCATTTAGTGTACAGCTTTACTATATCAAGCAAAAATAAAACATTGAACTTTGAAGTTTGTCTCTGTCATGTTTTCTCATCAATCTTGACTCATAGATCTAGTTTTTTAAAAAAAATCATAACCTACCAAAGAACGCCCGATCTCATAGACACTGGTATTACATTCACAAAAACCTCCATCTAATTCACCAATCCATCCAGATACTAATCATTCATTCTCAATTATTTTAGTAATTAAAGTAAATTTCAAGTAAATCTCAACTGAAAAACCACCACCTGCGTAAAATTAAATATTCCCGTAAATCGCTCAAAATCAATGCAGTGACTCATGCCATTTTGTACTATAAACCCAACTTCAAAACATAGATTGGTTTTACAAAAAGAAAATTTAAAAAATAGCTGAGAAATTCACCATCAAAGTTCGTTGAAATCGCCTCTTATTCTATTAACTTTTAACTTGCTAAACGTTTACGGGCGAATCTGTCAATGGAACAGTTTTCGCTCAGCAGCCACTGCATGAAAAACAGAAAAATCTACATACACTGATCATCAAATTCGATATATTACAGAGCGAATTCTGTGCGTCGCGATTTTTCCGATGCGAGATCCGCATTCAAACTTCATAAATGTTTAGTTCTATGTCTACACAGTACCACGCGACTTTTCGCACAACTGTCAAATCAGTATGACGTTGTATTACCGAATGACGTCATTCATAAAACAACGTCATCTTAGCGACAGCATTACACTTCGCGCAGTTTTTACTTTGCCTAACGGGGACCGAAGACAATTACGGTCGATTTCGCGTTGGATCTAGATCTTTTTTAAATGTCTATGCGAACGAAATTATGTTTTACAGTGTGACCATTTATTCTTGCATTTCAGTGCGAAAGCTTACTTTATATAGCTCTGCCGTTTCCATACATGAAACTGTGCATGATAAGTCAAGCCGTAGACATAATTGCTTATCAATTTAAATATAAAAATGAAAATCTACATCAATAACAGAAGTCGGGTCTCAACATTTTCTGTCTGTCTGTGGATCTTGAATAAAATTCGCTGCAGATAAGTTTGTCATTTTTAATCATGTAATCACATAACGCAAGTGGTCTTTTCATGGTTTTAATTTTATTTATTAGTATAGAGTAATAGACCGACTATATAGTATTAGACCGCTGTAAGTTACAGACACATGTTTTCAGTGTTTTCAGTATTCAAACCTTTCCGTTCATAATAATATCAAGATCCAGAATCTGCTACGCTGAATATATTGCATGTTCTTAACTATAATCTATAGATCTACTACATATCGAATGAAATTCAGTGACAGTGAATTTTCGATATACCGATACAATAGTCATTCGCCAGTTCATAATATCAAGATCCAGAATCTACTGTGATGAAATATTTTTCCGATGCCTAGATGTAGAATTGTAGATGTACATACATAACAAAATTCGAGTTTTAGCTTTATAGATCTTGTTTTATTCCCGCTTATCAAACAAAATCTCACTGCAATTTAGATTCAATTTGCTAAAAAGACTTGATCTAACGCTAGTGTGTAATTTACATAGGGTCTACTGTTATACTCTGCATGGATTGTAACAAACACAATACTTTCAATATAACTCGCACAAAGTTGAACATTTCACTAACAAACACATGACTGATTTCAGTCTTATTCAGAACCTTTGCATTTTTATAGTTAGAATAGCGTTAGATCTCGATATTGAATGAGTTTAGCAACTTTCACGCAAGCCGAAAATATCTCAACTAGTTCTAGCATATGCTTTAAAGATTCACTATATAAACACTTTTAGATTCAACACCTCTGTATTTGAAACATATGTATCTATCCATGTTACATATCGAATAAAATTCAGTGAAAGTCAAAATGAATTTAGATTTCTACATTCGATAGATACCTATGCTGGTAAAATGATCATTCGCTAAAATGTGCTTTGCTTCATTTTACAGACATATCTCTACCATATAATCGATTTGGTATTTCAACAAATATTCAAAAGGTAAATCTCAGTATTTAGATCCTGATAAAAATTGTTCATATATCTATTAGCGAGCATGAAATTTCGGCGACTGAAACGAAGCAATTTAAAGGTTGTATGAAACTCTATATCATACACATTCGAATTACAAGACATGTGCGATTTACTGTTACTGTATGAAATTTTTAATGTTAGAGCAGCTACAAATTACAAATTCAAAAACAAACCACATTCGCACATTCAAAAACGGGACTAAAGCTGACCCAGCCCGATACTCCTTAGTCAGGGTATTTTTTTTTATAAGATTATCATTATCATTATACCACATTTCTATAATCTGGCTTCACATGTTAGAATTCGGACTAAACTATACCCAGCTAAATGAACGTTTTGATTTTAATACGCAAATTGTGTCAAGCTTCAACCGCTGTCGATTCTTACTATATCAGCCTTTAAAATTGGGACTAAATCTGACCGGGCCCGATATCGCTTAGTGTAAACAAACAGAGCAGACCCTGATCAGACGGCTCCTGTAGGAGTTGTCTGATCTGGGTCTATATTCTGTTTGCAAAAGCGAGAAAAGGTGTTTATATGAAGTATAAAGACTTTAGAAGAGGTACAGAAACCTATTAGTCAACAGCTCCAGACCCATGGCAATGTTCGTGTACAGCTCCAGACGCGTCCGCCAGACACATTGCAATGTTCGTGAACAGCACCAGACGCGGACGACAGACACATGGCAATGTTCATGAACAGCTCCAGACGCGGCCGTCAGACATACGACAATGTTCGTGAACAGCTCCAGACGCGGCCGTCAGACACAGGCCAATGTTCATGAACAGCTCCAGACGCGGCCGTCAGACACAGGCCAATGTTCATGAACAGCTCCAGACGCGGCCGTCAGACACAGGCCAATGTTCATGAACAGCTCCAGACGTGGCCGCCAGACAATGTTCATGAACAGCTCCAGACGCGGCCGTCAGACACATGACAATGTTCATGAACAGCTCCAGACGCGGCCGTCAGACAAACGGCAATGCTTGCTCTGACAATACTACTACACCTATGCCTACTTATAATCTATGAACTGTCATTTCTGTACAGATCAGAAACAACTGGATACGATTAATTCAGAGATAAAAGTTTCGCTCTGAATTCAGTTTAAGAGAGGAGAAATCACATCTAGGTAAATCGTTTTAACGTGTAAGTAATTAGAATATTCATTAATATTTATTTAACCCTTACTCCATCCAATGTGACAAAGATGTTGTCTGCTCAAATTTATATCTGATTTTTTTTTTTATTAATTCCGATTCTATGAAGCTTTTTAATTTAAAACCTATTGATCAAGTTTCAAACACCTTGGTTCCTGGTGGTACGTCGAGTTACTCAGCGTCTCATCAGGATCCAACCTGTTTGCAAATGCGAGCAAGGTCGCGGATAGCAGTAAAACTGATAATCAATATTGTTAAATTATAATATGGTAAGTTTTGTCTTAACCTGTGCCTTTGTGAAAAGAGTAGATCAATATTTTGTTTGAGCTGTTTGACCGGGGCATACTCTGCTTGTGTTTGGAACTATAAAGATATAAGATTTAAAGATAAGATATAAATTCCCATTGTTCATATGCAACTATAAACTTTCATATTATCGATATATATAAAGTCGTTACATTTACATGAATATTCATAAAGTAAATGGCCAATGAGCGAATCTGCAGTTCCCTAACTAGGAACAATAATAGTTCAGCCTTTGACATACTGAACACTTTCCATCTACCGAGAATGTGCATAAAGCCATAAACTGCCAAAAATGGAGTAGCTATAGGAGCTTTCTACATTACTTTTGCCCTGCATTAAGCAACCACCTGCGTATTAACCCATTCCCTCATATGCTATTTTACACCCAACCTATTTGAATCAATCTACCGAAAAGGAGCATTTACAAGGGAAAAGGAAAATGTTGGAATTGTTTATTTTTGAAACCACTGTGATAATTGTTTCAAGAAGTGACTTTTATAGAGACGTAGAAAGGCGTATTTATGGAGGAAAGGGTTAAGACACCACTCTTCAATAACCACATGGCCGCTTAAGGCAGGTACTAATATACTTAATCTGATGAATGATTAAAACGAGCTCTTTTTACTGAACATTAATTAAACAAAAAGTTGTACCAAAATTTATCACTGAAGAAAATGATTTGTATGACAAACAGTGTAGACCTTGATCAAAATGGTGGGCCCTTGATCTGGGCCTAGACTGTTTGCAAAACGTTTCATATACTCGGTTCTTACACATTAAGGGCTAACCTTAATGAGCATAATGGCATAAGTGTCGGCTTCAATTCCTTATTTCTTTTTGAAGAGATGATAAGAGTGTTGAACAGTTTAGATCCTGCTGAGAGGCTGAATTAATTTACTAGTGCACTCCTCTCTAAACCGGAATTATTGTAGAGAAGAATTAAGATACTGTTAGGCAGGTTTCTGCTTAATGCAGGGTGAAAGTCATGCAGAAAACTCCCAGATGAGCTTTCTGTATGACTTGTGCCCTGCATTAAGCTGCAACATATCTCAAAGACCAATGGTATATTTATACTAAATGTACTGCCCTGTTTAGTGATGTTTTACTAGTACATGTACTAATGATCTCATCAGTATTCATACGTATCACGAAGTCGCTGTTAGTATGTTTAAGGCTAACGTGAAAAAATAAACGTTTTCCAATACGAACATATGAAGTGTTTTAGAAAAGCATATCTCCACATCATAATTTATGTACAGTAAAACCTCTCTAAACCGGCATTTCAAATTGGAACCAATATTGGTCTCTATAACAGGTGACAGCTTAATGCAGGGTGAAAGTCATACAAAAAGATCCCAAAGGAGCCTTTCTGTGTGATTTTCACCCTGCATTAAGCAGCCACCTTCCAAAAAATATCTAAATTATTCTTCGTTCGGTATAGAGAGGTTTACTGTATTGCATATCTCATTTTACCTTTCACGTGAGTACTAGTATAGCCGTGGTTACACACATTTGTATCTAAATATTTAGATGGTTTCTTATGTAAAATGTCTATGCTTGACTTGCTCCACTTGTGTGTGAGTTGGTGCATTGAGAAGTTATAAATAAACTTACAGCTAGCATACACTCATTCGCAATGTTAACTGTGGGAAATCAACTTTATTTATTTTCTGTATGAATATTCAGGTTAAATTCGGCATAAAGTAAAACCCCTCTAATGCGACCACCAAAAAGGAGCATAATTCACAGTGGCAAAGGCAGGTGGTAGGTTAATGCAGGATGAAAGTTATGCAGAGAGCTGCTATAGGAGCTCTCTGCATAACTTTTGTCCTGCATTAAGCAACCATCTGCTTATGAAGACATCCATGTTTGTTCATTAAGTGGTCGCATTAGAGGGGTTTTATTGTACTTTGTATCTTCTCCCTTTCAGTGCGGGAAACGAGCCATTAATGTCCTTTGCAAAGAGTAGACCCAGATAAGAGAGCTCCTAGAGGAACCCTCCTCTTCAGGGTCTACATTGTGTAAGCTCCTCAAGTAAAAGCCGTCTGATCAGTTTCTGTTCTGTTTGCTTATAGAATATAGATATGATTCTACAGTTTCTGCCATTGCCAAAATTCCATGTGTCCATGTCCCGTTAATACAATTATCTAACTAATATTCATGTTGTCATTATTTCTTACATGAATATTCATGAAGTAAAGGGATAAACAACTTTTTAGAGTCATTTTGAATCTTGATACTGATGAGTAGAGTTTTTTCTATGTCTCCTCAGGGTATCAACTGTTCGCAGATTTTATTGTTATGAAGAATTCACTTACAGTGGCTAAAGAATCATCAGCAATAATCCACAAGCAACTATCATAGTTCCATAATTTCACTTTATATGATTTTAATCCCGAACCTCATCAAGACCTTTGTGCCTTTGCAAACAGCGAAACCCTTATCAGAAGGCTCCTGTTTCTCTTTTTGCACCATTGATGATCTACCAGAAAAAATAAATTATCAATTTCAAAGTTTTTATATACAGTAGAATCCCTCTCAAGTGATCACTTATTGAATAGAAATCGGTGTCTTTAAAAGCAGGTGGTGGCTTAATGCAGGTCAAAAGTAATGCAAAAAGCTTTTTGTCCTGCATTAAGCTATCACCTACCTTATTTTAAAACCAAAAATTATGCTATTTTAGGTGGCCACTAAGAGAAGTTTTACTGTGACATCAACAATTGGGGATTGAAGCAATGAGATAAAACAAGATAAAGATAGGCTGTATATTTTTGTACATTTTTTATATTAAAATAATATGCAATAAGCTTATCTATAAGCCATTATACACTATTTGTACAAATAATTTTTTTTAAAAAGCCACCAAAAAATATATATATTTATATACATGTATACATGTACATACACACGTAACATATAGCACAATGAAACTTTTAATCCTTTACTCCAGATACGCCTTTTAATGCCTTTGCAAACCATGTAGACCCAAATCAGATGGCTCCTGTATGCGTTGTCTGACAAGAGTCTGCTCTGTTTGCTTTATATGGAATAATATAGATCTGATTCTACACTTTTTACCAGGAAATATAGAGCTAATCAATACACATACACATATTATTTCTTATATGAATATTCATGGAATAAAAGGATAACATGTCTTGCCTCCCCTCAAGGTATTGCACAATAGCATAGGTAACAAGATACAGTTTTCATAACTGCATACAGTAGTAGTAGTAGTAGTAGTAGTAGTAGTAGTAGCTGATCCAAGGGCTTCTCTTAGAGCCCTAAGACCTTGTTTTACACTGTTTGCAAATGCCAGTACACTCGTTTTCCTAATTCAAAGAGTTAAACTGTAATTGTTTCTCAAGTATTGAGTATTACATTGGGTACAAATAAACAAGAGCACCGCAAGCGGGTGCAAACGCTCGTCTGTCATCATTGTCAAGATGAACATGCATACCAAAAATGAAGATTGTAAATGAAGAAGTTATGGTCAATGTTAAGATTTCAGACAACGACGACGACAACGACGACGCAGATGCCGGGGTTACGACAAAAGCTCGTGATTTCTTCGAAACAGACGAGCTAAAAACTGATAAATGAACACATTATTATTAGTAAAATCTACAGCATTATTATGTATAACATAAGCCAAGTCCATGGATATCAATAACTATTGTCACAGGGAAGAGACGGTTGCTTAAAGCTATAGGAGCGTTCTGTTTTACTTTCACCTTGCTTTAATCAACCACCTGTCCTAAATACCAACTAATTAACTCAATAAACATGCCTCTCTACGCCTTTGTAAACAGAGTAAACCTAGATCACATGGCTCCTTCGGATCAGGGTCTGCTCTGTTTGCTTATGCAGAATAGATGTAATGCTACAGTTTCTGCAATGGAAAAAAATTCCTGTGTCAATGTCCGATCATAAAAATTAATCTTATTAATATTTATGACGTCACTTTTTCTTACATAAATGTTCACATGTGGGGTAACCCTGTACCTTATGAATATTTATGTAAGAATTAGCTGATTTTTTATAATAATTGATAAAATGATTTTTGGTCATAGCAGAAACTGTAGAATCAGATCTAAACTAGGACTATCACTAAAGGTGATGAATACCCCCGCACGGCAGCCTTGATTGTAAATCCAAGTTTGTAACACCAACTACCCATGTAACAGGACCAAATGACAAAAATACTCAAAATTCAAGTGGAGAAAATTCTGTAATAGCTGCCATTAAACACAGGAAAATTGTGTCTTGCACATGTACTATTTGTGTCTAGTATGTATGGCAAGTATCAAAATGAAGGAGGAGTTTGTGACACTCCCCATGTTTCATGCAAAAATGACAAAAATATTCAAAGTTCAGGGGAGATAATTCTGCTATGGCCAGATGTAAACACGTGAAAATTGCGTCTTGCAATCTACCATTCGTGGTTATTATGTATACCAAATACAAATTCAATAACTTTAAAACTGAAGGAGGAGTTCGCAACTCCAACTCCCGATGTTACATGCCAAAATGATAAAAAACCTTCAAAGTTCAGGGGGATATAATTGTGCAATGGCCAACGGAAAACACGTGAAAATTGCGTCTTGCACATCTACCATTTGTGTGTGTCATATATAAATTAAATAACTTTAAAACTGAATGAGAAGTTTTTGACATCAACTCCCAATGTTTCATGCAAAAATGACAAAAAACTCAAAGTTCAAGGGGAGATAATTGCACATCTACCATTCATTGTTATTATGTATATCAAATATAAACTGAATAACTTTCAGATTGAAGGAGGAGTTTGTGACACCAACTACTCACGTTTCATGCAAAAATGACAAAAAATACTCAAAGTTCAGGTGGAGAACATTCTTCAATGGCCAGCAGTAAACACATGAAAATTGCATCTTGCACATCTACCATTTGTTGTGATTATGTATATCAAATATAAATTGAGTAACTTTAAAACTGAAATAAGAGTTCGCGACACCAACTACCCATGTTCAAATACGGACCAACCGACCCTCAAACATGTTTGCGAGGGTATAATAATCCTATTAGCAACTAGACCAAATTCTAGACCAAAAATGAGGAGTTATTTGATCTAGGTCTGCACCATTTGCCTACAGCTGTCTGTTTATCTAGAGTCATTACTGTAGTGCTAACCATGCTGATATTACTATCAAGGTTCCAACTATGACAAGTTTAATACCTATACGTGTACATGTACTGTTTTCTTCAACAGACAGTAAAAAATATACAACATAATAATATCAGTCTCTAAACCACTCCACTGCCTTAATAAATACAAATACATATTCAAAATAATGACCAGTACTTTCATATAAATGATACACAATTAATTAGCACCTTACTTTCTATTAACCCTTTCCCTCATAACTTGTTTTGCTGTTTTCACGAATTTGCAAACAGAGTAGACCCAGATCAGACGGTTCTGATCAGGGTCTGCTATGTTTGCTAATGGAATTTGAAAGATCTGTTTCTTTACTTTCTAAAAGGGCTACAATATTCCACCTTCCGCATTTCGTTGTACCTATTTTGTCCATGAATAATCAGTAGGTATTAAAATTTGAAATAAACATAGAACAGGGAATGGGTTAATAAAGCAATCCAGGACTGTAGCTGAATGCTAATTGATCCCTTTACCTGATAATATTTCATGGCAGACTCCACTCATTATAAATACATGTAGTAATAAACTTATTTTTAGGTTGTTG
The DNA here is from genome assembly GCA_963576725.1 of Azorinus chamasolen. Classification (NCBI taxonomy): domain Eukaryota; kingdom Metazoa; phylum Mollusca; class Bivalvia; order Cardiida; family Solecurtidae; genus Azorinus; species Azorinus chamasolen. Next base: position 17,280,847 of record OY755239.1, read on the forward strand.
TATAAAACAAGTGAATAAATTGCTACAACAAAATTAATTACAGTAGAACCCCTCTAATGTAACCACTTTATGAATAAACAAGGATGTCTTTATAAGCAGGTGGTTGCTACATGAGCCATCTGATCTGGCTCTACTCTTACTGCAAAGGTGTGAAAAGTCCTTTATATGAGGGAAAGGGTTATTAAATCAGAGATTCCAAAATTTGGACGGGGCATTAATTGATGCATGTGTGTATGACATAAATGTATGACATACATACATAAACTCACGACCGTCATCGTAACAACTATGTCCGGCTGAACACAAGCTGGCCCAATAAAAATGAACAGGTAGAAAACTCCTCTGGGAAACCCCACGTAAGACTATAGATCAGTTTTATTATTCTTTAAAAATGTAAAATAAGCAAATTTATTGCCATGGCAAACAGTAGAGAATCAGCTCTATAACACAGAACCAAACAGAGCAGATCTTGATGAAACAGCTTCTTTAGGAGCTACCTCATCCAGGTCTACTAGTAGAGAACCAGCTCTATAACACTGAAAGCAAAAGCAGATCCTGATCAAACAGCTTCTTTAAGAGCTACCTCATCCAGGTTTATTCTGTTTGCACAGGCAGGATTATCAAATATATATGCTAAGCTATAACAGGACAACCTTCATCACTGCAGACTTAGTTTAGTTGATGTACATGTATTCTAAAAAGTCTTGCTAACGAGATCCTGATCTTATCGTCAATTTGGCCCCACACTGTTGACAAATGCCATTAATGTATTTTTCCACATTCAGTGTTTTTTAGTTTTAGTTTGCAGAGCAAAGTGAACAAGAGTACTGCATACGGTACATAATATGCCCACTTGCAAACTTTCTCTGATTCAACATGCCTTATAAGTGTTGACATTTTCTAATCTGTGCTTCAGATCTTGATTTCCATATTAAGGTGATACTATTCTTTAAAAAAAATGAAGTGAATATCTTATTAAATAATAATGTTACAGCTAATCCTCATTTTTGCAGATTTTTGTAAAGTGTAATGACCATAACTCTGTAAAGACAAACTGAATGAACCTCAAAATAAACTCAGCTTCAAATGTTGTTGCTTAAAACATTTGTGTTAAGTTTCATTTATATCATTTTAATAGTTTTCCCAGAAAACAACAGACAAACTAAAAGTTGACTGACAACAAAGCAACGAACACACGAAGTTCAAGGACCATAACTTTAGAATAAAATGACATATCAAAACCCCCGCAATATATGTGAAAATTCACATTAAGGTTTAACCATATAAAAAAATTGAAGTAAATATCATTTCAAATGAAAAGGTTATGGCCATCCTCATATTTGCATAGATTTGCATTATTTTTTTAAGTGCAAGGGCCATAACTCCGAAACAACAAATCAAATGATCCTCAGAATCGACTTAGCTTCAGGTCTTGCTGCATTAAACATGTGTATGAAGTTTCATTAATATCTGTCTAACAGTTTTGCCAGAAAACAGCGGACAAACTATTTGCATATATTTGCAAATTTTTTTAAGTAAAAGGGCAATAACTCCGAAACGAAAAATCACATAAACCTAAAACTCGACTCAGCATTAGATCTTGATGCATTAAACATTTTTGTGAAGTTTCATTAATATCTCTAAAACAGTTTTCCCAGAAAACAGCGGACAATCTATTTGCATTATTTTTTAAGGACAAGGGCCATAACTCTGAAACGAAAAATCAAATAATCCTCAGAATCAATTCATTTTCAGATCTTGATGTATTAAATATTTGTGTGAAGTTTCATTAATATCTCTCAAATAGTTTTCCCAGAAAACAGCGGACAAACTATTTGCATATTTTTTAAGGACAAGGGCCATAACTCTGAAATGAATAATCAAATGAGCCTCAGAATCAACTCAGCTTCAGATCTTGATGCATTAAACATTTGTGTGAAGTTTCATTAATATCTCTCAAATAGTTTTCCCAGAAAACAGCGGACAAACTATTTGCATGTATTTGCATTATTTTTTAAGTAAAAGGGCCATAACTCCGAAACGACAAATCAAATGAACCTCAGAATCGACTCAGCTTCAGATCTTGATGCATTAAACATTTGTCTGAAGTTTCATTAATATCTCTCAAATAGTTTTCCCAGAAAACAGCGGACAAACTATTTGCATATTTTTTAAGGACAAGGGCCATAACTCTGAAATGAAAAATCAAATGAACCTCAGAATCAATTCAGCTTCAGATCTTGATGCATTTAAAATTTGTGTGAAGTTTCATTTATATCTGTCAAATAGTTTTCCCAGAAAACAGCGGACAAACAAAATGTTGACGGATGAACGAACGAACGAACGAACGTACAAACGAACGAACGAACGAACGGACGGACGGATAGGGCCACGACAATATACGACCACCTTTATTAGGTGGGCGTATAAAAATGATGTTTCAGTTTTAAATATGTCTTGTATTTCTTATCATAAACAAGATCAGAGTGCCAAACAGTTTGGATGCTAAAAAGATGCCAGGTTACTTGATGTATGATGAACATGGAAACTGTTTGTAATTACCAGTTTGCCCATAGCAGTCTTACCCCTTTCAATGCTGAATTTCCAAATGGTCTATTCCAAAAACTTAAAAAAGGTCAATCTCACTGTGAATATTCAGGTATTTTATTAAAAAAAAGTTTCAAAATGACAAACAGTGCAGACTCTGATGAGAGGCTCGTCTAGAAGCCCTCTCATTTGGGACTATATACTGTTTGTAAAGGACCTTAGAAAGGATAAACCTGTTTAACTTATCTAGTTTATATGTTCTGTTCTCCACGATGTTTTCCGAACATACTTTGTCTCTGTGTAAGTCTTAACAAATGCGTAATCTTTCTCTGTAACTGAGTATCCACAGCATAGGTAAGCTGTCAGGACTGTGGCGAGGATCATCCGGTCAAAGGTCATGCAGGGATGGATCCAGAGCACAGCAATGAAGCAGCCTGAGCCAGGGTGAGGCATGTGGGTCAAGAGCTGGCGCAGTCTAGGGTGGAGGTAGTAGGAGGGATGATACCAGCCCTTCACATAGTAGTAGACCTGTAATAATAAATATTAACACTTAGACTGCAGTAAAAATATAGGAGGGATGATACCAGCCCTTCACATAGTAGTAGACCTGCAATAATAAAGATTAACACTTAAGACTGCAGTAAAAATATAGGAGTGATGATACCAGCCCTTCACATAGTAGACCTGTAATAATAAATATTAACACTTAGACTGCAGTAAAAATATAGGAGGGATGATACCAGCCCTTCACATAGTACCGGTAGTAGTCCTGCAATAATAACAAGAGTGCCAAAATGTCACTATATACGCCTGTCCAATGTCTTGAAGTTGAAAGGCCATTACTCCATATCAAGGTGGCATAAAGTAAGGGGAGATAATTGTGGAGTTTCAAGAGCAATCTTGCTATTTATCGAACTTGACTCAGACATTATGGTAATATACATGCTGACCAAATTCGAAAAAGGATTGGATTATGATTGTTTGACAAGCAAAGTTCATCAAAATTCATAAAGTAAGGGGAGATAATTCTTGAGTGTCAGAAACAACCTTGCTGGCTATCGAACTTGACTGAGACATTATAGTAATACTATTTTGACAGAGGATCACCCAAAGACCATCCTTGGAAAGTTTCATTACATTTGACCTTATAACTTTACAGAAGATGTCGTTTGAAATAAAATGTTAAACGCCAGATGAAGGACACAAGGTGATCCAAATAGCTCACCGTGGCACATTTGGATCATCAAATGCTGACAAAACTCAGGACTAGACCTCACCTTAAACAGAGTAGACCCAGCAGAGGGCCCCTGTAGGGTCTGCTCTGTTTTCTTATGGATTAATATTCATCTTATGTGAGCCTCTGATATGTAGTTTACATTATGAAGATGAAGCAGACCAAGTGGTGAGCATAAAATTAGTCAGCAAGCTTAACTCTTCGCTTGCTATTCACGTCAATATACGTACCTGTAAATAGTGAAGACCCAGATGAGACAGCTCCTGCAGGAGCTGTCTCATCAGGGTCTGCACTATTTACAAGTTGATTGTGCAACCAGTACACTCCACAGCAGTGATTGCACAGCGAGATACTTGTACACAGTGAAGATATATGTAATTATACAACAGGGCATGGGTAAAGAAGGAGAAATGTATTTTAAAATTCAGCAAACGAAGGGTTAAGAAAAACCCTCTACTTCTTTTTTATGCCTTTGCAAACCGAGTAGACCCAGATCAGATGGCTCCTATAGGATCTGATCAGGGTCTGCTCTGTTTGCTTATGAATTAATATAGATCTGATTCTACAGTTTCTGGCCAAACATTCCAGTGTATTATTAAACTTCAGCTAATTAACATTCATAATGCAATTACAGTTGAACTTCGATATCTCGAACTCGGATAACTCGAACTTCGGGATAACTCGAACTAAAAGTTCGGTCCTTCCAAAATCTTACAATACAGAATTGCTCTAAAATGTATCACTATGCACATCTAGAAACACATTTCACAGCTTAATGCAGGTCTACAGTAATGCTGAAAGCTCCTGCAGGAGCTTTCAGCATTACTGTAGACCTGCTTTAAGCTGTGAACTTGAGAAATTGTCCAGATTACAAATCGGATAACTCAAACTTCTGTTATCTCGAACTAATTTATATAGTCCCTTGAAGTTCGAGATATCGAAGTTCAACTGTATTTCTTACATTAATATTCATAGAGTAAAGGGTGTATCAATATCGCACATAGAAACTTCCACAATGTACTCCATTATGTTCAAACATGTTCTTACCTGTTTGATGCCCACCATGTAGAGCGGTTCTAGTATGAGCACCTGTAAGAGTAGTGTACACCACAGCAGCCAGTGTAGCAGGTGAAAGAACAGCCAGGTCAGTGGCCTGTCTCCTGTGTCCAACAACCAGAAACGAACTTCTGTGATTGGCTGCCACCAGGCCATCATCGTCTAAAGTCAAGAAGTTTTTCCATGAAAAATATATGCAATCCACCAATTTAATTTGTAATAACCTTTGTATCAAGATAATACTGAGATATTCCCAGAAATGAATAAATAAACAAGTGGAGTTACCTGTAGAGTTGCAGTAGTTGTCAGAATGTACAGGGATCTGGTTACAGGCTCAAGTCCCAAGTCAAAAATGAACGTTTTGAAGGTTTTTGTTGCCAGCAAGCTGTGTTGTGCCATGAACAAAATAACCAAACAGACATCAATGGTGAATAACGTCAAAGTGGAGTAATCTGTCAAACAAGAAAACACAATAGCTAACATTTTTCTCTGCTGTATTTACAAATCACAAGCATGTGACAAATATATAATAAATGTTTTTTAACCCTTTCCCTCATATAAATGTGTTTTCATGTATCTGCAAACAGTAGACCCAGATCTAACGGCTCCTATAGGAGCCGTCTGATCAGGGTCTGCTCTGTTTGCTATTGGAATTTGATATATTTTCTACTGTTTGCTAGTGGAATTTGGTTTCTATATATACTTTCTAAAATGGTTGCAATGTTCCACCTTCCTTATTTCATTATAAATATTTTGTCCATGAATATTCAGTAAGTAGTGAAATTGTTTAATAAACATAGAACTGGGAAATGGTTAAAACCTATCTTAAAAAGTATTATTGTCATGAGAAAATCTCATCAGAAAAATCAGCCCAGTAGAGACCAATCAGCCCCCACAAGTCTTATCAAACGGTGTCAGATTAATAACAGACAACATAAGCTCTTTTATTCTGGTATTATCTTGTAAGAACTTACCGGAAACAACTGTTTTCACTTAACCCATTCCCTCATGTTGCGCCTCTGTAAAAATCACCTTTTGAAACCATTGTGATAAATAGAGGATTTGCTCCATAGGAGCAATTGCTCTATTTATCATAATGGTTTCAGAACTACACAATATTCCGAAATTTTCCTTTTCTCTAGTTAATGCTCCTTTTCAGTAAGTTTATTGAAAGAGCTTGGGTCTAAAAATATGAGGTAATGGGTTAAATAGTAGTCAGTTGTTCAGACTATGCTCCTGCAATGTAAATGACTGTTGGTGGTGGTACGTGTAGACCAACTGGCTAGCTCAGTAGTTATGGCACTGTAACTAGTATAATGAGGGTGGTAGTTTCAAGCTCCACTTTTGGTAAACACTTCAAATCAAATCAACATTTATTTGTTGCTGGATATTGTACAACACAAGTAAACATAGGGTAGCTGGTGTTGAGAGCAGATCACATATCTCAGTCCATGGAGCACCTGGACTATAATGTTACGGTGATTGTGGGTTCAAGTCCAACCTCGGGCAAACTACTCTCCTCTCAATTCACTAAATAATCATCTTTAATACAGAGCTCCAGATATGATGCGTAAATTGAAATATTTTCAAGTATAACTTTTTTATTTCTCCACCAAAACCTTTGATGTGACCACTCTTTAGAATCGTCTCTTCGAGACAATTCTAAAGATTGGTCACAACATAGGGTTTGGTGGAGAAATGACTATTTTAGTATTTGAACACGCATCGTTATCTGTAGCTCTGTTAATATGTCTAATCCAAGCTGTGTTCATCCATCTCTAATAAATGGTGTTATTGTGAATAATAACATTGTCAATTGTGTAGGCTTAATCTTTTCTCTCATATAAATGTTTTTTCATGCCTTTACAAACATAGTAGACTAAAATCAGACAGCTCCTACAGGAGAGGTCTGATTAGGCTCTGCTCTGTTTGTTTATGAAGTTATACCGCTAATAGATCTGACTGCAGTTTATACCAACATTGATGAGACTAGCTGTCTTAACACCTCATTCAGTAAATGAACGAGAATTTCAAAATCTGGATTTTAACACAAGGCATATTAACCCTTTACTCTATGTAGCCGGGTAGAGATTATGGTGAAATAAGTTGATAGGCTTTACTGTGTGGCTTGGTAGCTCAGTCGGTAGAGTGTTGGCATGGTAAGCCAGAGGCCCTGGGTTCGAGTCCCAGTCGAGTCACAACTTTTTCACCATGTTACATTTGGCGCCCAACGTAAATAACCCATAAGGTGATTTATATGAAGATAATATGAAGATTATATGAAGATAATGTGTAATAATAAGAAACTCGTGGAGTGTTCTTTGAGTAAGAATTCGGGACGAATTCTTGTGTAGAGGGGATGTGTGTAAACACGCTTTTCTATGCCTTTGCAAACAGAGTAGACCCCGATCAGACAGCTCCTATAGGCCTATACTAAACAAAAACCACTCCTGTCAACTCCTAAACAAAAACATCCTGTGTCCATGTAGTCTCATCAATGAGTTATAAGACAGCATACTAATTTTTTGATAGTTGCCATCTTACAGTCTCATGGCAATACTTCAAATACAGGGTGTAAATCGTCATTTTTCAAACTTACAATGTGGTCATATATTCTAACGTATTTTTCAATGCATACCGGCACATTTGTGGTAATTATATCATTCAAACAACAACTGGCCTCAGACACGCTCATAAATCGCCATCCCACTAAAGATTAAGTCATTTAGTAAACTACCGGTGATGTAGATGTTGTCACGCGATGCGAGTGTACACACACAAGTGCAATATATATAGTGGTTACTGTAAGCGCAATGAGGAAACAGATTAAGTGGATTAAAAGCAACAAAAAAATAACAGACTTCGGAAGTTTTCTTGACAGATACATACATTTAATACACTTCATGTCTTTATTTAAGAACATAAATGTCGTATTTTGGACGAAAATCATACCACAAAGAAATTTAATATGTGGAACGTCCTAGCCTAAATCAGTTTTAAAGCCTGTGTACTCTGCCGGGATATCGTTAAAGCCGAAAGTAACTCGATATTACCATTTAGAGTACACAAATATGAACTAGTGACCATGCCCCTATTATAAGAGTAAATCTGTAACATGGTGAACAAGTGGTGACCCGACTGGGATTCAAACCACGGCCTTTGGCTTACCATGATTATATCGCCTGGCTTATATCACCTTGCGGGTTATTTACTTAGGGCGCCAAATGTAACATGGTGAAAAAGTTGGGACTCGAACCCAGAGATGCTTTCCTTGCCAACACTATCGACCGAGTAGTTCACATCTGTGCACTCTAAATGGTGATATCGAGCTACTTTCGGTTTTAACGATATCCCGGCAGACCAAAATTAGCATGCTGTTTTACCGGTCTGTCTTACAGGTCATTAATGAGACAAGTATCGACTGAGCTACACAATCCATGCCACACAATCTAAAGCCTATCAAGACAACTGTTTCACCGTGTGCAATCGCTACCGGGCTACAAATCTAATTAATATTCATGGTGTATTTATTTCTTTCTTAAATGAATATTCGTGGAGTAAATGGCTAACTATTCTGCTATTTAGCCCGGGTCGAAATGGGTCGAAATGAATTTATGCGAATGTTACGATTCGGATTTTACCTGTCTTGTTTTCTGGCAATGCCTGCGATGACAAGAATGTTATAAAAGTAAAAAATGTACTGATGAGCCATAGATTTGAACCTAGCGCTATAATACTATAAATGGTTTCCTTAATCATTTTGACAAATAAATAATTGGACAGTCAAGAAATATGGTAAACTTGGTAATAGTTGTCTCCCTTTAGATTGTTCAAGAGGTGGCCAGACGTATCGCCCACTAACCAGTTCGCGCCCTGGACGTTTCGCTCCCAGGACGTTTTGTACCTGGTCGTTTCGCTCACCTGGTCGTTTCGCCCACTATACATAATATATTAGCATTGACTAGTCTTTATCATAAAATGCGAAAAAATGGATCTTTTTGAAAATGTTCATAATTGAGACGACAAGTTTTTGTTTATATTAGAGAGGGGGCAGAGAGTCCCTAATATAGAATATACGAAATTTCAGCTTTCTCTCAAAACACCCACATTTTATTTTTTCAGCTCCAAATGTTACAAAACGTCAATTTAGGTACATTTTAACTTATTTTAGACATATTTCATGAGCCGAATTCCTGTGGCCTAAACACTACACCCGTAACAAATGAGCCAATAAATGAACCCGTCAATGAATGAAGCAAGTAATGATGTATTTGGTGAATGAAACGGTAGTCTAAATAATTTCTTTGAGCCACAAATGTAACAAGCGAGGTTTTACGCAAGCGTAAAATGGCTGCGTAACACTATGTCTTTCGGTCATAGATGCACGTTTATCTATGAGGTACAGAATTTATACTTTGTAATACTTTCCTTCATATAGTCTGTATAGTCCAACAAGATTCACCTGACGTTGACCTTAAATTTATGCAAGAATAAATTAAAGATTATTATGCGCATTTTTCAATTAGCATCAGAAGCTGTACATGTATATATACAATGAAAATAATGCTTACAACCCATTTTCCGACAGGATATATTTGTTCAGCTAAATATTATTGCTATCCGAATACTGCTAAAAAAAAAAAAAAAAGGAGCATCCTTTTTAGAAACGGGGATTTTGTACGGAAATCAGCAGACATCTTCGGCCAAGTTCTGAATGACTCCGATTCTATTTCGGAACAACACTTTGAATATTAATTAGGTTGTTACCACATGTACAATGGCTGACACTGGTTGTTGGCCTACATAATAGGTTTTATTCAGGAAAATAAGGCCAATCCGGTTTGCAATCTGACTGAAAGATTAAACTGAGCACCAAGGGATTAGAAAACGAATGCCTTACAAATATGGTGCATGCTGCTGCTTTAGGAACTGTATAATATTAATCTGGGTCTACTGTTTTGCAAAGCGTGAAAGTGTTTACATGTACTATGGAGGAAATGTTTAAAAAGCATTAATCCCCTACCCTATAATTTCTAGAGTATACCCAGATCAGACAGCTCCTAAAGGAACAATACGCACCATTTCCAAGGCACTTATAAGACCCATTTCTCAACCCCATTAGTTCATGTAAACGTTAACCAATTAGTTTTCCATTTCCGTCACAGATGCGCATTATGATACCTTTGCAAACTGAATAGATCCAGGTCGGAAGGTTCCTGTAAGAGCCGTTTGATCTGGATCTGCTGTGTTTGCAGATGGAAATTTATAGAATTTGTTCTAGTCTCTATAACAAATATCTATAAACGGCTCCTATACGAGCCTAATCCGGGTCTGCATCATTTGCAAGGCACTATTAGACCGACTCCGTCACCACATCCCCAGACTCCTTGTGGCTCGTTTATATTTAACCCATTAAAATTCATTTTGCCCTTTCTGCCATAGATGTCTTTTGACACCTTTGCAAAACGGTAGATCAATATCGGAAGGTTCCTGTAAAGAGCTGTTTGACCAGCGTCTGTTCTGATGAGTGAAAAAAAGTGTTTATATGAAGGAAAGGATTAAATAGTATTAATCCTGTACCTCACATATATCTCATCTAAAGCCTGTGTGACCGAGGTCTAAATCTAACTGAGCCTCAAAGGATGGGATAGTTGATTTTAATAGTGCTGGCAAATGGTACAGACTGCTCCTTTAGGTCTCCTCAAGGTATATCCAGTTTGCAAAACGTTTATATGAAGGACATGGTTCAAGAGCATTAACACCCTACCCTATAATATAAGCCTTTGCAATCGGATCAGACCACGATCACACAGTTCCTATAGGAGCACTATTAAGACACGGATGTTTTGATTGTAAACCGAGTATAGATCCAGCTCAGACGGCTCCGATTGCACAAGGTTTCAATGGATGTGCTTTTTGACACCTATGCAAACCGAATAGATCTACATGTAGATCAGAAATAGCGTAAATGTAAATAGCCGTTTGACCAGGGTCGTATCCTAAAAACCGGTCTTTATAGTGTATTGCAAATGGTGTAGACGACTCCTAGGAGTTGTATGATCTGGACGTGCTCCCATTGCAAAGGCTTATGCAATGGCGTATCTATGAGGTAGAGAATTAATGCTTTATACACATTTTTTTTATATAAACACTAACGCTTTGCAAACAGAGTAGACTCAAATCAGACCGCCCCTATAGGAACAGTACATCATTTTTTCATGCATCAATTATCCAAGCCCGTCGTCCATACCTTGGCGTTCGGTTAAATTTAACCCATTAGAATTCTGTTTACGTCTGTTATAGATGCGCCTTCTGGCGCCTTTGCAAACCGAGTAGATCTAGATCAGAAGGCCCCAGTAAAGAGCCGTTTGACCAGAGTCTGCTGTGTTCGCAGAGTGACTTGTTCTAGGCTTTATCATGCTCAAAAACATCCTATAAAAGCTGTCTGATCTTGGTCGACACTGTCTGATCTGGATCTGCTCCGATTGCAAAGACTAAATGGCGGAGGTAGAGGATTAATGTTACTTAACCCTTCCTTTGATATAAACACTTTATTCACGCTTTGCAAACAGTGTAGACAAAGATCACAGCTCACATAGGAGCAGTCCACACCTTGAGGCTCAATTAGTTTGAACCCATTGGGGTTCATTTTACCCTTTCCGTAAACCTGGATCAGAATGCTCCTGTAAAGAGCCGTTTGACCAGTGTCTGCTTTATTTGCCGATTTAATTTTATAGAACTGGTTTTAATCTTTTTCATGTCTAAACGATCCATGTCTTTCTAATGCTCTGCAAGTTGTGCAAATGTTCGAGTCTCGAGCATTACATCATAGATTCGCCGTTTGACACCTTTTCGAACAAAGTAGATCCAGATCAGGATGCCCCTTTAAAGAAAAAATGATATGGGTCTGTTCTGTTGCAGATGAATTTTTAAAGAACTTATCTAGTCTTTATCATGTCCCAAAAGGTCCGTGTCTTTATAGTGCTTTGCACATTGTGCAGACGGCTCCTATAGCTCCAATAATAGGAGATTGCCTGGCTGCTCTGATTGCAAATGCTTGAAAGGGCGAGGTAAAGGATTACTGCTATTTTACCCTTTCCTTCATGCACTTTTTCATGCTTTGTAAACAGATTATACCAAGATCAGACAGCTCCTAACGGAGCAGCCAACATTGTTGAGACCCATTCCCCAACCCCATGTTCCCACCCATTTGGGTGCAAGTTCAATTTAATCCATTGTTTTTCATTTCCATCATAGTCGAGCCTTTGGAAATATTTGCTAGCTGAGTAGATCTAGATCAGAAGGATCTTTTAAAGGGCCGTTTGATCAGTGTTTGCTCTGTTGGACTCCATTCTTGGTAGTGTTATAGTGCTTTACAAATGGTGCAGGCGGCTCATATTGGAGCTGTCTGATCTTGGTCTGCTCCAACTGCAAATGTCTTAAATAGCGCATATATGAGGTAGAGTATTGTTTAAACCTTCGCTTCATATAAAAGTGTTTACGCTTTGCAATCAGAGTGGACCCAGATCAGACAGTTAAGATAGGAGCAGTCTGTAGCATTGCATTGCACTATTTGTACAATATCGGAAGGTTCATGTAAAGAACTATTTGGCCAGGGTCTGTTCTGTTTGCTGATGAGTGAAAATGTGTTTATATGAAGGAAATGGTTAAATAGCATTAATCCTATACCTCATAAAATTATATATGTCATTTAAAACCTGTGTGACCGAGGTCTAAATTTAACTGAGCCCCAAGGTTTGGAAAAGTTGGTTTTAATAGTGTATTGCAAATGGTGCAGACTGCTCCTTTAGGTCCCCTGGGTCTACCCCGCTTGCAAAGCGTTTATATGAAGGAAAGGGTTCAAGAGCATTAATGCTATACCTCGTAGATATGCCATTTAAAGCACGTGCAATCGTGTCCTTCTGTGGAATAAATTTAAATGAGACTCAATAGATTGGGGAAGCTGGTCTTGATATTGCCTTGCAAATGGCGCAGACTGCTCATGCAGGCCTCCTCTGGGTCTACCCCTTTGCAAAGCGCGAACGTGTTTATATGAAGGAAAGGTTCAAGAGCATTAATCAACTACCCTTTAATTTAAAACTTTTGCATTCGGAGTAGAGTCAGATAATACAGTTCCTATAGGAGCACCATTTGTAAAGCACTGTAGGAGCACACTTGTCTCGGAGCACATTTGTCTCACGAGGTGTGACCGATGTGCTCGTAAACATTCATATTTGCGATAAATTGGAAATGAGACAGATGTGTTCGACACACTAAAGGGAGGACACTCGAAGCACATTTGTCTCACATTCTATCACATCCTACTAAAATTCTACTTAAACCCGTTCCCTCAAATACACGTGTTTTCGTCGATCTGCAAACAGAGTAGACCCAGATCGGACGACTCCTATAGGAGCCGTCTGATCAGGGTCTGCTCTGTTTGCTTATGGAATTAGGATCTGTTTCTTTATTTTCTAAAATAGCGACCACGTCTATAATTCATTATAACCATTTTGTCCATGAATATTCAGTAGGTATTCAAAGTTTGAATAAACATAGAACAGGGAAAAGGTTAAAAGGAAAACTGTTTCTGCTTAGTACATTGTAATTGTCCGAAAAGGCGGATATAGATATTAGCTGCCTGTCTGTCCGTCTGTCTGTCCACATTTACAACCTGAAATTATCTTCGATAACAGACCTACTTAGAGATATATTATAAATCACTTAATCGAATAGAATCTTCACTTGAAGTCTACACGATTAAGAAACCGCTGCCTGTCGCTAACTTTCCTTCATAATCGGTTTATTAGCATGCTAGTTTCATAGAATAGTTCACTTTTCTCATCAATTCTTCTTTTATTTATTCTTTTATTTTAGTAACAAATTTGAAAAAAGTACGTCGTCGATAGGAATGAGGGGGTACTTGAAAGTTCTTGCTCTGTCAGTTCTTCAGAAGGAAACGCTGTATTTTTACTTGTGTAGGCTAAAAAAAATAATAATCTTTTCAGTTACTCCACATAAAATTGTCCATATTTCTGAGGTTTAGATACTTATCTTTAATAGGATAACCAATGACAAAAACAATAACTGTGCTTCATGACCTCCCTATCGGCCTTTCAGAATTATAAAAGTCTTTGTTATATCCCGGATTTTTTTGGCGGCAAGGATACTGTTTCCATCAGAAATATATAAAACTCAAAGTACTGAAAGTGAGCGTTTTTGTAAGCCTATGGCTTTGGGAAAAACACGGACTTTATCCAGCTTTTCCGGCTGCGAATGCTTTCTCGGGGCTGCCGAATTTTTGGCCACATATATGTCCATGTTTTTGTCAGATCTATTGGAGTGAGTAAAACTTTCCGACTGCGGATTTTTTCTCGGGGCTGCCGAGTTTTTGGCCGCATATATGTCTGAAGTCCGTGCTTTTGTCGCGAACCTATGGCTAAGGGAAAACACGGACTTCATCCAACTTTTCCGTCTGCGGGTTCTTTCTCGGGGCTGCCGAATTTTTGGCCGCATATTTTTCTGATGTCCTTGCTTTTGTCGGACCTATGGCTAAGGTAAAAACACAGATTTTATATCCAGCTTTTCCGGCTGCGGATTATTTCTCGGGGCTGCCGAATTATTGGCCGCATATATGTCTGAAGTCCGTGCTTTTGTCCAACCTATGGCAAAGGGAAAAACACGGACTTCATCCAACTTTTCCGTCTTCGGGTGCTTTCTTGGGGCTGCCGAAGTTTTGGCCGTATATTTTTCTGAAGTCCGTGCTTTTGTCGGACCTATGGCTAAGGTAAAACACGGACTCTATCCAGCTTTTCCGGCTGCGGATTCTTTCTCGGGGCTGTCGAGTTTTTTGCCGCATATATGTCTGATGTCCGTGCTTTTGTCGGACCTATGGCTAAGGGAAAAACACAGACTTCATCCAGCTTTTCCGTCTGCAGATGTTTTCTCGGGGCTTCCGAATTTTTGGCCGCATAATTTTCTGAAGTCCGAGTTTTTGTCGAACCTATGGCTAAGGGAAAAACACGGACTTCATCCAACTTTTCCCGCTGCGGATTTTTTCTCGGGGCTGCCGAATTTTTGGCCGCATATTTTTCTGAAGTCCGTGTTATTGTAATCCTATGGTTTTGGGGAGAACACGGACTTCATCCAACTTTTCCGACTGTGGATTTTTCCTCGGAGCTGCCGAATTTTTTGCCACATATATGTCTAAAGTCCGCGCTTTTGTCGGACCTATGGCTAAGGTAAAAACACGGACTTCATCCGGCTTTTCCGTCTGCGGATGTTTTCTCGGGGTTGTCGAATTTTGGCCGCATAATTTTCTGAAGTCCGTGTTTTTGTCGGACCTATGAATTTGGATAAAACACGGAATTCATCCAACTTTTCCGGCTGTAGATTTTTTCTCGGGGCTTCCGAATTTTTAGCCGCATATATTTCTGAAGTTGAAGTCCGTGTTTTTGTCAAATATATCGATGTGAGTAAAACACAGACTTTATCCAGCTTTTCTGGCTGCGGATTCTTTCTCGGGGCTGCCGAATATTTGGCCGCATATAATTCTGAAGTTGAAGTCCGTGTTTTTGTCAAATCTATTGGAGTGAGTAAAACACAGACTTCATCCAGCTTTTCTGGGTGCGAATTCTTTCTCGGGGCTGCCGAATTTTAAGCCGCAAATATTTCTGAAGTTAACTGAAGTCCATGGTTTTGTCGGACCTATGGCATTGGGAAAACACGGACTTCATCCGGCACCTGTATCGGCCACCCCGACGTATAATGATGCGAGGCACGATATTCCATATGACACTAACAGGATTCCGTATGTTTCGGTGTACACCTTAAGGTTCAGCCAATCAAATTTCTTGAATTAGAGATTTTGGAATTAATAGTTCCACTGCAGTTTTTAGGTTTAAGAATTTATATATAAAGGCATTAGCAGACCTATTGATAACTACACTTGACACGAGGTAAAACGGCGAACCTCGATTCTAAGATTTTTTCTACCGTTGAAAAAGATGTAACAAATGTGCTTGTATTTCTTAAAAAATGACGTGAGACAATTGTGCTTTTTTGTCCCTTAAAAATTTTGATCGGAGCACATCTGTCACACAATTGTGTGTTTTGGTGAGACAATTGATGTCGTATTTGTCTTACGCGAGACAAATGCGACCGCATCCGTCTTACGTAAGACAAATGTGATCCGAGACAAATGTGCTCCTACAAAGCACTATTAACCCATTCCTTCATATTGACGACTTTTGACGACTCTTTACGATATAAGAGCAAATGCTCTATTTATCACAATGGTTTCAAACTACAAAATTCTAAAAAAAATCCTTTTCTCTAGTTAATGCTCCTTTTCGGTAGATTTATTCAAAGAGGTTGGGTCTAAATATAGCCTATGAGGTAATGGTGTTTTGATTGCAAACAGGGGAGCCCGATTAGCAGGCCCCGATTGCACAGTTAGGCTTTCAATAGGAGCAGTCTGCATCGAACCTTTTGGACTCGGTTAAATTTAACCCGTTTTTTCTTTTACCCTTTCCGTCATCAATGTGCTTTTTGACACCTTTGCAAACCGAGTAGATCCAGATCAGAAGGTTCCTGTAAAAAATTTGTTTGATCAGAGTTTTCTGCTGCGTAAAAAAGTGTTTATATGAAGGAATGGGTTAAATAATATTAATCATCTACCTCATATATGTCATTTAAAGCCTTTGCAATCGGATCCTTCTGATTTGGGACTACTCAGTTAGCAATCTGACCGGAAGGCTTATGAGGGAAAATGGGTTTTAATAGTGCCTTACAAATGGCGCAGATGGCTTCTTTAGGAACTGTATAGTATACGATACACAGGGGGATTGGGTCGATTTAGTGTTATATTATATACAATATAATACTTAATCGACCCAATCATTTTTCTTTTTACTTTTTAGACCATGTAGACCCACGAAATGGTCCCCTGTGGTACGATCTAGGTCTGTTTTGCAAAGCGTGCAAGTGTTTACATGAAAAAGGAGGAAATGTTTAAAAAAGCACGAATCCCCTACCCTATCATTTAAAGCCTTTGCAATCGGAGCAGACCCAGAATTCGTTATACCCTTTGCCATATATGCGCCTTTGTAAACAATGTAGACCCTGTAATGAGCTGTTTTATCAGGGTCTGCTCTGAGCTGATTTATCAGGGTCTGCTCTGAGCCGTTTTATCAGGGTCTGCTCTGAGCTGTTTTATCAGGGTCTGTTCTGAGCTGTTTTATCAGGGTCTGCTCTTAGCTGTTTTATCAGGGTCTGCTCTGATGGAATTTTATAGAAACTCGTTCTAGTCTTTATCACGCCCAAAAAGCCTTCTTTGTAGTGCTTGGCAAATGGTGCCGACGGCTCCAATAGGAACTGTCTGCGTCTGCTCCGATTGCAAATCGGAGAACGACCCAGATCAGACAGCAGCAGTCTGTAACATTTGAAAGGCACTATTCAGACCAATTCCCCTACCCCTTGGGGTTCATATGACTTTGGCCCATTAGAATTCAATTTACCCTTTCCGTCATGGATGTGCCTTTTGACACCTTCGCAAACAGTAGATCCTGATCAGAATACATAAAGTAGCTGTTTGATCATTGTCTTCTCTGTTTGCTAATGTTATATTTAGAGAGCTCGTTTTAGTCTTTATCCCGTCAAAAATGCATGTCTTTATAGTGCTTTACAAGTGGTGCAGACGGTTCCTATAGGAGCTCTCTAACCTGGTTGTGCTCCTTGCAAAGGCTTAATAGCCGTTTGATCAGTCTGTTGTGTTTGCTGCTGAAAGTTTAGAAAACTCGTTTTAGTCTTTTATCACGTTCAAAACACCAATGTCTTAATAAACAATTGCAAGGCACTACTAAGACCTATATTCCCTCATCCATCTCCAGGTCCCTTGTGGCTCATTTATATTTAACAAACTAAAATTCATTTTGCCCTTTCCGTCATGGATGTGTCTTTGGACACCTTTGGAAAACAGTAGATCAATATCAGACGGTTTTCTGTAAATAGTTGTTTGACCAGGGTCTGAAGGAAAGGGTTAAATAGCATTAATCCTATACCTCATATATATGTCATTTAAAGCCTGTGCGACTGATGTCTAAATTTAACTGAGCCTCAATGGATGGAAAAGTTGGTTTTAATAGTGCCTTGCAAATGGTGCAGACTGCTCCTTTAGGTCTCCTCTGGGTCTACCCGGTTTGTAAAGCGTTTATAAACATGAAGGAAAGGGTTCAAGAGCATTAATCAACTACCCTATAATTTAAAGCATTAATGTTGCATTCGGAGCAGATCCAGATAATGCAGTTAGGAACACTATTTGGAAAGCACTATTAAGATGTCTAAAAATATTTATTGCAAACCGAGTAGATCCAGATCAGAAGGCTCGGATTGCACAGGCCTTCAATGGAATATCTAGGAGGCTCGATTAAATTTAACCCATTAAAATTAATTGTACACTTGCCGTCATAAATGTGCCTTTTGACACCATTGCAAAGTAGATCCAGATCAGAAGGTTCCAATGAAGAGCCGTTTGATCAGTTTGCCGTTTGAAAAAAGTGTATATGAAGGAAAGAGTTAAATACGAGCTGTCTGTTTTGGGTCTGCTCCGTTTGCAACGTGTGAAGTTTTATATGAATTAAAACTTTCCTCATGAGTATGCAAATAAGGTAATTAAAAAGCAAGCTGGAAATAAAATCACAACGTCCTATCTCCAATTTGGTACCAGTTTTATAGATTTAGGACAAAAACGTGCTGTGATATGGACTATTTTGCAGGTACGGGCCATCATTACGAAAATTTGGGTGTTGTCATGGAAACGGTGAAAACGGTACTAAAAGTTAATGTTTTGGTCCTCAAATTAGATAATTTGTTCCCTGGTGTTTTTTCATCATGTTAAACTGCATTTGCAGTTATTTTCTGATATGTGTAGGATAAAAAGAATGAAAGGTTTACGTTATTTCTATATATTTTTTTACTATTTTAATGTTCTCATTAATATTCATGAGTACGCAAATAATGTAATTTTAAAAAAAAGCACAACGTCTTATCTTCCATTTGGTATCAGTTTTATAGTTTTAGGACAAAACTGGCTGTGGTGTGGGCGAATTTGCAGGTATGGGTCATCATTACGAAAACTGGTGATTGCCATGGAAACGGTACACATAGCCTAAAAGAATTCAAACTTGAGTACATTCGCGATTCTTATTCAGGAGACTTTTCTGAACATTTTGGTACATAATGTGCCCATGAAAAAAAGTCTAGGGTGGGGGAGGGGTACACGGTAGACCCCATTGTCTCCCTGAGTAATAACCTTCATGTACACGTTATAAACGTGGTAAACGTTATATGAATCTGCTGGTATTCAAATATATGATATAACTTATTTTGGAACGAATAAATCAAACCAATAAGTTGTATATACCATTAGAAAGGTATATTTCTTTGTACAATCCATCTGGATAATTTTCATATTATTAAATTGCACTATAATACAAACATGTTATGCGGAAATATGCCGGAAATGTATAGAACTACATATCCGCTGTATCAAAATAACACAGCTAGTCAAACAAATTTGTCATTATCTCAGTTACTACTATTCAACATACTGAATTCATCTTTTAGCGCCCAATAGTAGACGTCCTTTGTATCGTCTAACGCAAATTTTAGCGACGTTAATTGACGCAAAGCTGTAAACAAGCTATATTAAATTCCTAAAATGTCCACGGCAGAATGAAAAAAAATGTGCAGGCTCAAGAGAGAAAAAGAAAAAATGAAAAACAGGGGAAAACATTTGAATTCTAAACAAAAGAAAAAAACAAAATGTGATATTGAAATATCACCATCCGCAAATAGAAAAAGAGCTGAACGCATGTATACGCAAGGCTGAACTTAAAGAAAAACAGATGGAAAAACGGAGAACAGATGCAGAAAGAAAACGGAATTAAAGAAATCATTTCGAGGGCTTGGTGCAAAACTATTCTAACTCCTTCACTTTGTGAAGGAGTTATAATAGTTTTGCACCAAGCCCTCGATTTATTAAACAGACGTTTGTCATCGGATTCACCTCATAAAGTAATAGATCTACCAGAAACTTTTAAAAACAGAATGGTAAAATGCAGAGCTGTAGCAAAGTTGAAGAGCAAACGGGGCGATGATTCGCGCTCAGCTATGAAGATATTAACTACGTATCACGAACTACATTTTGATGTATAATTTAGAATAATTTCTATAAAACATCGTGAATAGCAGATTAAGTTTGCCCTTCAAACGGTTTACACGAACCTTTATCTTTAATATGCGGGAACAATTAAAGTATACATAAAACATTTTTAAACAGTGTATACCCAGATCAAAGGGCTCCTGGTGAGCCCTGGTGAGCCCTTTGATCTGTGTCTGTACTGTTTGTCATACAATTATTCCATCAATGATAAATTCTGATGCATTGGTGTTTGGGTTTTTTTAAAGAAAAAAAAGAGATTAATATTCATTAAAGGAAGAGACAGTTTTAATTCATCAGAAGACTTAAGGGTTTATTGCATAGCGGGCCATGTGATAATAACTGATTTCACACACGTGGGCAATATTCCAGTATAATAGTATAGTCATTTTGATAAGGGGGACAAATCTTAGCGATTACAAAGTAAGCTGTCTTGTATTGGTTCCCTTGAAACGAAGATATATACGCTTCAACCCATTCCTCCATAAATACGCCTTTCTATACCTCTGCTAAAGTCACTTTTTGAAACATTTATCACTATGGTTTCAATACTACACAATTCTATTTTCCCCTTTTCTCTAGTAAATGCTCCTTTTCGGTAGATTTATTCAAAGCGGTTGGGTCTAAAAATAGTCTAATAACTCATTTGCAAACAAAGTAGACTGGGGGATATGCCATGTAACCATATGAATATGTCTTAGGCTACACCTTGCTCCTTGCTTATTAACCCTTTATGATATTTATCTGATTCAGATAAATATCATAAAGGGAAGTGATAGAGACCTTGCAAATCACAAACAGGTCAGGCAGTTCCTGTACGTATGGTCTGGTCTGTCTGTTTATTTGTTCAGATTATCTATATAGCCTACTGTTTGCCGTGGGGTAGGCTACATTATCCTTATTTTATATTTTAAGAGCTAAATAATTGATATTCATAATATAGTGGAGACATACTGGAATTCCGTCAGGAAAAGGGTAACAATTAAATCCCTCAGATCTAAATAATCTAGTTGAATGCTAGATAACGTAAACTCCATGAATATCATTGAAAGAAATATGCCTACTTACATCATAAATATTAATTAGGTTAATTTTTATAGCATCAAATAGACATGAGAATTTATGGCCATGGCAGAAACTGTAGAAATATATCTACATGTATCGGCCTATTAGGTATATGAAAAACATTTACAGAGCTAAGAGTAGGCCCTGATCAGACGGAGCGGTCATCTGATCTGGGTATAGCCTAGGCCTACTCTGTTTGCAAAGGTGTAGAAACAGACGTAGGCGTATATAGATCTAGGTTTAATAAATTGCTGGTTAGACGAATAACATAACATAACTTGGGGAACGCTATAAAACTTGTGATGAACTTAGCATGCAACCAGCTTTTGACCCGTCTTATTAAGACACACGGGCACTGGTCTACTAGATTGTAAAATAGATGCAGAATAGCTGTCGTGTTTAATGCTTTTATGAAAAACATGTTTTGGTGGAAAATTGTATGTACTTATTTTTAACTTGTTTCTTTTATCTCTGTCACAGTGTGTAGGTTATCATCACGTTTGGCCTTGCTGTACAAGCGCGCTTTTATGGCGACGTGGTAGAGTGCATGACTGCGAACCTGGCGACCCGGGTTCAATCCCGGGTCTGAGCGGGTCTGTTTCTTTATAAGAACACCCGGTTACATCTCTATATTGTTTCACTCTATTATATAGTGATGTTCATGTCTCCCGCCAGTGAAAAGTACATGTAGGTGGGAAACCTTATATGGCCATGTGATGCTGTATGCGGCACATGATTGGTACATAATGATGACAGATAAGTAAAAAATATAGTTATGAGAGAATATTGTAGTGTTTGCATGCATTTTACTTGTGCAATCATCAGATTATACTGTTCATATAAATGTGTATTACGAGAAAATATCTAAGATATTTTCTTAACCTGTGTCTTTTTAAATATTCACGTCTGCCTATGTACCGGATGTCAGGTTCATTTAGGGATCGATTCACAACATTTTACGACCTTCAATCTAGAAAGCATGTTTTCTGTGATTGTTCAAGTATCTATCATGTGAAAAGCTTGAAATTAATTCAAAATATACAATTGTGGTCAGAAAATATATATTATAAAGTAAAATGTGTTTAAAGTCGAACATCAGGCATTTCCATAACGCGGTTCATGAGCTGTTTTGACTTGAACCCTCATAACTACTAAGCTCAGACCCAATATGGCTGCACTAGAGGAAGGGTTTCAATATGGTCTCTCTTCTAATTCGTTATCTCTTTCAAATAAAACAGTTGTTCATGTGAAATTAACCGACACTTCGTTAAAAGTAATAGAGGAGTATCTAAAACGACAGGTAAAATTTGAATTATTTTGCTACTTTTCTCACTAGCAAGACTTTCTTCACGTTGCCTACTCGATTTTTGCAAACATCGCAAAATTGGTCGTGTCATATATTCAAGAAATAAATTTTGGGTCCTCTTTGTCGACCAAAACGTAAAAAGGGAATTTTCAAGGACTACCAGGTCACTTTTTTATTAATTTGATTTTGACAAGTCAATTGAAATTTATCAATCGTATGTGGCATATGTTATTTACTACGGATATCTGTCCAACGTGTGACTGCAATATGGACGTTTCATCGATGATGTTTAGAATAGAAATGCTTGATAATATATGAACGGTTTCGGTTTAACCCTTTAGTTCATGAAATTTCATGAAAGAAATTACTACACAATGAATATTATTTAGATTAATTTTTAACATGGCAAGTTAACACACGATTTTTTGCCAATGCAGGAACTTGTAGAGTATCATATGATATAAGCAAACGCAGCAGACGATTTACTGATGTATCAGTTAATGACCAGTTTGGTAAATTGGATTTATATAGTAAGCAGAATCAATGTTTCGGTAAAAATGTAATAATATAGTAATTATGGGTCCCGGGTCGTTTCGGACCCAATCCGTTTCAGCCTTGGTTGTTTCGGCCACATTTGGGCGAATACAGCGATGGTTTTCTAATTATTAAAAGTGTTCAACTTATTACTATTTTTTTTTTTTTTATACTGTTAAAACATCTCAAAGTCGCATGCTGTCAACGGGTGCAAACAGGTCCTACCATTAGTCAAAAATCATTTGACAGTCACACAAGCTTATTTTTCATTCAAATAACCCTGTTATCATTCTTCATTGTGTTTTTCATCATTCATAGTCATATTTAGTTTTCATTGCTGGCATTACGTCAAAACCGTATATGCCAAAACGGTGCAGTTATGCCAAAAGCCATAAATCAAGCGCAACTGTAAATTATTAGATCCCAACACACGCTGCTGCAAAATATAATAAAAACAAATAATGTTGTTTAAAATATCACATTTACCTTTGCTTTTAATCCTGATAGTCACAAATATGTTCACAGTCGTACTTTCGTTTAGGCTACCAATATGGCAACAGTACATGTACCCGGTTGAAACAAATTTACGGATTTCTGAAGAAGGCTTTGAATGAAATAGTTTTTTACTTTTTTAAAATAATTCTAAAAAATGTGAAACTCCCAAAATGCATAGACTCAATTCTGCAATTATTTTAAACCGGTGAGTGAGAATTGCGTCACTCGCCAAAGTCTAAAGGACATATAAAAATTTCGTTCAAAAGCTATATTCGTATACCGGTAATGTAAACTAACGGTTTCGTCGATTCAAATTTTCTTTGGATTTTTGAAACGCCTACAGGAAACTGCGTACATATTTTAATTGTCATACTGCGCGTTTTGCACTTCTTGTCCCCACCGAAGTTGACTTATATATGTAGGTCATCGATATATCACGTTTGACGCATTAATTACTGACTCGTGAACCTCTGCAAATTTAGACTTCAGTTAGCGATTGTGAGTAAATCGGCGAGGTGTTCCGACTTGTATTCGTTTTAGCTTTGCCCATTATTTGTTGCAATGGATGCAAAGCCTTGCTTTCATTCAGTTTAAATATGTCACAAGTCCGATAAAGTGCCTAGTAGATTTGCGTTGTCATTTTTCGTGAGATTTAATAGGGCCTAAGACAATGTCGGCTGCAAAACGAATCAGAACGTGAGAATAAGAATTTGTCCTTCTGCATGATCAACAAAATTGGCAAGTACTAAAAAACGAAAGGATATTATAAACCAAAATAAGATTGCAAACAGATGCCAGCGAGAGAGTTTTGCCAAGAATGGCTTGAGCATAATTCTTGCCATTTCTTGGTTGCAGTATGAACATAAAATGACTTGCTCAGTATGCATATCCATGGGGAAAGGTAACCCTTTTGTGCCTTGGTGCACAAACTTTCAGGCTTCCACTTTTGTTAGACATATGCACTGCAGTCAAATCAACACAAAGCTGACTTCACGAAAACGTTATGGCAAGACAGACACAGTCTCCAGTTCACTTATGAAAAATTAATAGTTTTATGTTGATTTTAAGCTGTTTTTAGAAAGTATTAAAGAAAACAGTGCAAACTAGGGCTGGACCGATATCACCGATGCATCAGTAAATCGTCGTGAGAAGTCCGCGATGCAACATCGCGATACCAAGCCCAAAACATCGATGTTTGGCGATACTTTGCAATGTTTGAATACCAGATATAATTAATGATATAATAAACATGAGATTACTCGGATCTGTTATTATGCATCATTCCCAAAAGCCAAATAAATCCACATGAACTTACTCAGCTTAAAACGCTTCTGCAATTGCTTGTTATTTACTTGTTATCGCTTAGGTCCTATAAATTAATATTAATCGCAACAACACGGTCGTACTTAACCTTTTTTTGATTTGCGGAAAACGGTGAAGTGTTCTGATTGAATAAATATGTGTATAAGAGCCTTTTGAGGCGGGCCGAACTGTAATTTCTTACGCGGATTATGCGGCGTATATCCGGCCCGAGATTTATACATCATGATCAGTTAATCTGCATAGTGCGTGAGTGCACATATCCTATCAAGATCTGTCATGATAATATTCATTTCAGGAAAATTTCGGCCATGAAAAATGCCGAAAAAATATGTCTCGATTAGCTACTGTTTTAAGAGAACCCGTCACTTGACCGCGTATAGTAGGTTGGGACCGGCACCGGAATTTTCCCCTGCCCTATTTGCAAAATACTTTCAATACTGTAAGAGACTGTTTTGTAGTAAAAATGACAGCCGAAATTGAGACTGAGCGAACACCTCCGTCTTTTAAGTAGAATGTTTGGAAACATTTGGGGCTTGAAAAAGGAGACAAACAGAAGGTGATGTGTCTTCTGTTTTTTTGTATTGCTCAGTTCACTGAATACAGCAGTTTATCAGTTGTTAAACATGTATCATTATTACATATTGGCCTTGGTTATGCAAATATTTTATTCAAATCGAGTATCGTGATGTATCATGAATCGCTACTACATAATCATGATGTATCGCAATACTAAAATGAGCAGCGATATCCAGCACTAGTGCAAACCCTGATCTGAGGACTGCTTTAGGAACCCTCAGAGCAGGGTATTTACTATTTGTAAAATATGTACTTGTACTGGTTTCCTGCATAGAAAGGTACTTCTAAGGTTAACTAAAGGTTACATCGAATCCACTTAATGACAGTTTCATATTCATTTAGGCTTGTGTTGAACATAATATTTGTTTATTATAAAACAGAGATCAAAGATCTTTATTTATAATGTGAATTATTAAAATAATCTGTCGAAGAAAATAATTTTTGTTTGACCCACTGGTTTTTGCAATTGACCCCCCCCCCCCCCCCCCCCCAGTTTTATTTCAAGGGGTCAAACATGACCCCCAAAAATTGAAGTCTAGAGAAAACACTGGGCTGAATAGCCAAAACTTTAGCTTGTGATGAAATTAAGCTTGCAGTTTGGCCCACAGCTGCGAGCTAAACTGCAAGCTTAATTTCACCTCTGCAAGCTAAACTATATTTAAGCTTGCAATTGAAAGTAAGCTTGCAGTTTGGCTCACAACTGCGAGCTAATCTGCAAGCTTAATTTCATTTCTGCAAACTAAACTATTCCGGCTTGCGGTAGCAAAGGTACATAACTCTTAAATCTATAGTATGACTGTTATAAATATATGATTGTATTACATTTCTATAAGCTATGCATGAATGGACATTATAAAAAGGGACATATATAGACAAACTGTGTAGAACAAGTTCAGATGTCAATGACACTAGGAGAATGATCAATGTGTTGTTGGTTTGTTATACGAAACACATCATCCTTATAACAAAAGGTCATAACTAGTACTTTGTTATAACTGTTATAATTACCCATTCTCTATATTATTCTGTGCACTACTGTTAGAGTTGGCTTATGCATGTTAACATTATTCTTTATATACACGAGCTCCATGCAGGTAAAACAAGCTTGCAAATTAATTTATTCCGAACCAAATAAGCTTGCGCGAGCTGAATAAGCTTGTGCGAACCAAATAAGTTCGTGCGAGCCAAATAAGCTTGTGTGAGCAAAATAATGTCTTCACAAGCTCGTAATCGTTTCAAATGCAAGCTAACTGCAAGCCAAATAAGCATGCGCAAGCCAAATAAGCTTGCACGAGCTAAATAAGCTTGCATGAGCCAAATAAGCTCGTGCGAGCCAAATAAGCTCATTGCAAGCTTGTAATTGTTGGAAATGCAAGCTTACCATAAGCCTATTTTGCATTTTTCATTTTCTACTGGCATTTCGCGAATATGCGAGCGCTAAGTTTGAACCCTAGTTGTTCATTTAATAGCAAATATAGGAATTGTTATATATAGTTTTAACGTTGAAATACCACGAAAATATGATTTCGAACATGCCGCGCAATACATATAGATATTACAAATAACTTCGGCTATTTACATGATTCTCCGTATTCCGATTAATCGGAAACGCCCAAGTCGCGCTTGAGCGCTTGGTTTGTGGCTAAACTCGGCTGATTTTCGATTATAATCAATTATCGGGACACCACTAGATGATGGAGCGTCACATACCATCTTCAGGTCTCTGTGACCTTGACCATTTATGATTACCTTTTTACCTCGGTCTTTTATCTCATATTACTTGAGGTAGGAATGCCAAATTTCCTGTGCGAGTACATCTTGAGACGGCAAAGTGTCACATACCATTTTCAGGTCTCCTTGACCTTGACCAATGTCCTTAGGTATAGAAAAATCTTGTCAGGAGCATATTAAATTTTCCTATATTACATGAGGAGGGAGTGCCAAATTTGGTATATGTGAGTACATCATGTGGTAGCAGAGTGTCGCATACCATTTTGAGGTAATTTGCAATGTAGAAAATGATGTGTAACATTTCTTTTCAGACAAAAACCAATCAGAAGCCATGTATACAGTTCAATGGAAACCATGGGGTAAGGAGATAGTTTCCACTATGATATTAGCCCTTTATTTCATAAATACACCTATCTTATGTCTAAATGCAAACAGTAGACCCAGATCAGACGGCTCATGTAGGAGCCATCTGATCAGGCCATTCAGGGTCTACTCTGTTAATGCTTAAATGATATAACAAAGGTATGATTCTACAGTTTCTGCCATGGCCAAAAATTCATGTATCCATGTGCTATTATAGCAATTAATCTAATTAATATTCATGAGATCATTTGTTCTTACATGAATAGTCATGGAGTAAAGGGATAGATAATAGATATGCAACAGTATGTTACAGTTTGTGCATACAATGTATATATGTAAATTGCTCTTCATCATGCTTTACGCATGATCATCAATCTCTGCCCAAAGTGAGGCCGGGAAAATGATGACAGTGAAGCTGGCATAATTAACCCTTTTTGTCATAGATATATTATAATGATGTTGCAAACAGTGTAGACCCAGCTCAGATGACTCCTGTATGAGCCATCTGATTAGAGTCTGCTCTGTTTGCTTTATATGGAATAATGCAGATCTGGTTCAACTGCTTCTGTCATGAACAAACATTTCTGTGTTCATATACATGTACCATTATACCATTATACCATTATAAAAATTAATCTCATTAACCCTTCGCTTGCTGTTCACGTCAAACCTGTAAATAGTGAAGACCCAGATGAGACAGCTCCTGCAGGAGCTGTCTCATCAGGGTCTGCACTATTTACAAGTTGGTTGTGCAATCAGTGCACTCCACAGCAGTGATTGCACAGCGAAATACTTGTACAGATATATGTAATTATACAACAGGGCATGGGTAAAGAACGAGAAATGTGTTTTAAAATTCAGCAAGTGAAGGGTTAATATTCACAATGCCATATTTATTGAATGAATATTTATCAGGTTAAGGGTTAATAACCATGTACAAGGCATGTCTTATAATATACATATAAAAAAAATTATGTGTTTTTGCCTTCATAATGCAAAGGTTGAACTGTTATAACTTCAGTCATATTTCTTTTGCAATTTGTTGGTGTAAGCTGAGAACATCGAGGATTTAAAGTGTTTTAGGATCAGAGTGAAAGAGACTACTTGATCCAATCTATTTGACACATGGTCTGTTGTTTCTTTGTTACTTAATTTGCTTGAACAAAGTAGAATTTGCTTCATGTCAGAGTTTGAGCAGATAATATTTTTAGGCAGTTAATGGGTCAGTCATTGTAAAATAATTATGTAATGGTGACTTCCTAGTATGAGATCACTAGCTTGTTCAACTAAACAGACAGATAACATAATAGTCAGGGTTGCCACATTTCAGGGAAAAGTTGGGGAAATCACTTTTTTTCAAGATCGGGGAATTGTCATGGAATTTTGAGAACTCACAGGAAAAATTGGAAATATAGGCGAATGTCAGGGAAATACCAGTGTATTTTGTTTCCTTTGCTTTCGGGCAACCCTGAATTAGTCATTGCTACTTATAAATGTGTTTAATTAATGCACTCATTAAAATATTATTGGCTTGGGGCATATATACAGTGATTGTTTTACATGTACCAGTGTGTCCTGGGTCCAGGATGCAAACTATTCACTGTGGATGCAGATTCATGTCATGTGAGTTCATGGAACGCGTAATATTTGTGCCAAGGATTCCTGCTAATGTCTTAATTGGAAAGGCATACTTTCACTATTTAGTGCCTAAAATGCGTAAACTCCCATCAATTAACAATTGTAACCTGGTTTTGTTTCATGCAGTGTTGACAGATGACGTCATGCGCACCGACTCACTTGATAACATGAGGTTTCTATACCGACACCCTGTGGAGCAACACCGCATTTGATTGGTCATCTTTTCCACCTTAATCTATCCAATAAGTTCTCCACTGGATGGTGTCTGAAGACATCGCCTAGACAGCATCAGTAAACCACAAAAGTTATATTTCTTAGTCATGGGACTCACCAGTGTGTCCATTCACATACATGTATGTGAATCACGACGGATGAAAAAACGTATAGTAATTCGTATGAGAACATGCATTCACATACAGAATTGATAGATATAATTTCAAGTACTGTTATCAAAAAATAAAATAAATATATCGAATTAGTGTTTGAATAAACATCTATTTCAAGCCATCTCACGAAAAATGTCAACAATATTTGCACTTCAGAGCAGGTATAAAACATCGACACGATAGACCGCACTGCACACAGTATTCGAAATTTTCACCATGCCGTACCAGATATGTGTTGTATACTATACCCATCGAAAAATTTATTAATTTCTGTTACGTGGAAAATTCGCGTCTGCAAAATCATGCCGCACAGTCAAATTCTCCCAAGTTTGACAAAAACTATGAAAAAAGCAGGTAAAACCTGATATTGCCAATACCCTGTTCAAAATAGGAAATGGGAAAAAGGTATTCTGGTGGTATTTTAACTTTACGTTGTTTATGAAAAATGTTGTATACATTCGGTCATATTATTAAATTCTAGCGATATGACATGATCCAATTTATCTGGTGATTTGAACCTATTTTATAATGAATATTTGTTAAATAAAATGGATGATGCACTTTTACATAATTAAGTGCACAGCACAATCATGCAGGTCAAGGTTGCAGAACTAATCACTGGATTTATTAAAAATTTCAACATAAAATAAAATGTCAAAATTTGGTAACTTGTTTAGATCTACTCTGTTCACTATAACTGCAAAGTGCATATATATCATAATGTGAATGGATCATTATAAGGTGTTTTATTCATGGGTTCAAAACTTCCCTCGCTAGCAAGAATTATTGAACATTCAACTTTTCTGTGTACCCTCATCTTCAAATCACAAAAGGTCCAGAAACCCCCTGTGAAAATAAATGGTGGACACACTGATACATGGATTTATCTTCAAAGCATTCTAGAGTGCAAATATATACTTATGTGAGATTAAACATAAGAGTGTACAGCTTGTCAAACGCACAATCATTGCATATTAATTGTGCTTTTAAATGTCACCGTCTCTGTTTTATGTTCATTGTAGTTCATGCAAATGTACCTTACACTACTGAAACACTTAACCCTTCATCCATTACCTCAATCATAGGCTATTTTTAAATCCAACCCCTTTGAATAAATCTGCCGATAAAGAGCATTTACTAAAGAAAAGGAACATTTTAGAATTGTGTAGTTTTGAAACCACTGTGATAAATAGAGCATTTGCTCCATAGGAGCAAACACTCAATTTATCACAATGATTTCAAAACTTGACTTTTACATATTTACCCCTTTGAGTGTAAAGTTTGCAAAACTGACTACCAGGGTCTGCTCTGTTTGCTTATGGAATAATATAGATCTGATTTTACAGTTGCTGTGACCAACATTCAATGTTCCCACTACTTTTTTGGACTGAGTGTATTTTTACCCCCAGCTCTTGAAAACTGGGGGTACAAAATGAAAACTGGGGGTAACAATATAAAGTGGCTAAACAATAAATAAACTGATCTGAAAGTAGATGTTTTATAGTTACTCATTGATTTTAACTTCTACTTACAGTGTTTTGTGGCTTATGCCTTCTATTCAATGTATAGTAACAGTTCCAAATTTCCACAGCAAAGTCCTTTCTTCAATGCGAGGAACATTTTGTTAGGCTCAAACAAATTCAGTCTTTGTGCAGAATGTTGTGTTCCTCACCAAACATTCCGCGATAGTTTCTTCTGGCAGTTATTGCAGTGAAAAGCAGCACATTGTTTCACTGAAATTCTTTTGTATGGCATTAGGACTTATTCGTCTATACCAGTGCTTTTTCACCTTCTATAACAGAGGCCTATAAAAGGCCCCTTCCCAAAATCATGCAGTTTTCCCAAAAATCCAAACTTACAGCTTTTTTGTTTCCCAAATCAGCAATTTTAGCGATAATTCTTCCCAAAATCAGCAGGCTAAGGCCCCTTCCCAATTAAGAGAGAAAAAGCCCTGTATACAAATTACTAAAATAGCGTTCGTAATACAAATCTACACAATCCAAAATCTTTATTGATTAAATCAGCAAAACTTCGTAATTGTCAGTACTTAGCATGTAATGGCGGAGAGTATTCATAGGGGCAGATAATTCTGAAAACATTGTGGGAAACACGCATGGGCATTATCATATTGCAGATATCCGTCAACCTAATTAGGTCAGACTGTGAAAATTGACTGTGTCAAGAAATTTCTGAAAATGTATGTAACCGTGAAATACTACAAGTCAAACCAGGGAGTCAACGATCAATATTAAAATTAGATGACGTCTCACTTTTTGGATACCTGGGTTAAAATGAAAGTACACAGGAACAGTTACACGTACGTTTGGGGTAAAATATCAGGCTTTGACTTCCAATTCTTCTGTGCGTACATGTACGTTTGCAGGACAATTTTCTTACGTGAAAGTTGGGATTTGTGCATAAGATTCGCACATATGTATGTGAATGGGAACACTGACATTCCTGTGTTCACAGTCATGCCATTTTTGAGTCACCTGCCGAGAGGCAGTGTGTCACTTAGGGATCACTTTTCCGTCGTCTGTCTGTCTGTCTGTCTGTCTGTCTTACTTTCTTTTTTTTGGCTATCATTTCTAAACTAACCATTATAGAGCTTTCAAATTTCACACATGGAACAAGCATGATGAGAGGAAGTGTCATGCACAAGGGCCACAACTCTAGCATCAATATTTTTTTAGTTATTCCCCTTTTTCATATTAACAATATGTTTTTGTGTCAGCTGCGAGCAGGTGACACATGTGTTCCTCCGAACACTCTTGTTAAAAAATCAGTTAATTAATATTCATGATTTTATTATTCTCACATGAATATTCATAGAGTAAAGAGTTTCTGTTACAACATGACTGGCATTTGTAAACAGAATTGGATCCAGATCAGACTGCCATTCACCTGGCCTTTGTTCAGGAATCAAGCTGAAGAAACTTACTTTGCAATATAGACAAAGAAGGACAAATCATATATATACAGCCCAAGCTGAGATTTTGTCCACAGATATACATTAATTAAGTACATGTCCTAGTGATGTATTTAATATAAATATATTTCCTTATGATTAGTTTAACACTTTACTCCATGAATATATATGTAAGAAATAATGACATCATGAATATTAATTAGATTAGACAAAATTTGTAAAATCATATCTATATTATGTCATAAGCAAACAGCTGATTCAAATCAGACGGCTCCTACAGGAGTCTACTCAGTTTGCAAAGGCATAGTTGTGGAGTAATGGGTTGGGAAGATTATAAGGATGAGAAAACTGGACTTGTAGTAAATTGAATAGGGAAAATACAGCAAACATGAACTTACATGTAGAGAAGTAGTATAAGCCCATGCAGTGACACACATTCCTCACACTCCTGTAGGAGCTGTCTGATCATGGTCTGCTCTATTTGCTTATGGCATAATATAGATCTGATTCTTCAGCATTTGTAAGGGCCAAGAATTCCTGTATTCATATGTAACTATTAAGTTAATTAATATTCATGTCATTATTTCTTACATAAATATGCATGGAGTAAAGGGTTAAGAGTTTGCAAACAGTTCCAGCTCAGATCATGACTCTATTGACCCAGATCAGTTTCTTTGTTTACACCTGCTGATCCAGGTGAACACTGTTGGAATGGGCTCAAGGATGGAATGTTTAAATAATGCTCATTTAGTGTCTAATGTATGAGACTAGTTCAGCACCTGTCTTGACTTGCGTCATTGTGGGATTGCTCTTCTAATAGCTACAAGGAGCAAGTGTCGGTAACTCTATCCACAGTCAGTTAACCCTTATGCAGCTATTTGCAAACTGACATGCATTTTACAAATAGCTTCAATCTCTACAAGATCCAAGCTGTTTGACACTTGGCCAGTCGTTTCTCCAATGCTTGATTGAGTCTGAGGTAGTCTAACTTGCACCAGATCCAAATTTGAGTAGACACCATTTTAACATGGCTGGGAAAGGGTAAGCACTTAACCATAGTCACGAATTGGTGTTGATTTAAAGTATACCATTGGCTGAATTACTGAAGTGCAAAGTTTGTTCTCAATCAGAGAAAGACATATTTAACAGATGCTAATACTTGGTATAAATTAGTGTCAACATTGAAGTTATATCATCATTTACTTGCATGTGTTATTAGATTATAACAATGAACATGTTGCACAGTACTGGACGAAGGCCACTGGCACTCAGTCACTGACTCGGTGGTATATCAGATACTCCTGCTGTTGTTCATACAATGTAATTACAGACTGGTAACTGATAGTCTTGTAAGTAGGTTCTGTTACAGTGCTGTATCTAACTAAGCATCTAAGCTGAACTGTTAGATATGTTATACAAGTAATTGATCTGGATCTATAGGATGTTTAGTGTGTTAGTCATATTGCCTTACAGTAACACTTTTACTAACCAAAAATACAAGAGGTAACATACAGTAACGTTAGGAGACTGCACTACACATATTTCATGTGTTTAAAGCAACTTTATAGCAGCATAAAGATTATAAGACTGAATTAATTAGTTAATAAGTTACCTATCCCTACTGTGCCTGGATAGTGTTACTTCAACTCTTAACACACTATTTGACGTATACCTTTTGATAACCTTTGCATATACTTCAGGTCCAAATGGGACTTCTAATAGCTTATTATTATTATTATATCAAGTTCAAAACTGTTAACCATTCATTTGGTATTATGTCTGGAAAAGAAATTATAGAAACTGTCTTGAGAATATGATGATCAGACAATATTTGAACAATGGACCAGTTTGTTTACTGTTATTAACCCATTCCCTCAGTTTTAGATCAAACCTTTTTGATAAATCTACCCAAAAGGAGCATTAACTAGACAAAAAGGAAAATATTAGAAATTTTTAGTTTTTAAACCATTATGATAAATAGGGCATTTGCTCCACAGGAGCAAATGCCCTATTTATCACAATGGTTTCATTGACTTTTACAGAGGCATAGAAAGGTGTATTTATGGAGTAAAGGGTTAAGGGCCATTCAAAGTGATTGTTCTTACCAAATAGTGACCTTGTAAACTTTTGATTGCAAAGGTAATATGATAGAACCTCTTATAAAGCTGCCACAAACCGAATGAGCATGCTGTTAACCTTTTCCTCATAAATGTTAATTAATGTAACACTACCCATTATGTATATCAATTGAAAGGGAACTAGAGGAAAACATAAAGGCTACTAAATGTAGCAGACCACAATTTTTACAGATCACAATTAAGTTGAAGGTTTAAGTCTTTCGGTACAAAGAAATTAATTGTTCTGCTTTTATTTAAAACAGATGATAATGTGACTTTTTATGTGTCTTAATTAGTTGTTTTTTGTTTGATTTTGTTTTGCACACACTGGAAAATGGGTCACCTATTTTCATACCTTAGAAAAACAATTGAGTTCATTTAGTGTCACGGACTTTTAGAAAGTGAGAAACCGGTTCACTGGCATTTGCAAGCAGTTTCAACCAAGATCAGAGGTCTCATTCAAAAGCACGCTGATCTGGGCCGCACTGTTTTTGTTTCAATTTGATTTTGCCATTTTAAGCTGGATTTTTCTCGAAAAATATCGACTTACAGTTTGGCGGAAACCGGTCGGGCGGGCGGTGTGCCGTCATTAACAAAACTTTAACATTGCTTATAACTTCTGAATTACTTAAGCTAGACCATTCATATTTGGTATGCAGATAGCTTGGGTGAAGGCCTTTCACTTGATACAAGGATACGTGAAATCAGGTCAAGGTCAAGGGCACTATTTCGAAAACTTTGCCATTTTTATCAAACTTTAACATTGCTATAACTTCTGAACTACAAATGCTAGGAAATTCATCTTTGGTATACAAATGGCTTGGGCGAAGGCCTTTCACTTGATATAAAGATATTTGAAATTAGGTCAAGGTCAAAGTCACTATTTCCAAAACTTTGCTGTCGTTAACAAAACTTTAACATTGCTTATAACTTTTGAATTACGTGAGCTAGACCATTCATATTTGGTATGCAGATAGCTTGGGTGAAGGCCTTTCACTTGATATAAGGATACATGTAATCAGGTCAAAGTCAAGGTCACTATTTCGAAAACTTTGCCAGTTTTAACAAACTTTAACATTGCTATAACTACTGAACTACAAATGCTACGTAATTCATCTTTGGTATACAGATAGCTTTGGTGAAAGCCTTTCACTTGATACAAGGATACATGAAATCAGGTCAAGGTCACTATTTCCAAAATTTTGCTGTTGTAGACCATTCATGTTTCATATGCAGATAACTTGGGTGAAGGCCTTTCACTTGATACAAGGATACATGAAATCAGGTCAAGGTCACTATTTCCAAAACTTTGCCTTTTTAACAAACTTTAATATTGCTATAACTTCTGAACTACAAATGCTAGACAAATTCATATTTGGTATACAGATAGCTTGGGTAAAGGCCTTTCACTGATACATGAAATCAGGTCAAGGTCACTATTTCCAAAACTTTACCGTCATTAGCAATATTTTAACATTGTTTATAACTTCTTAATTACTTAAGCTAGACCATTCATATTTGGTATGCAGGTAGCATGGGTGAAGGCCTTTCACTTGATAAGGGATATGTGAAATCAGGTCAAGGTCAAGGGTACTATTTCGAAAACTTTGCCATTTTTATCAAACTTTAACATTGCTATAACTTCTGAACTACAAATGATAGGCAATTCATCTTTGGTATACAAATGGCTTTGGTAAATGCCTTTCAGTTGATATAAAGATATTTGAAATTAGGTCAAGGTCACTATTTGACAAGTTGGCCATCATTGAAAAACTTCAACATTTTTTCTTAACTGGTGAACCTCCTATGCTAGACAATTCATATATGGTATAGAGATAGCTTTGGTGAAGGCCTTTCAGTTGATACAAGTATACATGAAATTGGGTCAAGGTCAACACAAAAAAAATCCGGCTTTAATGCGGTTTCTGCATTTTGTCCTTGTTTCAGACTGAGAGGACTCTAAGTCTAATAGTTATCCATGTTCTACATAGTGGTACAATATGTGTTAGTATGTATGTGAGCTGATTTTCACATGCTTACTGGGTCCTTCTTGTTATCAATATCTGTCTTGTAGTTGTAAAAATGACTGCATCTTGAATAAAAATTTCAAATGACTAGGTATTACATGTATAAGTTTTTTTTTATTAATTACTGTGTGAAATCAAGACAATTCGGTATAAGAAACAGTGTAGATCCTAATAAGAAAGTTCCTTTAGGATTGTCCATGCTCTCTTTAACCCTTAGATAAAGGCATTTGCAAACAGAGTAGATATGCCATTATAAAAATTCAGCTAATAAATATTCATGATGTCATCACTTCTTTCATAAATATGCAACAGGGAAAGGAGTGCTGAACTTGAATTGAACAGCACCAGGCATTGTTTTACCCATTCCCTATTGTCATGTATGAAATAATGATATCATAAATCTGTATTAGCTAAATTTTTATAATGGCATAATTATGTACACAGGTTGTTAAGGTATTGGAAAAAAATGTAGAGTCAGATCTGTTGTAATTTCATAAGCAAACAGAGCAGATCCTGATTAGATGACTCCTGCAGAAGCTGTCTGATCTGTGTCTACTCTGCAAAAGCATGAGCAATGTTTTGTATGAGGGAAAGGGCTAATGCTAGAGCTGTTTGAGTATAAAGAACTAAATTTGCTTAAGGAATGTTGAATGACAGACTCCTCCACAGACCCTTTTATCTGAATCTATAAAGTTTGCAACTGCCAGTTAACTTGATTGTCACATTTAAATGGTAAATGGAATTATTTTCACTGAGAATTGTAGGTTGTTTTCTGTCTTAAGCCCTGACCCTAATTGCCCGAAGTAGAATTGGACAACTTATCTCTCACTTCAGTGGGTTTGTAAAGCTGATAAAGTCAAGCAAAGAGTGTCCTCATTGATGAGGAACGGTTTGGTCAGTCTGGGTCTGCACTAATTGCCTAAGTTTAAATTTGCCTGTCTGAATACTTAGATTAATTAACTATTTCCCTGTTCTATGTTTATTTCAAATTTCAATACCCACTGAATATTCATTAACAAAATAGTTATAAAGGAATATGAAAGGTGGAACATATTGTAGCCATTTTAGAAAGCAAAGAAAGTTTACAGAACTATTCAAATTCCACTAGCAAACAGAGCAGACCCTAGAGGAGCCGTCTGATCTGGGTCTACTCTGTTTGCAAATGCGTGAAAACACATATATATGAGGGAAAGGGTTAAGGTAAAACATTTATTAGCTTTCAATTTTAAGTAACTGCAACTATGAGGGGCTTAAAATTGAAAATACTGATTTTCAGTGCATGAGTTTTCCTTGAGATTGATTGCTTGTCTGTTTCATACATGACTTGTGTGTCAATTATAACCTGTTTGAGGTTTTGTTTTTCTGAGGTTAAAGAGAAAGGTCATGAATATTCAAGTTTATCATACAGGTAAACTTTATCACTGCATGACTTTTCATTGTTTGTGTGTTTACAGTTACTGAACATCGCTATCAGTCCATCAATGTCACTGAAATAGCCTAACTCTTTTACCTTTAAATGTTGGATACAGGTGTCCTGGCATTTGCAAACGATGTAGACCCAGATCAGGGTGCTCCTGAGAGGAGCCGTCTCATCTGGGTCTGCACAGTTTGTCATTCAAAATCATCTAAAAAGTTAAGCCTTTCATAGTGAATATATTCTTCAATTAATGATGGGCCATTCTGCCTTGAAAATTCAGTGTTCAATATTTAACATAAATTTGTGATTACTTTATGGCAAACAGTCAACAGTTAGTTTGCATTCAAATAAGAGTAATTAAAGACCATGAGTTACTTGGCCATTTCTGTTTGACACTGAAGCACGGATTGTTTTTTAACAGAAATTGAAAAAAAATCTGTTATTTGGGAATTTCACCCTTTCCCTCATATAAACGTGTTTTCACGCATTTGCAAACAGAATAGACCCAGATCAGACGGCTCCTAGAGGAGCCGTCTGATCTGGGTCTGCTCTGTTTGCTAATAGAATTTTATAGATTTGTTTCTTTGCTTTCTAAAATATCTATAATGTAACACCTTCCATATTTCTTTATAACTATTTTGTCAATGAATATTCAGTATGTATTGCAATTTGGCCTAAATACAGAACAGGTAAAGGGTTAAGCAGAGAACTCTTGTTTATTTGAAGACAAAGTAGCTTAATGATATTAGGGTTAACAGCCTGTGGCTGTTACTGACTGACATGTGTCTCCCACCAAGTATGAACTCGGTCACTTTTGAACCCAAACTGGATTGAGTTCCATTACACATGGACTCCCAGAGCTCCAAGTAGGAGGCATATTTCAGAAATTTTAAAATAAATGTTTTCTACATTTCTGTGCCAAACCCAGTCTTATCTTTTAGTTGATTCTAAATGAGTACCAACACTACTAGGTTTGGTTGAAATTATATTTGGAGAGAACAATATGATTCCTATATAAATACATATAGCTTTGTAGAAGAATGGTCACAATGGAGGGTTGGATGGGGGGAAACAATGGTTTTAGTTGACTTAGAAGTTAGCACCCTTATCTACTACTGTGTAGATGAGGTGATACAATGTAGGGTTTGGTTAGAGATTGAGAAAGGTTATTTTAGTATTTGACTACACACCTTTTGTAACTCTGAAGAAAAGTCCTGTCGGATGTTGTCAGATAATTAATTATTGTCTATCACTTAAAATGGCAATAACTGTCTATTTCAGAAAATACAGATCCCAGAGCAAGGCGAAAATCTCCGCTCATTCCAGTTCACCCTGTCTGCCCTGCAGGGTGATCCAAATGGAAGTTTTGATGCCGTTTGTCAAAGAAAAACAAAGTAAGTTTACATACTGGAACCATTTCATGAATGAAGCCTAAAAGGAGCTGTCTTGTCAGGGTTTGCTCCGTTTGCTTATGATTATTATAGACTTGGTTGTACAGTTTTTACCAAAAAGTCCTCTGTACTTAACATATTTTCTCATGTAGACGCCTTTTGACGCCTCTGTAAAGGTCACTTTTTGAAACCATTATAATAAATAGAGCATTTGCTCCATGGGAGCAAATGCTCTATTTATCACAATGGTTTCTGAACCAGAATATTCTAAAAGTTCCTGTTTCTCTTGTAAATGCTCCTTTTCAGTAGATTTATTCAAAGCAATGGGGTCTAAAAATAGCATACCAGGGAATGGGTTAAGCCATTATAATTATATATAATAAATTTAGCATTAAAATTGTAAATATTCATGATGTTATTTCTTACATGAATATGCCACAGAAAAGGGTTAACTAAAATTTGTTTTCACCAAAAGACATTTTGTTATTATTAACCCTTTACTTCAAGAATATTCATGTAAGAAATTGACATCATGAATATTGATTAGATTAATTTAAATAGCTGTAAAATCAGATCTATATCATTTCAAAAGCAACCAGAGCAGACTCGATCGGACGACTCCTACAGGAGCCATCTGATCAGGGTCGGCTCTGTTTGCTTAAATGAATTAATAGATTTTACTCAGCAGTTTCTACCAATACAAAAAAATCCTTAGTGCATTTAACATTAAAAAAATTCAGCTAATAAATATTCATGATATCATTATTTCACATGAATATTCAACAGGGAAAGTATTAATGATCACTATATCAGTGTCAAGTTGTATTTCTAGTGAGATCTCTTGATGTGGAGTTGTGTCCCCAACAGGTGTGTTTTGAATCAAGAGAGGACACTTATAAGGACTTCTGGAATACATTTTGATTAACCCTTACCCTTATATAAATGCATTTTCTCGCATTTGCAAACAGAGTAGACCCCAATCAGACAGTTGCTCCTATAGGAGCCATCTGATCAGGGTCTGCTCTGTTTGTTTATGATATGATACTGGTCTGATTCCACAGTTATTGGCAATTAAGCAATCGTTCCCTTGAAAAGTCTACACACTAAAACTCAGCTAATTAATATCCATGAAGTCACTATTTCTTATATGAATATTGAACAGGGAAAGAGCTTCACCTTATAGAGACCCTTTTTAAGCCATTGCAAAGAGAGTAGACCCAAATCAGACAGCTCCTTTTTGTATGCCATTATAAACTACAGCTAATTAATATTCATGATGCTAGTGTGTCTTACATGAATACCATCAGGTAAAGGGTTAAGCAACAATTAACACTTCCGGGAAATGTGTGTTTTGACAATTTCATCTTCTTGGTAGCTCAAACATGATGTTAGAATGCACATGCCACTAAGTAAGACAGGTCATAAATCCAGCCAGTCATCAACACAAACAATACAACAGAACACTGTTAACCCATTCCTTCATATAAACACCTTTTCACGCATTTGCAAACAGAGTAGACTGAGATCAGATGGCTCATAGACTATTGGAGCCTTCTGATCAGGGTCTGCCCAGCTGCTTGCTTATGAAATTATTATAGATCTGACTCCACAGTTTCTTATAACCAATATTAAATAATCCTGTGTTCATATGCCGTTAATTCAGCTGATAAATATTCATGGTGTCATTATTTCTTACCTATGAACATTTAACAGGGAAAAGGTTACAGTGACCATGTTGTGAATAAGCTTTGGGGTCTTTCACTCTTCATAAAAATTATGTCTAACCCTTCGCTTGCTATTCGCGTCAATATACCTACTTGTATATAGTGAAGACCCAGATGAGACAGCTCCTGCAGGAGCTGTCTCATCAGGGTCTACACTATTTACAAATCGATTGTGCAACCAGTGCACTCCACAGCAGAGATTGCACAGCGAAATACTTGTACACAGTGAAGATATATGTAATTATACAACAGGACATGGGTAAAGAAGGAGAATGTATTTTAAAATTCAGCAAGAGATTGGTTAATAGTCTTTATCTGCCAATAGTGTAGTCTTTTACAAAGTGCATTATTTTCCCCATTTCCCTTCAAGTATCAGTGACAAACAGTTAACCCTTTCCACCAAAGTCTATTTTTAGATCCAACCTCTTTGAATAAATCTACCGAAAAGGAACATTTTAGAATTTTGTAGTTTGAAACCATTGTGATAAATAGAGTATTTGCTCCTATGGGAGCAAATGCTCTATTTATCACAATGGTTTCATAAAGTGACTATTACAAAGGCGTAGAAAGGTGTATTTATGGAGGAAATGGTTAATCCATTTGAAATGCTGAGTTACTGGGCATCTCATCTGAATCCAGACTGTCTGCATTGTTAACCACAAATTTTACACTAGCATGCAGAGTTAACCCTTTCCCTCATATATAATTATGCTTTTTCACACCTTTGCAAACAGATCAGAAAGTGGATTTTCTCTGTGTTTTTCAATCAGCGTGTCAGATATAGATTTGAGAGGCTGAGTAATCAAGTGTCTCATCGGGATTGAAACTGTTTGCATGTGTACATGTGCAACCAGGAATTCATATTTAAGGATCGAAGGGTTAACCATTTGAATGTGTGACATGCATGTGCAGTTATTTGCAAACGGTAAATTAGAGGGCTCCTATAGGAGCCCTTTGATCAGGGTCTGCACTGTTTGCCATTTAACCCTTCGCTTGCTATTCACGTCAATATACCTACCTGTAAATAGTGAAGACCCAGATGAGACAGCTCCGGTCTCATCAGGGTCTGCACTATTTACAAGTTGATTGTGCAACCAGTGCACTCCACAGCAGTGATTGCACAGCAAAATACTTGTACACTCTACACAGTGAAGATATATGTAATTATACAACAGAGCATGGGTAAAGAAGGAGAAATGTATTTTAAAATTCAGAAAGATTAGTGTTAAAAAACTGTACTCTTTGGATGTTTACTAAATGGGCAATATCAGTAAGCAGTGATGGACCATTCAACTTTGAAACATCAGCATTCAAAGGGTTAAAGCCCCAACAATTAGACTAAATTTAACCCTTTCCTTCATATAAGTGCTTTTGTGCACCTTTGCAAACAGAGTAGACCCAGATCAGACAACTCCTTTAGCAGCCGTCTGATCAGAGCCTGCTCTGTTTGCTTACGAAATTATTATAGACCTTACTCTAGTTTCTGAAAATACCAGTCTAAAAGCCTTTGTATATAATGCCATTATATACATTCAACTAATAAATAGTCCATGATATCTTTATTTGTTACATGAATATTGAACAGGGAAAAGGTTAAGTGTTCACTTACTGGAGTACTGACTGTAGTTTGAGGTTTACCTGTGTACTGATAAAACAGGATACTGATGCACTACATCACTTTGTTTATCATGATTCAACCCTTTCAACGCTGTAGTTTAATGTTGAAATAGACCATAAATGTATAATTATAGAGTCCTATAGGCTTAAACTTGCTAGACAGTTTGAATGACCAACAGTGCAGAGCCTGATCAGATGGCTCCTCTAGTAGTTCTCTGAT
Source organism: Azorinus chamasolen (assembly GCA_963576725.1). Classification (NCBI taxonomy): domain Eukaryota; kingdom Metazoa; phylum Mollusca; class Bivalvia; order Cardiida; family Solecurtidae; genus Azorinus; species Azorinus chamasolen. The sequence continues at coordinate 17,323,763 of OY755239.1, forward strand.
CTGGGTCTATACTGTTTGCACTCAATACCAGTGCATACTGTTAGGATGCATTGAAAGGGGTAACAACTGGGTCATGAATGTGGCTCTCAGTAGATGTCATATTTTCTCAAGTGTACATGGTTGTTTGTCATATTATGATTTCTAACAGCTTTTATTAAAAGTTTTTGCTGTAACTCTTTAACGCTTTACAACATGAATATTGAAGCAAAAAATAAAGACCTCATTAATATTATTTAACCCTTTCCCTCATATAAACGTGTTTTCACGCATTTGCAAACAGAGTAGACCCAGATCAGACGGCTCCTCTAGGAGCCGTCTGATCAGGGTCTGCTCTGTTTGCTGATGGGATTTGAAAGATCTGTTTATTTACTTTCTAAAATGGCTAAATAGTTCCACCTTCCAAATTTCATTATAACTATTTTGTCCATGAATATTCAGTAGGTATTGAAATTTGAAATAAACATAGAACAGGGAAAGGGTTAATTAGATGAAGTTTTAATAATGGCATATGAAAGACAGAGTTTTGCCTATGGCAGAGACTGTAGAATTTCATAAACAAAATAGTGCAAACCCTGATCAGGTGACTCCAATAAGAGCTGTCAGATCTAGGTCTGCTCTGTTTACAAAGATGTTAAAAGGCATATCTATGGAGCAAATGGTTATAAGCAGGTTTTTCTGTTTAACCCATTCCCTCATATTGACGACTTTTGACGACTCTGTAGAAGTCACATTGTGAAACCATTGTGATAAATAGGAGCAAAATCTTCTATTTATTACAATGGTTTCAAGCTACAAAATTATACACTTTTTCCTTTTCTCCAGTTAATGCTCCTTTTCGGTAGCTTTATTCAAAGAGGTTGAATCTAAAAATAGCCTGTGAGGGAATGGGCTAATTCAGACTGAATGTAATGCTCTTTTGTGAGGTTTCTGCAGAACTTTCATGTGCAAACCGTGTAGATCCAGATCAGAGAGCTACTGTAGGATGGACTCAATAGTCAAACAGTTACACTGATTGGCCAATCTACTTTGAATATTCAGAATTCAAAGGGTTAAGGTATTATTTGCCTGAAGACCCAGAATTTTAATAACCCTTTTCCTTATACACTGTTTTCATGCCTTTGCAAACAGTAGACCCAGATTAGATGGATCCTGTGGGCTAATGTCTGGTTACCACATCTGATCTTTATCAGTTATGCAATTGATAGTGATGATAGTATGGTCATTCAACTGTGGTGACCCTGTGTGAAGTACAATAGAATAATTGGTGTATAGCAAAACTGTTATAACATTATTTTAACCCTTTGAATAGTGACTTTTCAAAGGGAAATGACCCATCGGTGTGTACTGATAAGAGTCCATTTAATATGAAATGCTTCAATTTGAAAGAGGATTTTGAATGATAAACAGTACAAAACCTGATCATACGGCTCCTTATTAATATTTTTTGAAAATAGCGTGGAGAAATCAGAGTTGTTTTTAGCTCGTCTGTTTCAAAGAAAAGTCGAATTATTGTGATCACTGGGTCGTAGGCATTGTCGTTGGTGGCGTGCAAAACCTTTAATGTACCTCATTACTCGAAAAGTATTAGAGGTATCAACATGAAACTTCATAGGTTAGTAGATATCATTGAGGGGAATGCCCCTACATAAGAACCATAACTCTTGATTTCAAAATTTATGGCCCTTTATTGTTTTCAAATTTAGCTTGACAAGCACCAAATCAGATGAGCATTGGCTCCGCATGTGGCTCTTGTTAAATGATTGAATTTTACCCTTTTCACACCTTTGCAAACAGAGAAGATTCATCAGATGGCTCACATCTGATAAGGACCTGCTGTGTTTGCTTATGACATGATATTTTAGTGGCAATTATAAGAATTCATATAATGAATATTTATGAAAGTCATGAAGTCTTAGAAAAGTATTGATGAGGTAAAGGGTTAACACTTTACTCCATAAAATTTAAATATGCCTTTCTATGGCTTTGCAAACAGAGTAGACCCAGATCAGACAGCTCCTATAGGAGCCGTCTGATCAAGGTCTGCTCTGTTTGTTTATGGATATAATTTAGATCTGATTCACTAGTTTCTGCCTCGGCAAAAAATTCATGCGTAAATATGCCATTAAGAATTAATATTCATGATGTCATTATTTCTTACATAAATATTCATGGTGTAAATGGTTAAGCATGATTGTTATCTATTTATACCTACTATGTTGTGGCCAAATTGCCAGTTAAGTGTAGTTACAATAGTTTTACACTGAACTCCTGATAAGGTCTTATCATTCAATGTATACAGTCAACAAGGCTTTGTTTGTTGTCAGATATGGCTTGTGTATCAGTCAATTATTGCACCAGTGAATGATGTTGCTAAATATTGTGTAACAAGGGTCTGTCCATCATATTACCTAATAAACTACTTAATGTAACACCACCCAGGCTACATGGTTTGTCAGGTTATGTGATCTGGTGCTGAGATAAGACCACATTTGACCACATGTTCTGTATGACTAATACTTAACAATATGAATATTCATTTTTATTAGCCCTTTACTCCATTTATGCAGCTTTGCAAACAGGGTAGATCTAGATCAGACAGCTCCTGTAGGAGTCATGTGATGCGGGTCTGCTCTGTTTACTTAAAAATATGATTCCACAATTTCAGCCATGGAGAAAACATTCTGTGCTCATTTGACCTTAGAAAACTTACTTGATAATCATGCCTTTGTAAACAGAGTAGACCTAGATCAGACAGCTCATACAGGATCTGATCAGCCTCTGTTAGATTACATGTTGCAGATCTGGGTCCGTTAATTGGTCCGTCCGCCAGCATTTGAACATGGGTATCTATTGAATCTATGTTAAATTTGGTATACATAATAACCATGAATGGTAGATGTGCAAGATGCTATTTTCCTATGTTTACCAATGGAGCTGTTTGTGTTTAGCAGTGGACATTGCAGAATGATCTCCCCCTGAACTTTGAGTATTTTTGTCATTTTTGCATGAAACATGGGGAGTTACCACTGACAAGTTATTATTCATTTTCTCTTTTTTTTTTGTTATTTCCAAGAACACATTGATTTCTAGGGTAAATATTGATAATTAAACCTGAGGCAGTTCTTGTTACAGATATATTTATATAACTGTCACATCAAATTAACTCTGAGCAGGCTATGAGGGAATATTTAAAATCTTTATGTCCAGCAGTTTAGATTCAGTTGATCTTATCATTGGTTGGGAACTATACTGTTCACATTGTTTAATTGAAAAAAGAAATTTAAAACAAAAAAGAAAGAATATTTAAAGGTCATTGAAGATGTTTGTTTGATGTTGTGAGTTGTATTTTTATCCATTATGTAGGAGGTGTTCTGTAATCGGTCAATCCTTATTGTGATTTCTGTAGTGTGAGGTCAGTGGCTGAGTGAGCAGTTGAGCAGATCTGAATTATCTTAACCCATTCTTCCATAGGCTATCTTTAGACCCAACCTCTTTGAATGACTCTACCCAAAAGGAGTAATTAACTAGAGAAAAGGAAAATTGTTAGAATTACATAGTATTGAAACCATTTTGATAAAAAGCAAAGAGCATTTGCTTCTATGAAGCAAATGCTCTATTTATCACAATGGTTTCAAGAAGTGACTACTACTGAGGCGTAGAAAGGCATATTAATGGAGGAATATTTTGGGTTAACTATTCAGACAAACTTATAATTAGGCAAAAAGTGTTGGTGAAGATCACCTGTAGGAGCAGTTTCATTTGTCTACAGTATTTGCTACTCCATTTGTTTTATGTACGAATATCAAAACAGTGTATTGTGGGGTTGACTTTCTCACCTTTAGGAATGGATAGAGAGGGTTTGGTTGTCCAAATATTTAGGATAAGTACCGTTAGCATAATTTTCATCAGTATAACTAAGGAGGGGATCAATCTCTGGAAACATCCACCTCCAGCTCCATCCCACTGTCTATAGGGAAGGTTCTGTTTACTGATCCATGGACAAAACATGTTTGTATGTTTAGAGATTCTGTAACATGCATGTTGACCCTTTGAATGTTGAAAACGAGTTCACTGGCATTTGCAAACATATCTGGGTCTGCCTTGATCAGATCTGATCTGGTTCTACACTCAGCCATATTCCATTTGCACGTCACACCCTTTTATACTGAATGGACTACAATTAACCCATTACCTCATAGGCTATTTTTGGATCCAACCTCTTTGAATAAATCTACTGAAAAGGAGCATAACTAGAGAAAAGGAATTTTTTTAGAATTTTGTAGTTCTGAAACCATTACTCCTTAGGAGCAAAATGCTCTATTTATAATCACAATGGTTTCCAAAACTGACTTTTACAAAGGCGTAGAAAGGCGTATTTATGGAGATAAGGGTTAAACTCAATGGACCATACAAATTTCAGCATTCAAATGGTTAGACCAAATAAAGGCTTTGTAGCACTGTGATTTAAAGCATCTCCTTATCAGTGTATAGCTAAAGTAGAAACACTGGTTTTACAAACATACTTTTTCCATTAACACTTTGCACGCCAAAAGCAAATTTATGATCTCTTTGTAAATAGTTTGAATCAAAATGAGACACTGAATAACTCCTTGTTTCAAGATTCACTTTAACAATATTGTTTTAATGAGAATGGACAAGAAAAGCCATTTTGAGAATTTAAACAGATAATTGAATTTCTTTAAGAACTGTAAGAGTTTCATTATTGCATATACATATAAGTTAAAGTTATAGGATTGGTTATTTGTTATTGGATTAACGGTTTCCTTCATATGAATATTTTTTTATGTCTTTGCAAACAGAGTAGACCCCCAGATCAGATAGCTTTTGTAATAAAAGTTAAGAAAACGACTCATACAGGAGAAGGGAGAGGTGTTCAAGGGTCAAGGTCACTCAGTTGCCAACCAATTTTTGCATAGTTTATTGCATGACTATACACAGAAAACTTGCATTTTATTATAAGACATTTGGCTTGTACATCTGCATCTAGTGTATTTTATGAATTGATGTGGGCAACAAATTCTGCAGTTAAAAGCCGAGTTTCTTAGCATAGTGAATAAAGGGCTTACTATGTTCGGCAGTTGGAAGGAAAGTTGATGTTATATATCTCTTTATTCCATAAGTATGTCTTTCTACACTTTTGAAAACAGAGTAGACAAAGATCAGATGGCTCTGGTTGGGTCTGTTCTGTTTGCTGATGTAATATAGATTCAAAGATTCAAAACACTTTATAAATATCATAAACAGTGACATGTTTCTTGTTACATGATATAGTTAATTGTATAAGAAATTTTATGTAATAAACATATTATTCTACAGTTTATGCCATGGCCAAAAATGTCTGTGTCTGTGTCTGTATGCTGTTTTAATAATTACTCTAATTAATATACATGATGTCAATATTTCTTACATGAATATTAATTATGGAGTAAATCTTATATGAATATGGAATAAAGGGATATGATGGCCATTTTCTCATATATGTAGCACATAGCAGAGAAAAGATTGAGATCTGACTAGATTCTGAAGTACAGTGATTATTCTTCAACCTTTATACTGTTCCTGGTGTTAGCTATGATAATGTAACAATTATATGAGTTGTTTAGAAGTAGTGAATGTAATAAGTCTATAGGGATTTGAGTTGGAACTTATACACTATTGTTTTATTCATTCTTGAGTTTGGTTCTTTTAAAATTCATCATTGAAAGGGTTAATAATTTGAGATAAAGGTTTTAGAGTTTTGTTTTGCATGTGGGAGGCATATTGATATTGTATTGATTCTTGCAAGGGATCCGCAAGTTGCCGTCAGAAACGGATGACATTAACCTTTAACTAGCTGAGCAAATTTTTGTCTACAAAATTTATGTTGTTGACCTGTTTTTATTTTACAAAATAAAAAATTCTGTCAGTCAATTAAAAAAACCCCACACAATCCGAGTGCCAAAAGAGTTTGAATGGTGATGAGACACCATGTTACTGTCAGCATGTCCCCTGCATTCAGCGCTGATTCCAAAGGTTGTCACAAATTTGGACAGACTAAGCTTCCAATGGGTTGAGACACTGCAGAAGGCAGTCAGGAAACACTCCCAGAAAATTATAAAAATCAATTAGCTTGGAGACTGCAGAAATCTTATAATGCTATTCCTAACCTTTCCCACGCTGATTGGTCAAAATAGACCCATTTGCTATTGTTTTAGTCGAACCATGAGCAAAAGTGCTGCTTGGGGCTGGGATGCTTTGTAAATAGTGCATCTAGGAAGACTCACAGCTGAGTTAGATACAGTTGACCCTTTCCCTGATGAATATTCATGTAAGAAATAGTAATATCATGAATTAATGTTGATTTGATTATATTTTATAATGGCATATGAACACGGGACAGAAACAGTTACTGTAGAATTATATATTATACCATAAGCAGACTGAGCAGACCCTGACCAGATTGTTCCTAAAGGGTAAACCTCTCTAGTGATCTTAAAAATCTGTAACCCTATACATACATGATACTCCTTCCTTTCTACACCTTTGCAAACAAAGTAGACCCAGATTAGACAGTTCCTGTGGGGTTGTCTGATTAGGGTCTGCTCTGTTTGTTTATAGTTACAGAGCTTATTGTCTACTGCCATAGCAAAACATTTCCTTATTTTTAGCTCGTCTGTTTCGAAGAAAAGTCGAACTATTGTGATCACTGGGTCGTAAGCGTTGTCGGTGTGCAAAAACTTTAATGTAGCTCATTATTCGAAAAGTATAAGAGGTATCAACACGAAACTTCATAGGTTAGTAGATCTCATTTGAGGGTAAGGCCCCTACATAAGAAACATAACTCTTGATTTCAAAATGTTGGAGTTATGGCCCTTTACTTTTTCAAAAGTTTTTAATTTAGCTGGACAAGCACCAAATCAGACAAGCGTTGACGCGGCACTCAGCTCTTGTTTATTTTTGATACAAGTATAATGAATGTTCATAATGAGCAAAACCTTGCATGAATATTCATTAGGTATACTGGAATCATGCTGTCCGGCAGTCAGTCGGCATTTGAACATGGGTAGCTGGGCTTGCGAACTACTCCTTCAGTTTAAAAGTAACCATAATAGTAGATGTGCAAGACGCAATTTTCATGTGTTTACCGCTGAGCATTGCAGTTTGATCTCCCCTTGAACTTTGAGTATATTATGTCTCCCACTACATAGTGGTATGGGAGACATATTGATTTACTCCTGTCTGTCTGTCCATCCATCCGTCCATCTGTAGCCAACTTGCACAGCAAGGCTGTACAAGTGTTGATACACTCAGGTAAACTACGCACTATAACAATAAGTAATAGTAGAGCACACACTGATCAGGCGGCTCCTACAGGAGCCATCTGATGTGGGTTTACTCCGTTTTGCAATCAAAACATTTGTTGGCCACAAATATTGCTGTCTGCTTCAGTGCTCAAAGCAGTTTTTTTGTCGCATTACTTTCCAAAAATGGAAAGAGCAAGTCATGTCAAACAATTTGCAAATTTGCCGTTGAATGTTGAAGGTTTAAGTGTTTCCTTGTTTGGGCCTGTCATTAAGATAAGAGGGCTGTATGCGTCCCTACTACTGCAACTGATTTTATCTTTAATAAATGATAGCTATCTGCAGCATGTATCAATCACATCAAATAATGTAATACTTACTACAGTAAAACATCTCCAAAATAGAAGTTAATACAAGTACCAGTGCCAGACTGGACCCTTTCCTCCATAAACACACCTTTCTACGCCTCTGTAATAGTCGCTTCTTGAAACCATTGTGATAAATAGAGCATTTGCTCCAGTGGAGCAAATGCTCTATTTATCACAATGCTTTCAATACTACACAATTCTATCATTTTCCTTTACTGCAGTAAATGCTGCTTTTCGGTAGATATATTCAAAGAGTTTGGGTCTAAAAATAGTCTAGGAGCGAATGGGTTAAACCCTTTACACAATGAATACACCTTTCTTCTCTTTTGCAAACAGAGTAGCCCTAGATCAGACAGCTCCTGTAGGAGCGCAGACATCTCCTGTAGCAATTGTCTGATCAGGGTCTGCTCTGTTTGCTTATGAGGTCATAATAGATCTGACTCTACAGTTTCTACAAATATTGCCTAGAAGGATGAATTTGTTATGCCCATCACAGTATGAAGGTATTTTCCAAATCTTTATTTTATGCACATAATCTTATGCGGCTTGTATGAACATGCAAGCATTTTTCTTGCCGAATAAAGGTTTGTTTCATACATGATTGCAGTCTATTTTCCAGCAGTTACAGTACATTATGCCATTATAAAAATTTAGCTGATAAATATTCATGATGTCATTATTTCACACATGAATATTCATGAAGGAAAGGTATAAAAACATCAGAGCTTGATGTTGCAAAATTACTCAATAAATTACTTTTACAAATGCATAAACATGCCAAAGCATAAATTTAAATGTAAAATGTAAGACTATAATTGTAAAATGTAAGACTATAATTATTTACCTTTATGAAAGTATTTGACTGTTTCATTTTAGTCTTGGCCAAAAATTCAGAAATGGGAAATTAGCTCATTTCCCATATGTAAGTTGCGAAACACCAACCACATTTTCCCACACATGAATTAATGGCCGAGAAAAAATGAGTCAAACATTGATATGTATTTTGTTTTAAACAGTGAAACCTCTCTATAACGGCCACTAAATTTTAATACATCAAGTATTTGGTGTAAAAGGCAGGTGGCTGCTTAAAGCAAGGTGAAAGTAAAACAGAACTCTCCTATAGGACCTATACCTTGCTTTAAGCAGCCACCTGTCCTAAAAACCAACTAATTACCACAATTTAGTGGCCATTATAGAGAGGTTTTACTGTACCATTTCTCGTGGTAATAGTAATGGTTAAGCAGGCTCTATATGTGTTTCATTTATTCAGTCAAACTCTGACGTTGCATATGCAGACAGAGTAGACCCAGATCAGACAGCTCTTACAGGAGCCATCTGATGTGGATCTACTCTGTTTGAAAGTCATGAAAAGGTATCTTTGTCAGGTAAAGGGTTAAGACAGGTTGCAGCTTAACCATTTACCTCATGAATATTTGTTATAATGACTATGAATATTAATAAGCTCAATTTTATAATTCCATACTATGATAGTACACAAATGCATGGTTTTAACCCATTAAATGATGCTATTTCAAAGTCATTCAGTTTGCATGACAATTCTAAATAATTTACTAGAGAAGTTTCAATAAAATCTTTTGTTAATTGCAGACCCTATTGTGATCAGAAGACTCCTACATGAGCCTTTTGATATATTTTAATTGGTTTGCAGCTTTAAAAAAAAATCTTAAATAGGTCCCTATGATTCATTTTGTAGAGTAATTGTGGACTTCTTATTCATTTTATGCACTCTGATGAATGCAGATTTAAAACCATAAACTCCTCGTCTGTAATATCATAACCTTTGTTTTGCCACTGGACTCTTCCACTTTTATATTTGGGCAAGTTCAGTGATGTAGCCATCTTTCATTTTCATTGCTTTTCCTGGAAAACTATCCTGTATTACGGTAGATGAAACCGATTGTTCTGTTCTATATGTGTTAATGTTTAGTAATTGTGAAGCACCATATTCATCAGTGTGAAAGCATAGTTACTTAACCCTTTGAAAGCAGGAAACGGAAAAAATGGTATTTGTAAATAGTGTAGACTCAGATTAGGGTCTGCACTGTTTGCTATTCATAATCCTTTAGCAAACATAGTCATACTGAATGGACTATATTGTTGAACCTTTCCCTCATACAAATGCTTTTTTACCCCTTTGCAAACAGTGAAGACCCTGCAAGAGCAAACCGATCAGGGATTGCTCTGTTTGCTCATAAAATTATAAACCGACTGACAGTTTCTAACAATACCAAAAGATCCTGTGTACATAATAATTATGCCAGCTTAAAAATGTTGCTAATAAATATTCATGATGTCATTACATGAATATTCAACAGGGAAAGAGTTAAAACACTGATAGACTATAATCCAGCATTCAAAGGGTTAACTTTAGTTGAAAGCCACAGTGACTTGTGGTTTTTGATCATTTGACAAGACAGGTGAGGTATAAACTGTTAGCCCTTATCCTCAACTGTTAGCCCTTATCCTCAACTGTTAGCCCTTATCCTCCTCGGACATAATCCCCATTTGCAAACACCTTGGATCCAAATAAAACCCTGTGTAAATGTGTGTCACATGACTCTGATCTGTGCTGTCAGTCAATAGTTTCCCAACAGCTTGATTGAATCTGAAGTACAGTAGAACCTGTCTTAACTCTTTCCCTGTTCTATGTTTATTTCAAATTTCAATACCTATTGAATATTCATGAATAAAGTAGTTATAATGAAATATGGAAGGTGAAACTTTTTAGCCATTGTAGAAAGTAAATAAAAATATCTATCAAATTCCAATAGCAAACAGGAGCTGTCTGATCTGGGTCTACTCTGTTTGCGAATGCGTGAAAATACGTTTATATGAGGGAAAGGGTTAACCCATTATCTCAGGCTATTTTTAGATACAACCTCTTTGAATAAATCTACCGAAAAGGAGCATTAACTAGAGAAAAGGTATTTTTTTTAGAATTTTGTACTTTGAAAACATTGTGATAAATAGAGGAGCTCCTACAGGAGCAAATGCTCTATTTATCACAATGGTTTCACAAAGTGACTTTTACAAAGTCGCCAGAAGTCGTCTATGGGGGAATGGGTTAACCCTTTAGGCTCTAATTACATTATGAACATTACTTAGATTAATTTTTGGCATATAGCACAATTTTTTTGCCAAAGCAGAATCAAAAGAATCACATCTACGGTATATTATTCCATAAACAAACAGAGCAGACCCTGATCAGATTCCTCCTATAGGAGCCATCTGATCTGGGTCTACTCTGTATGCAAAAGCGTAGAAATGGTCCATAAAGGGTTAAGCCACTATTCATTCATTGAACATTAGGAGTCTAAAAAAACCAGATGGTTTCTCAATGCAGGGCATAAGTAATACAGAATGCTCCATTAGGAGCTTTCTGTATTACTTTGGACCTGCATTAAAGGGGATGTCCCTACATACAACATGTTTCAAAAATACATAAAATATACAAAACTCAATTACTTACTGAAAAGTAGTATATCGCAAAGAAACCCTTTCCAATAAACGTTGAAAATGACAAAACATCCACGTGTTTGATATGGACAATCCCAATTTATATCCCGATGTTTCAGTTTTATTCGGGTTGGGTTTTAGTTTTGTATCTTTTTGTGCTATTCGCATCTCTCTGACCACTTCCGAGAAAAGCTGGCATTTTTCGATTCAACTTCAAATTTACAATCTTCATAATAATGATTGAGCATAACAAATAGCAAGTTTTATGATATTATTGAACATGATGCATTCATTTTAGGGACTTCCTCTTTATAAAGCTACCTCGTGTCATAATGACCCAGATTAAGACCTTTTTAATGGTCGCTTAAGACAGGTTCAGTGTAGACCGAGATCTGAGGGCTCCACTAGAAGAACCCGCAGATCAGGATCTGCTTTGTTTTATAGAATTATGTAAATTAAATGTAACTTAAAAAACAGTGCAGATCCTGTTGTCTTGGTCTACACTGTTTACAAATGATATTAGTAACTGGTTACCGCACTGAAATACATGTAAAATACGGTACTTTATTGACGGAGTGTTGATAGTGTTTCCAGTAATTAGCTGTTTTTAGTAACATGCAAAATGTCACGTTCTAAGTGAGACTGTATATTGTTATACTGAGACCTTAAAACTGCTGTCTTAGCCCTTGGAATAATAATTACCTGCAAAGTGCTTTTTATTGAGCCTGTTTGCAATAATGGTTGACCACAATGGCAGTTGACATGATCCGTCTGGCTATGTATGCATTTGTTGCATTTTGTCTGGGCCATATGAGTTTATTGATAAGCATCACTTGGATTTGAATTTTCTTCTTTTTTGTCAGTTTTCCTTTTTCCCAGTATTGATTTTGTCTGCGCTAGGGCAGACATACTGCCAATGGGCATCTAGCTCTTTCACTGTCCTTTCAACACTAAGTAAAATTGTCTTTTACAGTTCTTATCTATGTTTTTGTTCTATCTCCATGAACCCTTTCCCTGTTGAATATTCATGTCAGAAATAATGACATCATGAATATATAATTAATTAGCTGAATTTTACAATGGCATAATTAAGTACACAGGATTTTTTGGTTTTGATTGGTTGAAACTGTAGGGTTACATCTAGTATAACTACAGGGTCGTCTGATCTGGGTCTCTGTTTGCAAAGGCATGATAAGGCATTTATTTGAGGGAAAAGTTAAAAAAAAAAGTGTATGAATGTTCAACAGTTTTGATCCATAACTGTTTGCTAAGATCTCCACAAATTGGATTTGGTCCATAGTGTGGAAGAACTGTTGTAGTGTAAATCTTGATGAGACACTTGAGTTAATCCCATCTGGATCCAAACTGTTTACACAAATATCAGGACATATTTAAATTGGGTTTTTTCAAGCTGATTTAAAAAGGAATTTTCTTGCATAATATAGGTAATTTAACACAGTTTTGACACCAATATTTATAGTTTGGTCATAAAAATATTACCTTCCAGCATACTAAATTCGGGCAAATTTGTTTTAAGCTTTTGAAGTAGATTTCATTTCCGCTGTCATGTTTAACCCTTTCCCTCATAAACATAAACACTTTTTCATGCCTTTGCAAACAGAGTAGACCCAGATCCTGGAGGAGCCGATTCTACTCTGGTTGCTTACATACAGTAAAACCTCTCTATAACGACAACTAAATTACATCAAGTATTTTGTGTTACAGGCAGGTGGATGCTTAAATCAAGGTGAAAGTAAAACAGAACGCTCCTATAGGAGCGTTCTGTTTTACTTTCACCTTGCTTTAAGCAACCACCTGCCCAAAATACCAATTAATTAACACAATTTAGTGGTCGTTTTAGAGAGGTTTTACTGTAATTATAATAGATCTGACTCTACAGTTTCTACCAATACCATAAAATCTCATGTACATAATTATGCCATTATAAAATAGAACAGCTATTAAATATTTGTGATGTCATTTTGTACATGATTCATAAGGGAAAGGGTTAAAAGGTTAAAGATTTTTTTTACAAACTTTGATAAAATGTTTATCTCGTCAAGAAGATTTAAGAGTTTCCAGGTATCCAAGTTCAAGGTTAAGACCTAAATTTCTTGTCTGCTGTGTTCTATATTTCCCAGATTGTAGGTGTTTAGCTGACTGTGGGTCATATAATATATATTACATTATAGTTAATGGACTTAATGCCATTTGGGGACCATATTTTTATCTCGAGAACAATCTTCTCGTAATTAACTCTGTGTGTGTGTGTGTGTGAAGTAATTGTCTTCTGCAGTCTGTTTAGATCTTTAAAGTAGTTTTTCTTACATTTTTATGCCCCTGCTTACAATAATTATGTTTTGCACCTGTTTGTCTGTCTGTCTGTCTGTCACACTTGTACATGCAGTTGGTTGTCAGTTTTTTCATTGTCAAGCACCACCACGGGGCATCACTTTGTCTTACAGCCGCTGTTTTCTAGTTATTAAAAATCCCAGTGTCAAAACGAATCATGATGAGACATCAATTTAAGGGGCATATTATCTAGATTCAGACTGTTTGCATAGCTACATGCATAGAGTTGATAACCATGCTACTAATGTCTGTTACTAATGCTTTCTCTTCTCTGTTGCAGGACTGGTCACCAGCTGGCTCTGGAGGGCAGCATGACCAACAAGCTTCAAATCCACGCCACCAGCGAGCTGTTCCAAGCCACTAAAGACAGGGTCACCAAGGCAGAAATGGACAACAAAAAAGTCAGGTAAACACCTCTCACTTTGTCTACAACCAAAACAACCACTCTCTATGAAAAATGGTGCTCAAAGCAGCTGTTAACCCATTCCCTCATATAAACACCTTTTCATGCATTTACAGAGTAGACCCAGATCAGATGGCGTCTGTATGATCTGCTGATCAGGGTCTGCTCTTTTTGCTTGTGATATAATACAGATAGGATTCTACTGTTTCCACCATGACAAAAAATTCCTTTGTTCATATGTTATTATAGCAAATACGTGTAACGTAATTAATATTCATGATGTCATTATTTCTTACATGAATATTCATGGAGTAAAAGGACAACTTTGTATCTATCATAAATATAAGAACACACTTTCTACCATCTCTACTTGTTTGAATAACCCTTTCCCTCATAGGCTATTTTTAGGTCCAACCATTTGAATAAATCTACTGAAAAGGAGCATTAACATGAGAAATTTTTTTTTAGCAGAATTTCGTAGTTTGAAACCATTGTGATAATAGAGCATTTGCTCCTATAGGAGCAAATGCTCTATTTCTCATAATGGTTTCAACAGGTGACATGTAGAAAGGCGTATTTATGAAGGAAAGGGTTAAGTCAGTTTGACACCCTTTGATTAACTTAATAAAACCAGTGGAATAGCAAATAGTGTAGACTCTGATCAAACTGCGCCTTCACAGGTTTTTCTGGCCAAATATTTAAGGAATTACGGGTATTTTTAACAGTACTGAATACTGTAACTGAAGTTTACAGTTGTGTTTTTGGATGAAAATGATGCTAGGAGTAAATGTATTTAATTTAGAATTGAAGCATTGATCTATTATTATGTGTTTCTTATGTACATAATGTTACTTTTGTGTGGGGTCTCTCTTTCCAGTACCAAAGAAATCGAGCATAGTGGGCCTAATATTAGTCGCAAGAAAACCAAGGTGCTTCGCAATAATCAGCCCTCCCAACCTCGCCACCAACCTCCTCCTGTTAAACCACGCCCTCCTACAGCGCCACCTGTCAACTTTGTCAAGCGACCTTCACCTTCATATGGAAGTCAGGGTCATGCTGTTTCTCCACACAATCCAACACTTATCTCAACGGCCAAGCCAACGTCACCTAGTCTGTCATCTCAGTCCACGCATAGTGGTAGCAGCAGCACTGGGGGCAGCGGATCTCACAAGGCTGGAAACCCTGCTGTGATGTCAATGCCCTACAGGTCAGTGATATAAATAGCCCTTTCCCTGTTCTATATTTAGTCCAAATTCTATACCTACTGAATATTCATGGACAAAATAGTTATAATGAAATACGAAAGGTACAATATTGTAGCCATTTTAGAAAGTAAAGAAACAGACTTTAAATTCCATAAGCAAACAAAGTAGACCCTGATCTGAAGGCTCCTATAGAAGCTGTCTGATCTGGGTCTTCTCTGTTTGCAAATGCATGATCTTGGTCAGCCCTGTTGCAGGCTGTAGCTGTAGTAGCAGTAAGCATTTCAGAAACCTTTGTGAGAAAATTAGCAAAAAATGGAGACAGAAAATGGCATTATTATCTGTTCTAATCACATTTCATGAAATTAGAAATGAAGACTGTACAATAATGGACTGGAAGCCTGGCAAAATTGAGTTTGTCTGAAAGATCAGTTCATTGATTTGGAACATTTGTTGAAATGCGAATGTTGGTTGAAACTGGCATTGAACATGTTAAACATGTACAAAGTTGGTACATGACAGTTTGTGTATTAATCCTTTACTCCATGAATATTCATACAAGAAATAATGACTTCATGAATATTTATCAGTGGACTTTTCATAATGGTAAATGAACACAGGATTTTTTGCTTTCCAGAAACTGTAGAATCAGATCTATACAAGTCAATAAGCAAACAGCAGATCCAGATCAGATAGCTCCAATAGGAGCCTTCTGATCTAGGTCTACTCTGTTTGAAAAGGCGAGAAAAGGCATATTCATGAGGTCAAAGACTTAAGACAGCCATGCAGATTAATCAATGACTTGTTATAGAGTTGCTCAAAAGTATTATGTTTGTCTTTCAGAGACCGCATTATTCATTTACTTGCCATACGACCATATAAGAGACCAGAGCTTATTATTAGACTACGAAAAGGTAGGTCGCTAATTTTTAATATGCTGTTAGCTTAATAACTATAAAATTTGCAAGAAGTTTAAAAATGACATGAATATTAATTCATTGAATTTTTATAATGGCACTATGAACAAAAGAATTTCTTATCTTCACAGAAACTGTAGAATCCAATCTTCTTAACTAAAAGTTCGGATTAGTTGGGTTTTACTTTAATCTTTAACGTGCTTGCTTGAAACTTCAGTCAAACTTTGAAACAAATATGATTGTGAATATTCTATAGCTTCGTCATAGAATGTGTAGATAAATTGAAGCATAGCCACCATATATGTGATGTGGATGCAGGGCTCTATATAAGACGGGGGTCGGGAGGCATGTACGGCTTGTAAGCTGAACATTTCTTGGCAGCATTTTATTATCCCCCGCCAAAGGTGGAGGGATATCGTTTTGGCATTGTCCGTCCGTGTGTGTGCATCCTTGCCTCCCAGAGTGATATCCCAGTTTTTCACTGAAACCTTGTGAAAATGTGTGATACCATAACTGAATGTGGGCCTGAACGTATCACTCACATTGACTTTGGATCACCAGAGTTATGACCCTTTGTTTGCTAAAAATATAACGCTTTTGTGTGTCCGGAGCAATATCTCCGAAATTGTATGGAGTTTATCAATGAAACCTTATGTAAATGCTAAGTAGCATAAGTACATGCAGCTATGCCAGTATCGTTCATATTGATCCAGGAACACCAGAATTATGGCGCTTTGTTTGCAGAAATGTAACCATTTTGTTTGTTCGGAGCCATTTCTTAGAAACTGATTGGATTTTTTCTATGAAACTTTGTGAAAATGTTTGTTGCATAAGGGCATGTGCCTCTGCAAGTATCATTCATATTCACCTTGGAACGCGAGAGTTATGGCCCTTTGTTTGCAAAAAAACTGTTAACATTTTTGTCTGTCTGGAACCATATCTCAGAATCTATATGGAATTTTTTTATGAATTTTTTGAAAATGTTTAGTAGCAAAAGGACATGAAGCTCTGTAGGTATCATTTATATTGAACTTTGAACACTAGAGTTATGGCCCTTTGTGTGCAAAAAATATCTCAGAACTATTTGGAGTTATACTTTGAAACTTTGTGAAAGTGTTTAGTGCCATTAGGACATGCAGCCCTGCAAGTATCACTCACATTTATCATGGAACACCAGAGTTATGGTACTTTGTTTGTGAAAAACCTTTTTGTCCCTTTGGTCAATAACTCTTGTTTGGCAGAGGATATCAATTCAGTGAATTTGCTTGTTTGTTTTACAACGAAACACCTAAGTTGTGACACCTCATTGGAAAGCATGTTTACCGTATACTGTATAGACATGGCTTTGGCACCTTTGCAAACAGGTTAGACTGTTCGGTTTGCTTATCCCTTTCCTCCATAAATACTGCTTATCCCTTTCCTCCATAAATATGCCTTTCTACGCCTCTGTACTAGTCACTTCTTGAAACCATTGTGATAAATAGAGCAAAGGAGCAAATGCTCTATTTATCATGATGGTTTCTGTACTAAACAATTATAACATTTTCCTTTTCTTATGTTAATGCTCCTTTTTAGCTCACCAGAGCACTTTTGTGCTCAGGGTGAGCTTTTGTGATCACTTGATGTCCGTCGTGGTGCGTCGTCCGTCGTCCGTCGTCGGGCGTCAACAATTTGAACCTTTAAAAATCTTCTCCTCTGAATCTACAGGGTTCTCAACTTTCATCTTTGGTACATAGCATCATCTTTGGGTCCTCTACAAAAGTTATATAAATTATGCCCCTGGGGTCAAAATTGGCCCCGCCCCAGGGGTGCCTTGTTTTCTATTGAAATATATAGTAAAACTTTGAAAATCTTCTCCTCTGAATCTACAGGGTTCTCAGCTTTCATATTTGGCACATAGCATCATGTTCAGGTCCTCTACAAAAGTTATATAAATTATGCCCCTGGGGTCAAAATTGGCCCCGCCCCAGGGGTAGCCAGCTTTGAATAGAAACATATAGTGACAACTTGGAAAATCTTCTCCTCTGAATCTACAGGGTTCTCAGCTTTCATATTTGGCACATAGCATCATGTTCAGGTCCTCTACAAAAGTTATATAAATTATGCCCCTGGGGTCAAAATTGGCCCCGCCCCAGGGGTAGCCAGATTTCATTAGAAACATATAGTGACAACTTTGAAAATCTTCTCCTCTGAATCTACAGGGTTCTCAGCTTTCATATTTGGCACATAGCATCATGTTCAGGTCCTCTACAAAAGTTATATAAATTATGCCCCTGGGGTCAAAATTGGCCCCGCCCCAGGGGTAGCCAGATTTCATTAGAAACATATAGTGACAACTTTGAAAATCTTCTCCTCTGAATCTACAGGGTTCTCAGCTTTCATATTTAGCACATAGCATCATGTTCAGGTCCTCTACAAAAGTTATATAAATTATGCCCCTAGGGTCAAAATTGGCCCCGCCCCAGGGGTAGCCAGTTTTGAATAGAAACATATAGTGACAACTTTGAAAATCTTTTCTTCTGAATCTACAGGGTTCTCAGCTTTCATATTTGGCACATAGCATCATGTTCAGGTCCTCTACAAAAGTTATATAAATTTGCCCCAGGGGTCAACATTGCCCCACCCCCAGGGGTAGCCATGTCTCAATAGAAACATATAGTGACAACTTTGAAAATCTTCTCCTCAGAAACTGGAAGGTTCTCAGCTTTCATATTTGACACATAACATCATGTTCAGGTCCTCTACAAGATTTATATAAATTATGCCCCAGGGGTCAAAATTGGCACCGCCCCAGGGGTACCCAGTTCGCAATAGAAACATATACGTGTGTAGTGTCAAATTTGAAAATATTTTCCTCAGAAACTGGAAGGTTCTTAACTTTCATATTTGGCACATCGCATCATGTTCAGGTCCTCTACAAAAGTTGTATAAATTATGCCCCTTGGATCAAAATTGGCCCGCCCCAGGGGTGGTTAGTTTTCTCTAGAAACATATAGTGAAAACTTTGAACATCTTCTCCTCTGATTGCCTGGTGAGCGATGTCAGGGCCATTCTGGCCCTCTTGTCTGTAGATTCATTCAAAAAGGTTGGGTCTGAAAATAGCCTATGGAGGAAAGGGTTATGGAATAATAAAACTTCTGCTATGCTAAAGGATTGTGTGTTTATATACCATTATAAAAAGCTAATTAATTTCCATGATCTCGTGGTTCTTTCATGAACATTCATGAGGTAAAGGGTTAAAGAGACGGTTCTAATTTAAATTTGTTCGGGTTTGTGGAAACATGATTGCTTTTGAATATGAATTGCTACTTGTAATGGGGAAAAAAATCTGAAGCTATGCAACAATTATTTGGGCCAGTAATGTTGGCAAGGTTTGTGTGCCCCTTTTCTGGGCTGTGTCTGGATTATCATTGTCCATGAAGTGTCAGTGCATCTTGCAGGTTTGTTGTGATGTTACCAATTTGTAAAAAGGTTTGAAATTTACATAGGCACGGAAGTTATGCACCTTTGATGTGAGGTATTATGTATACATCAGTAGTAAACCATCATGTTGGCAAGACACGTGGTGCCAGTCCGGCGCACGTCTACCTTTCATCCTTTATCTAGGTCATCAGCTGTAATGCTTACCACAATTAGCGACTTTTTAAAAAAAAAAAAAAAAAAATATTGGGAAGGGGGGGGGGGTTCTTTCACTGCATTGCTTGTTGAATATTCATTTATGAAATAATGACACTGTGAATATTAATTAGCTGAGTTTCATAGATGAAAAAGGACTTTTTGATATTGGTAGAAATTGTAAAATCAAATCTCTATAATTCCATATGCAAACAGAGCAGACCCTGATCAGATGGCCCTTACAGGATGCATCTGATCTTGGTGTATTGTGTTTAAAAGGTGTTCATATCAAGGAAAGGGTTAAATCATGTAATGGTTGATGTGATCTGTCTCTATCTCAGATTTAATCTGGGTCAAACTAACCCTCAGGTGATAAAGTGTAAAGGCTGTAATAGCCGGTGTATAAATGCAGTAATTAATGTTACCTTTTACTTGATAGAAATGTCTAAAGGTTAAACAAGATTTGTCCCAGAGTTGGATGTTTTTTTGGTGACTTTTGATCTGAATTGAAGATTGACCTGCTTAACCAAAGCTTTAACCTTTAGCACGCTATTAACAAATGCATATACACAGAGGTCCAGATAAGATGCATAAATTAAAATGTTTTCAAGAATAACTCCTTTCTCCACCAAGCCCTATGTTTTGACCACAGTGTAGAATAGTCTCATCAAGACAGTTCTAAAGAGTGGTAACAACATCAGGTTTGGCGGAGAAATGATGATTTTAGTATCTAAGTACGCAGATTTATCTATCGCTCCGGTACTGGATCCAGATGCCAAGTAACTTGCTGTTTGACTATTTAATGTACACTGAAAGAAATAGAGACAAAACAATAACTTGTTGAAATAGCAATTTAGCAATAACAATTTAGTAGATGACATTAACTTTGCATGTAAAATATTGAAGTGGTTCTGCTGTATTTGACACAAAATCTCTGTAGGAGGCCAAGGTTGATGAAGTGAAGGCCCAAGACAAACACTTGATAGGGAATGTTATAAGAGCTGTCAGCCGTCAAGTTACAGGAAACTAGCTGTAATAATCTGTTACATAATCTCCTCAGTTGACCTACTTTGGCCCTTGGTGACATTTCATACTAGAAGCCCTAAAAACAGTGTTGCAAGAAATAGGGACAAACATGACATGGATATTGTAAAATCTGTTTTAGTGAACACTAATAACAATAGCAGTCTAATTAAGAACCTGGGTGTCTTTTTAACCCTTTCCCTCATATTGACGACTTTTGACGACTCTGTAAAAGTCACTTTGTGAAACCATTGTAATAAATAGAGCATTTGCTCCTATAGGAGCAAATGCTCTATTTATCACAATGGTTTCAATCTACAAAATTCTAAAACTTTCCTTTTCTCTATTTAATGCTCCTTTTCGGTAGATTTGTTCAAAGTGGTTGTATCTAAAAATAGCGTATGAGGTGTTGGGGTTAATGCATTACTGTAATCCTGCAGTAAGTTACAGTCTGTCCAAAAGAACCACAATTTCCATTCTTCGAGTAGTCCCTCAAGAGTTATTTAACTATATAGAAGTCATGCTGTCAGACAAAATAGCGCACAGCTTACCGGTAACCCTTTCCTTATTGAATATTCATGGAAGAAATAGTGAAATGAATATTTATTAGCTGAATTTTTATAATGGCATAATATTATGTATGAGTGTAGGACAAAATGTCCCTTGGACAAAACGTCCCTCAGTGAATTTTGCCAGGGTGGACAAAATGTCCCTCATCATTTTTTACCAGGGGAACAAAATGTCCCTCCGACAAAATGTCCCTCACTTAATTTTGGACAAAATACCCTCCATAAATCTTAAGTCTAGCTTAAGAATTAAGACTTAGGCTAATATTGTCACTAATCTTCAAAATACGCATTATTTTATTATTTAGGGTAACCTTGTTGCAATGTGTGTCATTTAAAGGGCTGCATGTAAGACTTATATATGCACTACAGTACGTCTTGCATGCAACTCTTGATAGGCTGACTTCTTGTGTGGGAAAGCAAAAGTAACAATGCTTCAATGCTTATCAGTTTTAATATTCAACCATGAGAAAATACTAACATGTATATTATATAAATAATAAGTTTGCAGTCAAAGTTTGGCAATAATTGAGAATAATTGATTACACAAAGTGCACAAGCTAGTTGTTATTAAGGACAACTGGTAGTCCATTTGTATCATTTGCAAACAGTGGGGACCCAAATCAATCAAAGATCCAGTAGCTCAGCATCTGATCTGAAGTTGAACATGCAGTTGTTTGTTTGCACTAAGTCTAAAAGATCAAGTGAAGATTACTAGAAAAGGGCATTTTGTGCACATGAGGGAGATTTTGTCCACCACCTTAGCAAAATTAAGTGAGGGACATTTTGTCCTGGGGACATTTTGTTCCCTCTTGTAAAAATGATGAGGGACATTTTGTCTACCCTTGCAAAAACATAGGGACATTTTGTCCACCCTTGCAAAAACATAGGGACATTTTATCCATGCTGGTAAAATTGAGTGAGGGACATTTTGTCCGTATACCCATATGTATGCAGGATTTGTTAGTATCAGTGAAAAATGTAGTCAGATCTATTATAAGTCATAAGCAAATAGCAGCAGACCCAAATCAGACGGCTCCTACAACAGCCATCTTATCTGGGCCTACTCGGTTTGCAAAGGCTTAAAAAGGCGTTTATATGAAGGAAAAGGATAATCTATCAGGAGACAACCAGACAAAGGTGAAATTTAAATTTTCTATAATATTGGAAATAGAATAATGGAAATCTTTTCTATAGTGAACCATTCTGTTCACCTCTACATTATCCCTTTCTTTCATATAAAAGCTTTTCACGCCTACAAACAGCAGACCCAAATCAGATGACTTCTGTAGGCCGTCTGATCAGAGTCTACTTCATTAGAATTTTGCTTTTGAAACTATATAGAATTGGGTCTACTTTGTTTGCAAAGGTGCCAAAAGTCACCTCTATTGGGGGAGAGGTGACATATGTAGTTAAGAGTGGCAAACAGGTGAGATCTTTATGCGATACCGAAATATTCAGTGCCTTGTCACTACAGTAAAACCTCTCTATAACGGCCACTAAATTGTGTTAATTGGTATTTAGGGCAGGTTGCTGCTTAAAGCAAGGTGAAAGTAAAACAGAACGCTCCTACTGGAGCGTTCTGTTTCACTTTCACCTTGCTTTAAGCAGCAACCTGCCTTTTACACAAAATATTTGATGTAATTTAGAGAGGTTTTACTGTACGGCCATAAATCACAGACCTGAGTGATACCATAAACAAGTTTATGTCTCTTCAATGATAACATCATGAATATTAATTAGCTGAATGTTTTTTATATTTACATGATGACAGCAAGTGTTGGCCTTGGTGGGAACTGTAGATGTTTCATAAACAGAGCAGTTTGGTTTTCAGCCCCTGATCAGACAGCCCCTACAGTTAAAAGCTTAGTCTTATGTACTTGAAATCAGTCATAATATTATACAACTCTTATGTATTTAACTAGGAAGTCTTTATTGATTTTTTTTTTATTGTAACCTGTTTCAACTTATAAACCTAATCTCAGTAAAGGTAGGTTCCCATTGCCGATCAGATCAACTCGATCATTCCGATCACCCAAATTCCCCGACCAAGCTCGACCGAAGGCATGTACACGAGTTCTTCTCAGCTTCTACTCGATCATACACGACCCCCTCGTGATTATGCCAGGACTTGCATTTGCTGGAAATGGGTGTACTGATATTTGATAACAGTGTAGAACAGATTAGAGGGCTCTTAGAGTAGTCAGGGTCTGCACAACACCACTGTTTGATTAGAGGGCTCTCAGAATAGTCAGGGTCTGCACAACACCACTGTTTGTCAATATACCGATTCATACTGAATGGACTCCACTAAAACATCAGTATTCTAAGGGTTAAAAAGTTCAAATTAGAGAACTGGATGTGTTTAAAAGTTCAATTTGGACATGTTTGCCATAAATAATGTGAGAATAAATGGGTCAGTGTATGGATATCTGTGTTGGTATTGTAGAATGTGATGCCTGCAGACATGCAGTGATTAATTTGTATTAATTATGAAACTGAGGGGTGGATATCCTCTGTCTAGACTTGGAGCTACTGGTATTCCAATTTGTGAAAGGGCTATCTTGCGGCAAGTTTTGCGATTCAAATGAAAATAAATGATGCCTGATAAAATCAGCTGTTGCCTATTGTGAAACAATATATTTCTAATCAGACAGCTTTGCCTGGTGTTTTTCTGATCATGCAATTTGTAAATGTTTCTAATTTCAAGTGATATACTAATGATCACTGACTGACGATGATTTGGTCCTTTCACTCTCCTGATGAGACAGCTCCTGTAGGAGTCTGATCAGGGTCTGCTGTATTTTGCTTTTGAAATTCTACTGTATCTGACTCAACAGTTTCTATCAATACCAACAATTCATGTGTGCCGTAATAAAAATGCAGCTGATTAATATTCATGATGACATCATTTCTTACATAAATATTCAACAGGGAAACCTGATAGTGAGGCCTTCGGATGCCTTTGCAAACAGATCCCTTCTGTAGGAAAGGGTTAATGAAAATGGCAATGTGTGGGCATCCATGTCCAGTGGACATAATTCTAGATTATACTGAAGTGTTGGTATACTTGACATCAAAAGTTCTTTGCTAAAGGACAGTGTGTATTAACATCAGGGAGTGTTTGGCAAGACTGTTTTAACTCGATCCCTCCTGATGATGCCTCTGTAAAAGACATTTTTTGAAACTATTGTGATATATAGAGCATTTGCTCCAGAGGAGCAAATGCTCTATTTATCACAATGGTTTCAAAACTACACAATTTTCTGTAGTAAATGCTCCTTTTCTTAAGATTTATTCAAATAAATTGGGTATAAAAATAGTCTAGGGGCAATGAGTTAATCCTTAACTGATACAGACATATTTTTGTACTTTACAGAGTAGACCAAGATCAGGGTTTTATTTTTTATAGAATGTCTTAGATCTGCTTATAGAATGTCTAAGATCTGTTTATAGTATGTCTTCAGTTAGATCTGATTATATACTGTTTGTCATAGTAATGTATTTATTCACTTCTTTTAAATAGAGAAGAATTTATTTTAGTCAATATTCATATTGGGTTGAGTCTGTTGTGAATATTCCTGAGGTAAAGATTGAACAGACTAGTACTTATGATCTAGACACCGACATCTGTACTTATGATCTAGACACCGACATCTGATCTGAATGTGGACTGTTCAGTTATCAACCGTTTCACTGATAGTGTAAACAAACTTGTTACTCCCAGCAAGTGACCTGTAAACTACCGTTTTGCACTTGTGGTCAGTGGGTCTTCCTGTGTCGAGAGATAACTTCAGAATTGATCTGTTTGAGCAAAGTCACAGGAAATGCTTTTATATTATCATTCAACCTGACAAACCAGGTATATCTTCAGGCTTTCTTCATACAAATGCTTTACACAGTACAGTAGACCCAGATCAGGACGCTCCTGTAGGAGCCGTCTATTCAGAGTTTGCTACCGATACCAAAATGTGTATATGTGCCATTATTAAAATTCAGGTATTAAATATTCATGATGTCATTGTTTCTAACATGAATATTCAAGTGCTGCCTGTTTGATGCCATGGCCAGTTTGTGCCACAAAAATTGCAAAATTTTAACACTCTTGAAGGCATGTTTTAACCAATTCCTCCATAGGCTATTTTTAGACCCAACCTCTTTGAATGAATCTACCGAAAAGGAACATTAACTAGAGAAAAGGAAAATTTTAGAATTTTGTAGTTTGAAACCATTGTGATAAATAGAGCATTTGCTCCTATAGGAGCAAATGATCTATTTACCACAATGGTTTCATAAAGTGACTTTTACAGAGGCGTAAAAAGGCATATTAATGGAGGATAGGGTTAACATTTCCTTCATGTCAATGCCTTTGCAAACAGAGTAGAAAAAAGTGCTATCTGATCTGGGTCTACTCTGTTTGCATTAAGGCGTTAAAGGTTTTTCTGTCAGGTGCAGGGTACAGAATTGAAGCAGAGCACAATATATGCAGATGATGATTGCACATAGCGCTGATGGGTGAACTGATTAATGTTCTCTTCTGATATAAAGAGAATTATTTTCTTTCAAACTCTTTCAGGTTGTTTGACTTCAGAGGCATAACATTCCAATTTGTAGTTGACTTGGGTGAATGATGGAACTTTATTAGAGAGAGAAAAGTGACAAGTTGATAATTTGTTACTTACAAATAATTTGTTGACGGTGTACTCGGCAGTGCACAATGATTGTTCCTCTAATTGCCTGTACAGCTTGGAAACAAGTCACCTGAGGCTAAGCACAGGCGTCATAGTTTGTCACGGGTTAAAAAAATGTTATGTAATCTTCTAATTTGATACACAAATGGTCAGATCAGCTACCCTCTGGCAGTAGAGAGCTATCGCAATTTGACAGGAGGAAGAAAAAGTGATTGACGGCTGTCCGTTCTTGAATATGGTCAGAATTGAGGGTCAGGGTGATATTCTAGGTGACTGGTGTGAATTAAGTAAAAGGTATTAACCCTTTCCCTCATGTTTTCACGCATCTGCAAACAGAGTAGACCCAGATCAGACGGCTCCTAGAGGAGCCGTCCGATCAGGGTCTACTCTGTTTGCTAATAGAATGTGATAGATATGTTTCTTTGCTTTCTAAAATGTCCACAATGTTCTACATTTATTCCAAATTTCATTACCTACTGAATATTCATGGAAAAAATAGTTATAATGAAATACGGAAGGTGGACTATTGCAGACATTTTAGAAAGCAAGTAAATAGATCTATCAAATTCTATTAGCAAACAGAGCAGACTCTGATCAGACGGCTCCTCTAGGAGCCTTCTGATCTGGGTCTACTCTGTTTGCAAGTGCATGAAAACACGTTTATATGAGGGAAAGGGTTAAAATCAATTTATTAATGAATATTCAGTAGGTATTGAAATTTGGCCTAACTACAGAACAGGGAAAGTTATTAACCCTTTACTGTGCAAACAGAGTAGACCCAGTTCAGAAGACTCCTATAGTAGCCGTCTGATCAGGGTCTGCTCTGTTTACTTATGGAATAATTTAGATCTGATTCTACAGTTTCTGCTTTGGCCAAAAAATCTTGTGTTAATATGCTATCTTACTGATTAATCTAATTAATATTAATGACGGCATCCTTTCTTACACGTACAGTATGCACTGTTGAACCTTTACTCCATGTAAGAAATAATGGCACCATGACATTTATTACATGTAGCTGAATTTTTATATTGGCATACATACACAGGATACTTTGGTATTGATTTAACCCTTTCCTCCATAAATACACATTTCTACGCCTCTGTAGTAACCACTTCTTGAAACCATTGTGATAGATAGAGCATTTGCTCATATAGGTTTCAAACTACAATGGTTTCAAACTACAAAATTCTCAAATTTCACTTTTCTCTAGTAAATGTTCCTTTTGGATAGATTCATTCAAAGAGGTTGGGTCTGAAAATAGCCTATTGAGGAAAGGGATAAAGTGTAGAGTCATCTATATTATAATTTCATAAGCAGCCACAGTGGGCTTGGATTAGACGGCTCCTACTGGAACAATCTGATCTGGGTCTACACTGTTTGCAAAGGCATTAAAAAGCGTTTGTATGAAGGAAAGGGTTAATACATTGACTAGTTACCTGATAGAGGTGCGTTTTGGTGTCTTTGCAAACAAAGCAGACCCAGATCAGGGTCTGCTCTGATTGCTTATCAAATGACATAGATCTGATTCTATTAATTTCCCTGAATATTCATTAGGTAAAAGGACTTAAAGCAATTTTAATCTCATTCTACACTCTCTGCCACAGTCAAAACATTCTTTGTTAATAATGCTCTATTTATCACAATGGTTTCAACAGGTGACTTTTGCAGAGGCGTCAAAAGGCGTCAATATGAGAGAATGGGTTAAACACAGTTTTGGTAGAAGCTATAGACAAGTTTTACTGTAAATTTAGATTTTGGTTGAAAATTGGGTGTTAGTGTTGTGATGGCCAGGTGTTTGAAGTTGTTACGTGCAAAGCTGTTACACTTGCGTTTTTATTGGTATGCTATTAGGAAAACATCCCAACTCATTAACCCTTTCAACATGAAGTAACTTTCATCTGCAACAAATGTCATCTGCTTCAAATTAAGTTTTCCTTCCATTTCTTTGAAAATAGGGTGTCCATTTATCAGACATTTTGGATCCTGACTGGATGTAGAGTTTACTCTTTGTCGAGAGGTTGAGTCTCTCTGTGTCCAGATTTGAACTTTTTTTTCAGTGGTGAATGATTACAGATTTACTATGTTTACATTCTTTAATTACCCTGAATATTCAAACAAAGAAACTAAGACAAACAGTATTCATTCATATCAAATTCATTTGCTACTCTGTGAATTTCATAAACATTATCTAAAAATCAGCTGAATAGGCTTGTTCTGCTTTAACTCTTTACTCCATAATTAAGCCTTTATTTGTCTTTGCAAACAGAGTAGACCCAGTCTCACCCAGATCAGACTGGTATTGTAGGAGCCGTCTGATCAGGGTCTGCTCTGTTTGCTTGTGGAATAGTTTCTGCCATGACAAAAATGCCTGTGTTCATGTTCCATTATAAAAATGAATATTCATAGAGTAAAGGGTTAACAAACCATGGATTATTAGTCCCCCACCGGTTACCGGTTGGGGGACTATAGGTTTGCTCGATTCCGTCTGTCTGTCTGTCTGTCTGTCTGTCCGTCTGTCCGTCTGTCCGTCCGTCTGTCCGTCTGTCACGCTTCTTGTCCGGGCCATATCTCCTACAAAGTTATGCCAAATTCATTATAACTTCACACATTGAAGAAGCATGATGAGGGCTAGTGTCATGCACAAGGGTCATAACTCTAGCATCAATATTTTTGGAGTTATTCCCCTTTTACATATTTTTTTGTCCGGACAATAACTCTTTATCTACTGGTTCAATTGATTTGAAACTTCACATATGGAACAATCATGATAAGGGGTAGTGTCATACACAAGGGCCATAACTCTAGCATCAATATTTTTGGAGTTATTCCCCTTTTTCATATTTTCTTGTCAGTCCGTCTGTCACACTTCGTGTCCGGGCAATATCTCCTACAAAGTTAGGCCAAATTCATTATAACTTCACACATTGAAGAAGCATGATGAGGGCTAGTGTCATGCACAAGGGTCATAACTCTAGCATCAATATTTTTGGAGTTATTCCCCTTTTACATATTTTTTTGTCCGGACAATAACTCTTTATCTACTGGTTCAATTGATTTGAAACTTCACATATGGAACAATCATGATAAGGGGTAGTGTCATACACAAGGGCCATAACTCTAGCATCAATATTTTTGGAGTTATTCCCCTTTTTCACATTTTCTTGTCAGTCCGTCTGTCACACTTCGTGTCCGGGCAATATCTCCTACAAAGTTAGGCCAAATTCATTATAACTTCACACATTGAAGAAGCATGATCAGGAGTAGTGTCATGCACAAGGGCCATAATTATAGCATCAATATTTTTGGAGTTATTCCCCTTTTTCATATTTTTTTGTCCGGACAATAACTCTTTCTCTACTGGTTCAATTGATTTGAAACTTCACATATGGAACACGCATGATGAGGGGTAGTGTCATGCACAAGGGCCATAACTCTAGCATCAATATTTTTGGAGTTACTCCCCTTTTTCATATTTTCTTGTCGGGACAATAACTTTTTATTTACTGATTCAATGTATGAAAGTAGGTACTAATACCATTCAGGTGGTCATGTATATACCATGGTCAACCACACCATGGGTGGGTGGGGTGGGGAGAGTGGAGGTTTTTTTCAGTCCGGTGGGGGACTTATGTCTTGCATAGCAATACAACATGCCCTTGTTTTAGTGGAGACTGTGTGTCCAAATAGAGTAAGGACATCAGTCAGTGAATACAGCAGTGACAGCTAGAGTGAATACAGCAGTGTGGTGAGTGAGGGGGAGATTGGATGTCCAAATAGAGTAAATACTGCAGTCACAGTAAATACAGCAGTGTGGTGAGTGAGGGGAGATTGGATGTCCAAATAGAGTAAATACTGCAGTCCCAGTAAATACAGCAGTGTGGTGAGTGAGGGGGAGACTGGGTGTCCAAATAGAGTAAATACTGCAGTCACAGTAAATACAGCAGTGTGGTGAGTGAGGGGAGATTGGATGTCCAAATAGAGTAAATACTGCAGTCCCAGTAAATACAGCAGTCACATGTACCTTTTCAGTGTTTGGTTATAACATCTAAGTATGAACCAGGTGATGTTACAATAAATCTTCTCTATAGCAGACACATAGTGAACAGCAGTCACCTATAGTGAACTACGTAACACAATGGTTGTTTGAAGCAGGTGGTTACTTAAATTCAGAAAGTACATGCCTTTCAATAAAGCTCCTGTTGGAGCTTTCTTCCAACTTCCATCCTGCTATAACCCATTCCCTCATAGGCTATTTTTAGAGCTAACCTCTTCGATTAAATCTACGATAAAGGAGATTTTACTAGAGAAAAGAAAAGTTTTAGAATTGTGTAGTTTTGAAACCATTATGATAAATAGAGCATTTGCTCTATTTATCACAATGGTTTCAAAAACTGACTTTTACAGAGGCGTCCGTATGCCAGAATGGGTTAAACTACCATTTGCCTGAATTATACTTTCAGTTGAGTGGCTATTGTAGAGTGATTTTACTCTGTGCACATGTCTGTGGTTGTTTGTTAGAAACACCATAATTAGGGTAGTTGTAAAATTTAACCCATTCCCTTATGCTATTTTTAGATCCAACCTCTTTGATAAAATCAGCCGAAAAGGAGCATTTATTAGAGAAAAGTAAAATTTTAGAATTGTGCAGTTTTTACAGATCTAGAGGCAGAGGCATCATGAGGAGCTCTCAAAGGCTGTCCCATATTTGCTTGTTGATCCTGAGAGGCTCTCAAAGGCTGTCCCAGATTCGCTGGTTGATCATTCAGAGCTCTCAAAGGTTGTCCCATATGTGCTGGTTGTTCCTGAGGGGCTCTCAAAGGCTGTCCCTAATTTGCTGGTTGATCATGAGGAGCTCTCAAAGTTTGTCCTAAATTCGCTGGTTGATCATGAGGAGCTCTCAAAGTTTGTCCTAAATTCGCTGGTTGATCATGAGGAGCTCTCAAAGGCTGTCCCAGATTTCGCTGGTTGATCATGAGGAGCTCTCTAAAGGTTGTCCTAAATTCGCTGGTTGATCATTCAGAGCTCTCAAAGATTGTCCCATATGTGCTGGTTGTTCCTGAGGGGCTCTCAAAGGCTGTCCCTAATTTGCTGGTTGATCCTGAGGAGCTCTCAAAGTTTGTCCTAAATTTGCTGGTTGATCATGAGGAGCTCTCAAAGTTTGTCCTAAATTCGGTGGTTGATCATGAGGAGCTCTCAAAGGCTGTCCCAAATTTGCTGGTTGATTGTGATGATCTCCTGCAGGCTCTCCCAAATTTGCTGGTTGATTGTGATGATCTCCTGCAGGCTGTCCCAAATTTGCTGGTTGATTGTGATGATCTCCCGCAGGCTGTCCCAAATTTGCTGGTTGATTGTGATGATCTCCCGCAGGCTGTCCCAAATTTGCTTGTTGATTGTGATGATCTCCCGCAGGCTGTCCCAAATTTGCTGGTTGATAATTGTGATGATCTCCTGCAGGCTCTCCCAAATTTGCTGGTTGATTGTGATGATCTCCTGCAGGCTGTCCCAAATTTGCTGGTTGATGGCTGATTAGCCTTTAGCACACCAACCAAATTATTACTACTGCTACTCTACCAGCTACTCTAATGTCCATCAACATAATTATATACACAGTCTTAGAAAGCCAAATGAGAGAAATTTAGAACACTTTTAAGAATGGCTCCTTTGACCACTCTCTGAGACAATTCTAATGACTACACATAGGGTTCTGTAGGGAATTGATGATTTCAGTATTTAACCCTTTACTCCACAATTACTCCTGTAGGAGCCGTCTGATTAGAATCTGCTCTGTTTGCTTATGATATATATATAGATCATATGATTCTAGTTTCTGCCAAACCCCAAAATTCCTGTAACCATGTGCTATTATAACAAATTAATATTCATGATGTCATTATTTCTTACAGATATTCATGGAAGAAAGGGTTAACCCTTTCCCTGTTGTATGTTTATTACAAATTTCATTACCTATTGAATATTCATAGACAAAATAGTCGTAATGAAATATTGAAGGTGGAATGTTGTAACCATTTTAGAAACTAAAGAAACAGATCTATCAAATGCCATTAGCAAACAGAGCAGACCCTGATCAGATGGCTCCTCAAAGAGCCGTCTGATCTGGATCTACTCTGTTTGCAAATGCGTGAAAATGGTGTTTATTTTGTATGA
This sequence comes from Azorinus chamasolen, assembly GCA_963576725.1. NCBI lineage: Eukaryota > Metazoa > Mollusca > Bivalvia > Cardiida > Solecurtidae > Azorinus > Azorinus chamasolen. The sequence goes on from OY755239.1 coordinate 17,355,846, forward strand.
AGGAAAGGGTTAATTAAATACCGCTGCTGTTCTGCTAGTTCTTCTCAGATCATCATAGTATCTAATTAAACAATTGGGATCTTGATGAGATGCTACCTGTCTCATTTCAAATTGAATCCAAATTGTTTGTAATCTTTTCATTTCATCATAGAACACTTCAAAGGTAATACAAAACAATATGTCACATTTCATTATGTTTCTGCAGTTTTAGGCCGTCTCAGATCAGCTGATGTTGGCCCTTGGGGCATTGTATGTGTATACATCAGTGGTTGTATGTTTTACTGGGATGATATTGGACCATCAAAACATTGTCTTGTTGATGATCGGGATAGATTGATTACGTAATTAATGTCACTGCTGAATCATGTTACACATTAACTCTTTATCTCATAGACACGTCTTTCCGTTGCAAACAGAGTAGACCCAGATCAGACGTCTGCTATAGGGGCTGTCTGATCAGGATTTGCTCAGTTTAATTATGGATCTATAAAGATCTGATTCTATACTTTTTTCTATGGCCAACAATTCCTTTGTTCATTTGCAATTGTGAAATTTCAGCTAATTTGAATTAATGATAGTTATTGATAGCAGTATTTCTTACATGAATATTCAAAAGTTTAACAATTTATTTGCTGGGAAATTCCGCATTGACAACAACAACAAAAAATGCGAAGAAATCATCGGTAGATTTATTCAAGTGATTGGATCTAAAAATAGCCTATGGAGGAATGGGTTAACCCTTTGAATGCTTGACACATATGCACTAGCATTTGCAATTAGTGTAGACCAAGATCAGAGTATCTCTCAGATCAGTTCCTGCACTGTGTCATTTAGAATTCTCTAGGAAGTTTAACCGTTTCATACTGAGTGAAACTATAGGTTAACCCATTCCCTCATAGGCTATTTTTAGACCCATCCTCTTTGAATAAATCTACAGTAAAGGGGAATTTACTAGAGAAAAGGAAAATTTTAGAATTGTGTAGTATTGAAACCATTGTGATAAAAAGAGCATTTGCTCCTATGGAGCAACCTGTCTGCAGCAGCCACACAAAATAAGTCAATTGTTTGGTCTTTTATGAATGCAAGTGATAGCTTGATGCAGGATGTAAGTGATACAGAATTCTCCCATTGAAACAGTTTGCTTTGCCTTTATCCTGCATTAAGCATCTTAATGAAGCTGCTCCCTGCATTTGACGGCACTCTTGTGTTAGTAAATTGAGTTGACTGCTTTAGAGATTGCGCTGTAATTTTACCCGGACATTACATACATCTTCATTTTCATTTATTACACAATGAAGTCTAAGCCTCTTGTGGTTAACTGGCTCAAGGCTGAAGTTTATTAAAAAAAAGTTATTGTATATAAAATAAGCCTATTCATTGTGAAAAGAGAAGGGGGGGGGGGGGGGGAATTTCGAAATGTCACAGTATGCTTAACCCTTTCCTCCATGAATATTCATAATGAAATAATGATGTCATGGATATTAATTCAGAAACAGAAGTATAATACCTATATAAGCAAACAGAGCAGAACCTGATCTGTGTCTACGCTGTTTGCAAAGGCATAGGAAGGCGTATTTATGCAGTAAAGGGTTAGTGCATGACAAAAGACCTTACATTAGACCTGCATTAAGCTATCACCCGTCTTACAGATCCATAATTAGACCTTTTTGATGACCACTTAACCCTTTCCGGCCTCCATAAATATGCCTTTCTACACCTCTGAAAAAGTCTCGTCTTGAAACCATTGTGATAAATAGAGCATTTGCTCTATTTATCGGAATGGTTTCAAAAACCAAACCATGCTAATAATTTTTCTTTTCTTTAGTAAATGTTTCTATCCGGTAAATTTATTCAAAGAGGTCGGGTATAAAAATACCCTATGAGGGAATGGGTTAAGATACCCTATGAGGGAATGGGTTAAGATAGGTTCAGAGTAAAACATTAATATTTGTTGCTTGTTTTTTTGTGTCACCTGCTTAAGCAGGATGGTACCTTGGGATCACATCTCCATGGTCTGTCCACATGACTGTCCATCTGTCTGTCTTATCATCCTCTTTTCATCATGTGCTGCGTTTTGTACAAAGTGCATACTTTTAGAGGACATTACTCTGTCCCCATTTATATAACATTTATCATGATATATAATCAACAAAAGACACACACACATGCATGAATAGTGACACTTACAGTATGCACTGTTATATATACTAGCATAATAGTACTTTAGTAATGTTGGGCACTAGAACATTTAACCCTTTCCTTCATATAAACACATTTGCAAACAGAGTAGACCTAGATCAGATGGCGTCTATAGAGATGGAGCCATCTGATCAGGATCTGCTGTTTGCTAGTGGAGTTTGATAGATCTAAGATCCTTTCGTTAGTTTCTAAAATGGCTACAGTGTTACACATTCCATATTTCATTATAACTACATGTATTTTGTCTTTATATTTAGTAGGTATAGACATTTGAAATAAATATAGAAAAGGAATAGGGTTAACACATTCCTTCATAGGCTATTTTAGATCCAACCACCTTGAATAAATCTACTGAAAAGGAGCATTAATTAGAGAAATGGAAAATTTTAGAATTTTGTTATTTGAAACCAATGCTCTATTTATCACAATGGGTTCAATAGGTTATTAGAAAGGCGTATTTATGGAGGAAAGGGTTAAACCTTTCAATGATGAATATTCAAAGTGAGATTGCCTATCATTGATAACTGATTTACTGGATTCAGTAAAAATAATTGCTGGAGGATTTTGAATGAGGTAACTGCAGACACTGAATAGAGGGCTGATCTAGAAGTCACTGTCTCTTGTGATTTGGGTTTACACAGTTTGCAAATGCCAGTGCACTCATTACACACATTTAAAGTTTTAACTTGCTAAGCCAGATCTTGTCAGGAAATGTTATTGTCCTTGTCAATTCTAACATTCTTCATGTCTTTAACCAATTACGGCCTGATTATTCATGTCAGAAATAATGACAATGAATTTTAATTAGATTTTCTTGTAATAGTATGTATATGAACGCAACAGGAACCCTTCAGGAACTTTTCAGGGTATGTCGCATAAATCTTTTTGGGGATAGTAAGATATTCAAGTTGTTTTGTCACATTTAGTTTTGCAAAATGAATTCACATCATGTTTCATTTTGTATTTTCAGACGGAATAAGAGACAAAGACAAGGACTGTTTAGGAACTATTCTCAACCAGGTAGCTGTCTCCAAGGATAACACATTCACCTTAGCCAAGCACATTCTGCAGTCAGAGGTCCGTATGGACTGGCAGTTCTACTCTGAGGAAGATAGACAAATCCTGAAAAAGTAGGTTACAGTATTGAAAAAGAGTTTGAAGCTATATTTATATTGTCTCCCCTAATATACTTGGGAGACATGTTTTTGTGTATGGCGTCCGTCCGGGTGTCTGATATTAATTTGACCGCGCAGTTTCTCCAAAACCTTTGGTCAGAATTTCATAAAGCTTCATTGGACTGATCAGCACCATGCTTAGTTGTGCATATCTTATCCCTGTTCGGGTTTGTATCAAAACAATTCTTGTTTTTCTTGTTAACTCTTTACTCCATGAATATTCATTATTTCATTATTTTCATTTGGGTGAATTTTCTGGGTCAACTCTGTTTGCAAAGGTGTGAAAAGGCATTTTGATATGAAAGAAAGGGTTTCACTATAAACAATCAGTTTTTAGCTCACCAGAGCACAAAGTACTGAGGGTGAGCTTGTGTGTTCGCCTGATGTCCGTCGTCCGTCGGTGTGCGTCGTGAGTCTTCAACAATTTGAACCTTTAAAAATCTTCTCCTCTGAATCTACAGGGTTCTCAGCCTTTATCTTTGGCACATAGCATTATCTTCAGGTCCTCTACAGAAGTTATATAAATTATGTCCCTGGGGTGGAGAAATAAAGGAGTTATTCTCTTCAAATTGTTTTAATTTATGCATCTTATCTGGAGCTGTGATAAAAGTTGAGAATATTTAACCCTGTAAATGACTACTGCCATATTTCATTTAACTCTTCAATCCTTTACTCAGTAAATAAGCTTTTCTGCACCTTTGCTAACAGAGTGGACCCAGGCTCTGCTCTGTTTATTTATGGTACATTTTCTGCCAGAGCCAAAATGTCCTGTGTTTATATTTCATTGATTAGTATTCATGATGTCACTATTTCTTACATCAATATGTAACAGGGAAAGGGGTTCACACTTGATTCATCTCAACTGTATAATTCCACTTTGAAGCAATTTAAACGGTAAGCATGACTTGTATAGTCAGTAGTGAAATCTGTTGGAGGTCGTTCTGTTGTGGGTTATAGTACAAGTGAGACATGACTGGTGATAAGCCTCTGAGAAAAAGCACCTGGCAAAGTGTGGAATTTAGGATATTTACAAAGCTAAGTAAACAACTTATTGTCATCTGCAAAAAAAAGACCCTCCCCTCCCCCAAACACACACACAACACACTCTGGTCAGAGGTTAAAACAGTTTATCCTGATGTGATATGATTAGAAAAATGACTTGTTGTCTCACCTGGATCCAAAGTTTGAATAGATTATCACTAATTAGTTACTTGAATGGAACAGTTACAATAAGCCTATATGTTTGCTTATAGCATTGTGTAGATCTGATTTGTCAGCTTCTGCCATGGCCACAAGTTTATGTGTTCATGTCCGATAATAAATATTAATCCAATTTTACATCTCATGATATTCTTTTAACCCTTTCCTCCATAAATACACCTTTCTATGCCTCTGTAAAAGTCAATTTATGAAACAATTGTGATAAATAGAGCATTTGCTCCTATAGGAGCAAAATTACTCTGTTTATCACAATGGTTTCAAAACTACACAATTCTAAAGTTTTCCTTTTCTGTAGTAAAATGCTTCTTTTCTGTAGACTGATTCAAAGAGGTTGTGTCTAAAAATAACCTTTGAGGGAATGGGTTAACAAGAGGTGTCATTGATGGAAATTAAAAATCTGTATCAATAAATCGATGGAAAAATATCAACGATATATTGATTTCTATTCACGAACATGATTCATGCTCTGTGGTTACATCTGAGTGTAAAAATTCAATACATGTATCAGTAGTTCATAAAGTAAGTCAAAAGTTTCAAGAGTTCCATTTTGGAAATATCTATACAATGTCGCTACGTATGTAAGAAGTTACCAACCTGTAAGAAATATAGCCCATGGAAAGGTGTTTATTTGTCCTCCATTTGATTCGATAATTTGAAACTAGTATCGATATCGATTGACTGACGTGTATCGATGATATATCAGTATTGTTCCTATCAATAACACCTCTACTTTTAACCCATTCCCGCTTATTTTTATGCCCCCAAAGGCGGGCATATAGTGATCGCATTGTCCGTCCTTCCGTCTGTCCGTCTGTCCGTCCGTCCGCACTCACCAAAGGGTAGTTGTGTGACTTTTTTTAACTAGTCCCACAAGTAAAATCATTAACCTGGCCATCTCTTGTGACATTAACCTGGCCATTTCTTGTGACATTAACCTGGCCAGTTGTGGGACATAGGGTTAGGGTTAGGGTTAGCTTCCAGATCATTCTTTTCCAAAGTTAGAGCCAAAAATAGTTTTTCTTGTGGGACTAGTCACAGAAGAAAAGATCAAAGGAAAAAGTCACACAACTACCCATCCGTTAGTATGTCTGTCCTTCCGTCCGGAATTCGTGTCCGGTCTGTAACTTCTTCATCTATCAATGGATTTAAATATAACTTGCCACAAATGTTCACCAGACAGAGACGATGTGTCGCGTTCAACTCCCAGGTCCATGGGTCAAAGGTCAAGGTCACAGGGTACAATTACTTTGTCACAAATTTCGTGTCCGGTCTGTAACTTCTTCATCTATCAATGGATTTCAATATAACTTGCCACAAATGTTCACCACACAAAGACGATGTGTCGCGTTCAACTCCCAGGTCCATGGGTCAAAGGTCAAGGTCACAGGGTACAATTACTTTGTCACAAATTTCGTGTCCGGTCTGTAACTTCTTCATCTATCAATGGATTTAAATATAACTTGCCACAAATGTTCACCACACAAAGACGTTGTGTCGCGTTCAACTCCCAAGTCCATGGGTCAAAGGTCAAGGTCACGGGGTACAATTACTTTGTCACAAATTTGTGTCCGGTCTGTAACTTCTTCATCTATCAATGGATTGCAATATAACTTGCCACAAATGTTGACCACACAAAGACGTTGTGTCGCGTTCAACTCCCAGGTCCATGGGTCAAAGGTCAAGGTCACGGGGTACAATTACTTTGTCACAAATTTGTGTCCGGTCTGTAACTTCTTCATCTATCAATGGATTGCAATATAACTTGCCACAAATGTTCACCAGACAGAAACGATGTGTCACGTTCAACTCCCTGGTCCATGGGTCAAAGGTCAAGGTCACAGGGTACAATTACTTTGTCACAAATTTCGTTTCCGGTCTGTAACTTCTTCATCTATCACTGGATTTCAATATAACTTGCCACAAATGTTCACCACACAAAGACGATGTGTCGCGTTCAACTCCCAGGTCCATGGGTCAAAGGTCAAGGTCACAGGGTACAATTACTTTGTCACAAATTTTGTGTCCGGTCTGTAACTTCTTTATGTATCAATGAATTTCAATATGATTTGGCACAAATGTTCACCACACAAAGATGATGTGTCGCTTTCAACTCCCTGGTCCATATGTCAAAGGTCAAGGTCACAGGGTACAATTACTTTGTCACAAATTTCGTGTCCGGTGTGTAACATCTTTATCTGTCAATGGATTTCAATATAACTTGGCACAGATGTTCACCAGACAAAGACGATGTGTCGCGTTCAGCTCCCTGGTCCATATGTCAAAGATCAAGGTCACAGGGTACAATTACTTGTTTATCTGTGAATGGATTTCAAAGGAACCTGGCACAAATTTTAACCACACAAAAACGATGTGTCAACTCCCTGGTCTATGGGTCAAAGGTCAAGGTCACAGGGTATAATTTTTGGGGGCATTTGTCACGTGACTGTGACATCTCTTGTTATATTTTTATACCCAACCTCTGTGAACAAAATAATGTATCCAAAAGGAGCATTTACTAGAGAAAAGGTAAATTTTAGATTTGTGTAGTTTTTAAACCATTGTGATAAATAGAGCATTTTCTCCTATGGAGCAAATGCTCTGTTTATCAATTGTTTTATATAGTGACTTTTACAGAGGCATCAAAAAGCATCAATATGTGGGAATGGGTTAAAAGAAATGTTTGATTAGCTGATTGTTTACAATGGTTACATGTACACAGGCTGTATTGGTCATGGCAGAAACAGTAGAGTTAGATCTACTGTCCCACCAGGGTCTACTCTGTCTGCTTATTATATAGAACCGATACTTTTTCTGAAGCCAAGACATTCTGTGTTCATATGTCTTTATAAAAGTCAGTTAATAACTATTCGTGTCATTATTTCCAGGATACAGATTAAACTGGTTTCTCATCAGGATCCAGACTGTTTGTAATGGCTAGCAGGAATTGACTGATAACATGAAAAGGGTTAATTTAGTGTTTTCCAAGGCGTATGTATATTTTTTCAGGAAACTACAAAGTGCCTCGTCTGTGTCTCCATCAGCCTCACCAGCCAACCGAAGTCCAGACAGCCAGTTCACAGTCCCAGTTCAGGTACATGTACATTAAAGTTGAAGAAACACACTGTTAACCCTTTCCTCCATAACTAGGCCTGGCCTTTGTAAACAAGAGTAGACCCAGATCAGATGACTCCTATAGGAGCCGTCTGATCAGGGTCTGCTCTGTTTGTTTATGGAATATTATATACTGAGCCAAAAAAGAAACCTGACTGTGCATAGGTGGCCTATTTTCTTGGAAATTGGTGGTGCGTGTTATTTATTTTGAAGTAATAAAGTTTTAAATTGGATATGTTTTGAGCATGTATGTGAATTTTTAGCTTTCTTGCATACGTAACGTATGATTTAGACGCCAGTTTATATGGTAGGGGTGTAAAACGAAAATTTCAAAATGTGTATGTGTTTAACATGGTCACTGGATGCCCCGTAAGTCAGGTTTCTGTGCAGTTTGTCGTTTCCATGTTGCCGTTAATATCGATTGTGACCACCCCTTGCCCCGTATGAGTGCCAATATACACCTCCTCATCGAGTTGACATAGTGTTGGATCACATGATTAGGCATGTTGTTCCATTCTGCTGTGAGGGCGTTCGCCAATTGGCCGATGTTGTTAATGTTGTAATTGCGGCGAACACGTCTCCCTAACTCATCCCATACATGTTCGATGGGATTCATGTCGGGAGACATGGCTGGCCACTGCATAAAGTTGACGTTAGCAGCGGCCAACCGAGTCCTTATGACCCTCGCTACATGTGGACGGGCGTTGTCCTGTTGCAGTGTAACAGGAGTATGTCTTTGAAGGAATGGAATGGCTTCTGGAACTAAAACTGCAATGATGTACCGTTGGGCATTCATGTTTCCATGAATGACAACGAGTCTTGTCTTCCGCCCACCCATAATGCCGCCCCATACCATCGCGCCACCAAACCTATCATGCTCCCTGACACAACATTGGGCGAATCTTTCACCTCGACAACGGTAAACCCGTTGCCATCCGTCGGCAAAACTCGGATTGAACCTCGACTTATCCGAAAAAAGGACAGTTCCAGTCTCGGCGACGCCAGTGACAGTACCTATGCGCCCATTGCACCCGTTCACGGCAGTGGTGTAACATCATTACACTTCCAGTATATGGAAGTCGGGCTGTGATAGGGCGATTCTGTTCATGCAATCTGTTGCGGACAGTCTGCAGGTGGACGTTAAAGTGACGTGCTGTCCGAGTTGCGGGTGTAAACCTGTTACGTAAGTGACATAATACAATAGCATGATCGTCCTGTTGGCTAGTTGCTCTTGGTCTACCTGACCTGGGACGATCATGCACAGTACCAGTGTGCCGGAAACGTCTTGCCCGTTCAAAAATTGTATTTCTACTGCAATTTAATGTCCGGCTGACGTTGATCGGAGATACTCCACTCTGCAGCATCCCAATTGCTCTATTTCTCTCTGCTTCTGAAAGCCTAGGCATTATTTCGGTCTTGATTTTTTGTTGTGTTTGTGATGATGTCAATGTAGCCTAGCTTACTTGTGAAACTTTTGTCGGCCTTCTATCTGACCGGATTCGTTCGGTTCTGCACAAGGTTCACGTGTGAAACAAGATAATGTGGTTTTGACCGAGTTTAAAAGATAGCACACAGTACAAATTGTACACACGTGTTGTGTGATGATAACCCGATACACTGGTAACCAAATAAATGCATATAGTGTTTTAATTAAAAAGTTAATTAAAGTTATGTAGCGTCAGGTTTCTTTTTTGGTTCAGTATAGATATGATTCTGTAGCTTATCAGCTTATGCACCTATCAACCTGCAGCCTTCCGTGGTCAACAACCTGCCACTCCCATCAGCTTTTCCTAAATTGTCCATTCAGCCTCTCTCAAGCCCTATTGTTGAAAAACTTCCATTATGCTGATGCGTCCCCACCTATGGAGAGGCTTGTTTCTATAGTAAAATACTGATAGACACAGCATGTTTATCTAGTGTGAATAATCTGGTGCTGTTCAGCAGTCTATTCATCATTATTGGCTTGGAGCAAACTCTGAAACTATCATTTACTGTTGTAAACATATTTTGTCAGGTATAGAGAAATGTCAGCCTCTAGCCAGCTGTTTGTTTTAATGTCAAGTGACATATTGATGTGACAGTGTTGAACAGTTAATTTGAATTAACCGTCATCATACTAAATAATTTTCAGCCCTAAGAATTGGCCTGCTTCAAACCTGAAGGTTGATTTTCCACTCATCCCAGTCGAAAACAAGAGAAATAAAATGCAAACATACAGATTTACATTTCATCTGGGTCCTAACTGTTTGCAAATCTTGTTACTACTTGCCAATTGGTATGCTACCAGTGAAACCAGTGATGAAGCTGTTTGAGTTTCAGTCATACATACATTATACGATGTATGAACCAGCTGTTTGAGTTTCAGTCATACATACATTATACGATGTATGAACCAGCTGTTTGAGTTTCAGTCATACATACATTATACGATGTATGAACCAGCTGTTTGAGTTTCAGTCATACATACATTATATGATGTATGAACCAGCTGTTTGAGTTTCAGTCATACATACATTATACAATGTATGAACCAGCTGTTTGGTCCTTTGAGTGACATGTACATATACTATATTCTCCATAATAAATGCCCCCAGTCTAACATCCCCCCCCACCCCACCCCACCCCACCTTACTTCTGGGGACAAACTAATGATCAATAAAACAAAATAAAACCCTACAAAACCTGACAAAATATGTTTACATAAATCTCCACTGATTTTTTTAACTACAGTAGAACCTTTCTTAAGCTGCCATTCATTTATTGAACATATAGGGGCCTTAAAAAGCAGGTGGTTGCTTAATGCAGGGGGAAAGTAATGCAGAATGCTCCTATAGGATGATTTGATGGCCGCTTAAGACGGGTTCTACTGTACACATTAACCCATTCCCTTATATTGATGACTTTTGGCGACTCTGTAAAAGTCACTTTGTGAAACATTGTGATGAATAGAGCATTTGCTCCTATAGGAGCAAATGCTCTATTTATCACAATGGTTTCAAACTACACAATTCTAAACTTTTCCTTTTCTCTAGTTAATGGTCAATTTTGGTAGATTTATTCAAAGAGGTTGTATCTAAAAATAGCCTATGGGGTAATGGGTTAACAAGGAAAATATTTGGCTGAGACAGAAACTTCATAATCCCATCTATATTATTCCAAAAGCAAACTGAGTAGACACTTACTAGACAACTCAGAGGAGCTCTCTGATCTGGGTCTTCTCTGATTGCAAGGTGCCAGAAAGTCTATATGAAGGAAAGGATTAATTAATAAACATGGATTTCTTTAAAGGCAAGAGGTTGTTTAATGCAAAATGCTTAAATTTAGTCATGCATTAACCCTTTCCTTTAAATAAACAGCTTTCCATGCCTTTGCAAACAGGGTAGACCCAGATCAGATGGCTGTTATAGGTCTGATCAGGGTCTGCTCTGTTTGCTTATGGTATGATATAGGTCTGATTCTACAGTCTCTGCCTGAGCCAACATGTCCTGTATCCATATGCCGTTATAAGGATTAATCTAATTAATATTCATAATGTCATTATTTCATACATGAATATTAAACGAGGAAAGAGTTTAATATAAAGCTACCACCTGTCTATATCCTTCGAATGATTAGGGTAAATCCTTAGCATAATTAGGGTAAATCTAAAGGTAATATGAGCAAATCCTTAACCCTTTACTCCATTAGTATGCCTTTGCAAACATAGTAGACCCAGATCAGACGGTTCCTATAGGGTCTGGGTCTGCTCTGTATGCTTATGATATAATATAGGTACGATTCTACAGTGTCTGCCATGGCTAAAATTTCATGTGTCCATGTGCTATATTATAACAAATTAATCTAATTAATATTAATGACATCATTATTTCTTACATGAATATTCATGGAGGAAAAGGTTAAGGTATGTAGGACATCCTTAGGATAATTAGGGTAACTCCTAAGACAAGTTTGGGTAATTCCAAATTATTACACTTTACAGAAAAAACCTGAAACGCAGAAACGACCAATTGAAGAGGGTCACAACCAGTACAATGCCAAGAAGAAGCGGATCTCCCTGTATGAGAAGAGTTCTAGTAAGTCAGAGCACCATAGGTCATCGTCCAGTGACCGACGTTCAAACTCCACCTCCAGAACAGATCTGTCAGACAAAAAAGAGAATATAAGTGGTGAGTAGCAACTGAAAATGTGATCAGACCACTTTTCTTATTTATTGTACGGACTTGGTGCAGAACCTCTAAAACTACAGTATTCACCCATTGCTCATTAACCCTTTCCTCCATAAATGCGCCTTTCTACACCTCTGTAAAAATCACCTATTGAAACCATTGTGATAGATAGAGCATTTGCTCCTATAGGAGCAAATGCTCTATTTATCACAATGTTTCAAACTACAAAATTCTAAAATTATCCTTTTCTCTAGTTAATGCTCCTTTTGGGTAGATTTATTCAAAGTGGTTGGATCTAAAAATAGCCTATGAGGGAATGGTTAAGTAATTTTCCATTTGCTCAGTTGCCATCTGCAAGCGGTTGGAAAATACACGTATGTAATGGTTTTTTGTTTTGACCAATTTTACATAAATTGAGTCTGAGTGTCGGACAGTCTGGAATCTTTCAAAATGTGGGCCAGATCTGTTTCAATAAATTCTGAAAGTAAGGGATCTTTCAAAAACAAATCAGCATTGTGAAAAAAGAAAATTACAGACTCTCTGTTCATGTCAGAGCATTTAAAGTGCAACACTACTCACGCCCCTAGCACCGGCTTACCGGTATTCAATTTTCATAACTAGAAGCATTGAAATTCATGATCCAGAAGGACCAGAAAATATTACAATGAAAACGTGGGGAGGCTTTTTCCACAGCCGGCACACAAGCATATAATACCCGATGCTAGAAAGAAATGTTTGAACCAAGACTTTGCATAGATAATAAATATCTGAAAAATCTGCCCCTAGCATTGAAAGACCTGATTATATAGTATATGTGTTTTACAAAAAAATATCTTATGAATGTCTACCAATCTGTGTCCATATCACCTTCTCAACCCTTTTGAAAATATATGTATAGTAAGAAAGAATGACTATATCGTCGCTGTGCTGACAAAACCTCGTATATCCATTTTGACCGAAAATCGTTTCTTCACGATTTCTGATTTAAATGTACAATGCCCACATCCTGTCAAAATCTGGGCGCAATCGACCAATGAAAAGTGTCAAAACTCGCCCGTGACTAAACCTCGTATATTTATTGGTCTGAATTTTTCAGTATCAAAACCTCGTATAAATTTTACTCTTCAAGCATGCGGAGCAATGACATTAAATATATCAAAACACATGCATATTAGGTCAGTGCATGTATTGTGGTACATAGAGCATAGGTCTGTCCTTTTCTTGGTGTGTCAAGGTACAAAGCTTAAACTCAAGTGAAATGTAAATTGTCATATATCATGATCGCCTGATAAAAAATAAACGACGAAATATCGTATAAGTGGTAAAAGCTCGTATATACATAAGGTGAACAAAACTTGGTACAAAAATATTGTACATTTAAAAAATCGCCATACCAATTGATAGAAAAAATAAAGTTTTATTAATGATAGAATAAATCAAGTTTTATCAATTAATTTGTGTTTTAATATGGTACCAGAATATAGACCTTATTTGTCACATAAAGACGAATTCATAAAAAAAATCAGTTTTTTGCTTCTCCTGAAAAGTAATGATTTTCATTATACGAGATTTTGTCAGCACAGCGACGATACGAATAATAGCTGAATTTTAATGATGGCGGTATGAACAAGAGAATACTGTAGAATCATATCTATATAATTTTATAAGCAAACAAAGCAGACCCTGACCAGATGGCTCCTGTTACCCTTTCCTTCATGTATATATGCCTTTTACAGTATTCCTTTGCAAACAGGGTAGACTCAGATCAGACAGCTCCTTGGTCTGTTTTTCCAGCAAGACACTTTATCTGATGGTGCAGTTTATAACATCATATTTCCTTCAAATTGATCATCGATATGTTGAATATGCCTGGCTTATATTCAGTATGAATTTATCATACTAAAGCAGAACCAAGGTTTTCATTTCTGTCTTGTATTTTCAGACACTGTGGACTCCACTTCAGACACACCAGATTATATGAAGTAGGTAGACTTCAGCTGCTACACTTTTGTTAATTAACCCTTTACTCCATGAAAAGCAATGTAAGAAATGATGACATGATGAATATCTGTTAACCCTTTCCCTCATATAAATGTGTTTTCATGCATTTGCAAACAGAGTAGACCCAGATCAGACGGCTCCTAGAGGAGCCGTCAGATCAGGGTCTGCTCTGTTTGCTAACAGAATTTGATAGATCTGTTTCTTTACTTTCTAAAATGTCTACAATGTTCCACCTTCCATATTTCTTTATAGCTATTTTTGTAATGAATATTCATTAGGTACTGAAAATTGGCCTAAATACAGAACAGGGAAAGGGTTAACTGAAGATTCATAATGGCACTATGAAGAAGGGAATTTTTTCATCAGGATGGAACTGTAGAATTAGATATATATTATTATGTTCATGGAGTATAGGGTTAAAAATAAATATTTCATGACAGTTCAGATCGTTATCAGAAGACGTTTATGATATTGGTAAAACCATTGCCTCATAAAAATGCCTTATCATGCCTTTGCAAACAAAGTAGACCCAGATCAGACAGCTCCTGTTAGGGCCATCTGATTAGCACCTGCTCTGCCAAGTCCAAAAATGACTGTTCATAGCCCATTCTAAAAAGTCAGCTTATTAATATTTATACAGCAAATTACTCATCAGGGAAAGGGGTTAAAAATTACTTTTATATCATATCTTATGTTATAAGAATGACAAAAAGATTGAGCAGTAGCTGGTTTATTTATACGTTGTTTTTTTCTCTTGTGCAGGCAATACTTTTCCATATCTAGTGATGATCAGAGACAACAGTACAAATCCGACTTCAACCAAGAATACACAGAGTACCGAGAACTCCACACAAACATAGAAAAAGTCTCAAAGAAATTCTACGAGTTGCAAGTGTTAAGAAAGAAAACTCCCAAAGACACAATAGAATATGAGGTAAGTGGGGAAGGACTTGCCCGTCTTGAGGGCTCATGATGAAACGCTGATGTAACTTCAGTAAAACCTGTCTACAGCGACCATCAAAACTAACACTGATTCACGTTTTTAACCCATTACCTCATAGGCTATTTTTAGACCCAACCTCTTTTAATAAATCTACCGAAAAGGCGCATTTACTAGAGAAAAGGAAAATGTTAGAATTGTGTAGTATTGAAACCATTGTGATAAATTGAGCATTTAGAATTGTCTCTTCAAGATCATTCTAATGAGTTTTTACAACGTAGGTTTTGGTGGAGAAATGACGATTTTTGTATTTGAATGCACATTTATCCCATTACTTCATAGGCTATTTTTAGATACATCCTCTTTGAATAAATCTACCAAAAAGGAGCATTAACTAGAGAAAAGGAAAATTTTAGAATTTCGTAATTTGAAACCATTGCGATAAATAGAGCATTTGCTCCTGTAGGAGCAAATGCTCTATTTATCACAATAGTTTCACAGTGACTTTTACAGAGTCGTCAAAAGTCGTCAATATGAGGGAATGGGTTATCTATTGCTCTGATAAATGATAGTGTTAACTTGTATAATATGACAAGACAACCATTTTATTTTCAGGATTTAGAACAGAGAATACGTAATGAATACATGATGCAAAAGAAAGACTCCAAGTATATAGATCAAAAGAAGAAGTTTGACTACCTACATGAGAAATTAGCCTACATTAAAAAATTGATACTGGACTATGATCAAAGACAAATGGTCACTGCATCCTAGCCCTGGCCTAAACCTGGACGGATGGACGCTCCGGAATCATTGATCAGATTGCCCTTTGTCTATACGTGATTTGGTTGACGGCTATGTCATGTGATGATTGGCTGACGGCTACGGCTATGTCACGTGACGATTGGCTGATGGCTATGTCATGTGATGATTGGCTAATGGCTATGTCATGTGATTATTGGATGATCGCTATTTCATGGTATAATTGGCTGATGGTTATGTCGTGATTAAAGCTGATATCTTAATGCTACAACGTATTGTGGATGTATCGTGATGAGAATCACCTAATGCAGTCATATGTGTGTTCCTCACAAGCGTGTCATGTGACAGGGCGGACATGCCATGTGATTATAAATTACCTCTGGCATTCATGTGATCTATGTGAAGTGTTTTATTTATGTGATAATGTGATATTGCCACTTGGATGCCATGTAGAGGAAGAGGAATATCAACATCATGTCATATGATGACATCACTGTTGCCATGGCAACTCATGTCAGACGATTATGGATTACGATTTTGCATCAAAAGCATGTGAAGTTTACCATGTTTTTAAGCGGACTATTGCCCAATTCTAGAATAATGTACAAAGAAAATTGTGATGTTGTTGAATTCTAAATTCAGTTGTGATATTGTGATTTCACGCTTGGTAGCAACATGTTTTTTCTCTTCTCAGTTTGAGAATACTATGGTGGCTTTTTATTTATTCAGCATGTGATACCCAATGTTGATTTGTTACAAATCTTTGTCTGCTTATCCTAAATGAATCTTCAAAATAAATCTCTTCCTGGCTAGTGACCTGGAAGAAAGGATCTATGTATGTTTGCAAACAGTGTAGACACAGATTACAGTAAAACCCCGCTAATGCGACCACTTAATAAACAGCCACTGGCGCCGTTTAAAGCAGGTGGTTGCTTAATGCAGGACGAAAGTTATGCAGAAAGCTCCTATAGGAGCTTTCTGCATAACTTTCGTCCTGCATTAAGCTACCACCTGCCTCTGTCACCAAGAATTATGCCCCTTTTTGGTGGTCGCATTATCGGGGTTTTACTGTACTGTCATGGTCAGATGTTTTATCTGCATTGCTTGTCTTTTCACACATGGCATTCCACAGAGCTGTTGATAAGAGAGGTACTGATCAATCAGCCATAATCTGTCTTGCTGCAACTCATTAGAATCACCTCAGGGAGTACTTTTATTGAGTACCAGCAACCTAGGCTTTGGCAGAGAAATGAAAAATATTTATTATACCTAGAATTCCGTTAACCCTTTCCCTCATGAATATTTATGTAGGAATTAGGAAATCATGACATTGTGATAGTTATAAGCTGGATTTTTATAATGGTGTATGAATACAGGATTGGTTAGTCATAGCAGAAACTGTAGAACCAGATCTGTATATTTTCATTATGCAGACAGTGCAGACCCTGATCAGATGGCCCCCCAGAAGCTGTCTGATATGTGTCTACTCTGTTTGCTAAAGGGTGAAAAGATGTATTATGAGGTAAAGGGTTAAACTTCCCTTAACTAGCTCTGAATCTAACATGGCATTAGTCAAGTTGTTTGCAAGTGTACAAGTGCCTCTTTTTCCAATGCCACAGACCAGATGATTGTAGGACTTCATTTGGACCATGTTTGAAGTCTATGCATTCCACCTGTTTTGCATAATATGTCAAAGTATTACCCTCACCGTTCAAACAGTCATGAAATTTTGGACATTTTCTCTTTTTTATAATCTTTTATTTTAGTCATTTGTATGTCCCTGTTGTTTTCTTAACCCTTTACCTCATGAATATTCATGTAGGAAACTGACATCATGCATATTAATTAGCTGAAGTGTTATAATGACATCATGAACAAGGGACTGTTTTACAAAGGTAGAAAATGAGATCTGTATTATTCATAAGAAAAAAGAGCAGACTCTGATCAGATCTGGGTCTACCCTGTTTGTAAAGGAATCAAAAGACATATCTACATGAGGCAAAGGGTTAAAAAGGGACATGAAGTGTTACCCCTGTTTTTATGTGTAAAAAAGAAAGCCATATAGAGGAGACATTTGCGTCCTTTTGACACATTCTACTTTTTTAGATTTCATGTTAGCAATGTCATGACAGAAGATGTCTTAACGATAGCAAGAAGTGTAGAGCCAGACCAGCAGATTTGTCAGATACATGGCCACAGTTGAAGGAATTTGTAATCCATCAGAACCCTGGACAAGAGGGATACTGTCCTATCCAAATGTCTTGCGTTTTGAGTACCAACAGGTTTAGCTGGCTGAGAATGATAGATCTACATCATCGGTTTTAAAAATAGCTCTAATCTATTTTTGTAAAATATTTAAACTAATCAGAGGCTCTGTCTCCAGCTTGAATGCTGATCTGGGTCTATACCATTAGCAAATCTTCTAATAATTATTTCCCTTGGTGCTTCTCCTTTGTACTCATTGCCACTTGATTTGCAGTTCTAATCTGGAGCATTCCACTTGCCGATAATTGAGCAAACATTCTTCGGGAGAAATTGATGGATTGGAAGGTGTATATTTTATTTAAAGCTTTCATGATTGTCTAAATTATGTACTCTTAGGAATTCATACATTGTCCTCTCAGCAGTCATTTTGAATTACATAATAGAACTCATTATGAATAAACAAGGGCATCTTTAAAAGCAGGTGGTCACTTGATGCAGAATAAAGGTTTAACTTTTGTCATGGATTAACCCTTTCCCTGTTCTGTGTTCATTCCAAATTTCAATACCTACTGAATATTCATAGATAAAATGATTATAACGAAATATGGAAGATGGAAAATTGTAGCAATTTTAGAAGTAAAGACAGATCTTTGAAATTCTATTAGCAAACAGAGTAGACCCTGATCAGACAGCTCCTCTAGGAGCCGTCTGATCTGGGTCTACTCTATTTGCAAATGCGTGAAAACACGTTTATGAGGGAAAGGGTTAAGCCACAAGCTGCTTTGAAGATCCAGAATTGATTACTGTCTCACACTGACAGTTTTGTACTGTTGTGGAACATACACATTAAGACTGGACAACATTTTTAAGCAAACTCGGGAGTGTCATTTTCTTTAACCAGTTGTACCAACACCTTGATTGCTTAGCCCTTTTCCTTATTGAATATGTCAGAACTATTATAATTTCATAAGCAAATGGAACAGACCCTGATCAGACAGCCCCTACAGGAGTCTTCTGATCTGGGTGATTTTATTTGCAAAAGTATGAAAAGTTTTTATATGAAGGAAAGGGTCAATTTCCCTCTTCTCAGTTTTGAGCTTACCGGTATGTTGGACTTAAATCTTTATCTGTTTTCCCATGGATTCAAGAAATCCTTGCAATCTGTATACATGTACTTTCAAAACTATCTACAACAATGCTTGGTAGAAAATCAACTGATCAAATTACCCTAAGGATCTGGACAAACTTGGGCAAATTGTGCAGACCCAGATCAAATTGCTCAGTTTGACCAGTATCTTCACTATTGGCTACTATGTTAGTCTGATTGAACTTTATGGAAATGGTTCCAAATTGAATTCTTCAGCTTTACAAAATGCTGGAACTGGGGAATTGGATGTCAGATAATTAGGGTAAATAAGTTATGAAAGTGCCAATAGGCTATTGTTATAGAAATACTTAGTAGCAGTGTACTGGTGCATGATGTAACTCAACTTTGTAGGTGAACAATTTGGATCCTTATGAGACTGTGTAACTCAGTGGCTCATGAGCTTTCAAATTGTGTCATACTGGGTCCTTTGAGACTATGTAGTTTGGTAGCTCATGAGCTTTCAAATTTTGTGATACTGGGTCCTTTTTTTTTAATGAAATTGATTTTGAAAAGAAATGGTAGAAAATTTAGTTTAGAGAATTAATCCTGTCCCTCAAACAAACCCAGTTTCACGTCTTTGCAAACAATGTAGACCCAGATCAGAGGGCTCCTGTAGGAGCCTTCTGATCAGGGTCTGCTCTGTTTGCTTCTTGAATTATATAGATCTGATCATACAGTTGATGTCTGTGCCAATATTGCTGTTGAAAATTTGACATTATAAAAGTTAGGTTAATGAATATTCATGATGTGATAGATTCATGCATAAATGTTCACTAGGGAAAGGGTTAACCCTTTCCCTCATATAAACGAGTTTTCATGCATCTGCAAACAGAGTAGACCCAGATCAGACGGCTCCTATAGGAGCCGTCTGATCAGGGTCTGCTCTTTTGGCTAATGGAATTTGAAAGATCAGTTTCTTTATTTTCTCAAAATGGCTACAATGTTCCACCTCCCATATTTCTTTATAACTATTTTGTGCTTGGATATTCAATAGGTATTGAAATTTGAAATAAACATAGAACAGGGAAAGGGTTAAGCAGATGATAATATTGGCAGATTAAAGTAAGTTTTTGGTTGAGAAAGTTAACAATTTTGTTTCCATGGGCATTAGACAATGGATAATACCAAACTCCCATTTGTACATCAGAACATTACACATTTCCATGGATAGGGTTACTTCTTAACTTCATCATTTCTTCTTTCATCTTTTGGTGGATGATATTTTTTGCTCTATTTATTATTTATAATTGTATAAATGTACTATATAAAAAAAATAATTTCGGTGATTGACAAAAATAGTAAAATTTGCACAAAATTTTCTTACAGAAATCCATTCTTCATGGACTCTGTAAAGCAAAAAAAGAGAAGAAAGCATGATTTTTGGAACATGCAAATTGTCTACATCTGATACACCAGGCAGATCTGGAAATCACATAAACCAAAGAATTGTATGGATGATTTGGTCTGGTCTCCCAGTTACTCAGTCTCTCATCTAGAACTAAACTGTTGCAAAGGTTCATCTATGGCTAGGATTGGATCTTGGTTTCCAAAATATAAAATAAAAAAATGAATGTGTATGCTGGTGTACAGCTTATACTGAATATTTGAAGCAAAATATGCATATCCTGATCAAGAAACACCTTCAAATAGTGGTCTACACTTTTTGCCCTTGGTCTTGCTTAGAGGTGCTTGAACAAAGGGGTAAAACTGCATTGACTATCAGAAGGGATGTCGCAACCATTTTCTTCAGAGAGCTTGAGACTGAGCCCTGCATGAAGGTTTACAGTTGATGTGATTGGAAGTCAAGAGTGTATTAGATATAGACGATGAAATGTTCTGACAAATACAAAACATAAGTTCATCTCTTTACTGCTCATATCACAACAGTTTGGCAGGTGTGAGAACTATTTTCATGACTATTAACTAATAAAAATATTCATCAATTAAATTTTTTACGTGTGTCAACCCTTTACTCCATAAATAAACCTTTTAACCCATTTGAAAACAGAGTAGACCCAGATCAGGCAGTTCCTGTTAAAGCTGTCTGATCAAGGTCTGCTCTGTTTGCTTCTGGAATTCAATGCATCTGATTCTACATTTTTATCAGGGCCAAAACATCTTGAACATATGCCAATTATAAATATTACACCAATTCATATTCATCCATACATCCATGGAGTAAAGGGTTAAGGAGTGAGAATAAATTGTGCTGTTAAATTATTTGCCCTTATTCGTATGAATAAATAGCCATGTTCTATGTTCTATGTTCAAAATTCTGGGTAATGAAGCTCAACTTTTCCACATTAAAGAATGATTTCATGTGACTTTGTATCGGGTTTTGAATGCCTGCTCCTGATCTGTTTGAAAGAGTTATACTTGAAATTGGATTCAGTGTGTAAATGTAGGCTTGCAGGTGATAACCTATATGAGAAACTGCTACATGCTGTCGTAGTTCACCGTGACATAATTACTGTCATCTGCAGCTAATAACTTTATTCATGCAATTTCACTACCTTGAAGGGTACTATTTCATAAATGGTACATCCCCTGTGATGTGTAGTATATTGGGTCTTGCACTGACAGCCGTCTCACACAGTGATGCTTGTTCACTAAGTAGTTTGTCGTACATCTTCTTGATCCGTTACCTGATAAAGACACTTGTTAACATCGTTGTAAACGGTATACCAGACTTTATAACCCTTTCCTCTATAGGCTATTTTTAGACCCAACCTCTTTAAATGAATCTACCGAAAAGGAGCATAAACTAGAGAAAAGGAATTTTTTAGAATTTTGTAGTTTGAAACCATTGTGATAAATATATATCTATATAGGAGCAAATGCTCTATTTATCACAATGGTTTCATAAAGTGACTTTTACAGAGGCGTTGAAAGGCGTATTTATGGAGGAAAGGGATAAATAAATAATACTTGACTTCACTTGATGACAGTAGACTGGGATCAGATGGTTCTTGCAGGAGCTGTCTGATCAGGGTCTGCTGTGTTTTTCTTACCAGAGTCAACCCTTTCTTGTTCATACATCATTGAAAATATTATAAAGCTATGTAATATTCATACATAAGTTATTTCTTACATGACTGTTCATGGAGTAAAGGGTTAAGCAAGATTATTTATGAAGCAAGCTTCACTGCAGTTGCATGTTTATGTTCAAGAATTCGATAACTTTTCAGCCTTCCAGTTACTGGTGCTCTTCAATATGGATTATGTGTCTGTGATTTTCTGTCTCTGACCCTTCCAAAGATATATCATACCATTAAATAATGTATTGCCTATGGATGATTTTCACAAAAAAAAATAATATGAAATAAGTTTGACCTTGGTCAGACATCAAGTTCTTGTGTGTTTGCTTGGAGTTTGTATGGATATTTTCAATATATTAGTAATTATTTTTAACTCCATACTTCATAGTTACGACTACAGCTATGTCTTAACAGGGTATGCTCTGTTTGCTTATAAATGATACTGATATGATTCTGCATTTTCTGCCATGGCCAAAACATCATGGTTTTGCACACCACTGTAAAAGTTATTAGTGTTCATGATGTCATTATTTCTTACTTGAATATTCATGAAGTAAAGAGTTTAGTTTTTATAACAAGGTGAAATGATCATGTGGAGTGTTTTCTTTTATTGTTCATTGAAAAGGTTTAACCCTTTACTCCATAGTTGCGTCTTTGCAAACAGAGAAGCCCCAGATCAGACAGCTCCTGTTGAAACCCGTCTGATCAGGGTCTGCTCTGTTTGCTTATGGTGTAATATAGATCTAACCCTACAGCTTCTGATTGAGCCAAAATGTCATGTGTTCATCATATGCCATTATAATAAAATCATCCAATTAATATTCATGACGTCATTATTTCTTACATGAATATACAACAGAGAAAGGATTACTATTCCTGATGTCATATATTGGTTACATGAATGTTTATGGATAAAAGGTTGAGTTGTAATATATTTGTTACATGAATGCTTATGGATAAAGGGTTAACCCTTTCCCTGTCCTATACTTATTACAAATTTCAATACCTACTGAATATTCATGGAGAAAATAGTTACAATGAAATGTGGAAGGTGGAACATTTTAGCCATTTTAGGAACAAAAGAAACAGATCTATCAAATTCCATTGGCAAACAGAGCAGACCCTGATCAGACGGCTCCTCTAGGAGCCGTCTGATCTGGGTCTACTCTGTTTGCAGGTGTATGAAAACACGTTTATATGAGGGAAAGGGTTAAGTTGTATGCACTAAAAGATCAATAGGCTACTTTATAGATTTCTCTGATCTTGATCTGCATGGTAATAGTTTACCTTTACATCATGAATATTCATGTAAAAGATAACCGTAACATGAATATTACTGTTATATGAACCAAGAAGATATGAACACACTGAATTTTGGCAGTGGTAGAAACTGTATATTCTGATCTATTTTATTTCATAAGCAATTAGAGCAGACCCTGATCAGGTGACTTCTACAGAAGCCATCCGATATTGGTCTATGTTGTTTACAAAAGCATTAAAAGGCACAGCTACAAAGTAAAGCATCATTATTACTTATGAAATGTCATTATTTATGAGTTGCAGAATTTGAACAATAATTGCACTTGAAGTATGCTGATAGGTATTTCATGTAGACCACTTCTGTTTTGGATGGGTTTCCTAATGTTGTTATTATGAATCTCTCATAACAATCAAAACTGACTTACAAACTATGCAGTGAAACCTAATTACGTTTTTAACCCATTACCTCATAGGCTATTTTAGATACAACCTCTTTGAATAAATCTACCAAAAAGGAGCATTAACTAGAGAAAAGGAAACTTTTAGAATTTTGTAGTTTGAAACCAGTGTGATAAATAGAGCATTTGCTCTATTTATCACAATGGTTTTACAGAGTCGTCAATATGAGGGAATGGGTTAAGCAATGTTTGTATGAGATCTGTATTACTTCATAAGTGAACAGAGTAGATCCCGACCAGACAGTTCCTTCATGAACTGTCTGATCTGGGTTTACATTTTGCGGAGGCATCAAGTAGATTATCTGTGTAGTAAACGGTCGAATCCTTTGACCTGGTGCTTTCTGAACTCTGCATTAGAAATAGCGTATCTAGTTCGAAGTTGTGTTGTCCTCCGCGGGGTTAGTCCTGAATGACTATGTTACTAGTGCTAGTTAAGAATCTGCATTATCCCTTTACAGAATAGTTAGAGGCTTGAGAATTAATCCTGTCCTTCTTATAAACACTATTTCATGTCTTAGCAAAGATCTGGGAGACCCGGAAGCCATCTGATCAGGGTCTGCTCTGTTTGCTTATGAATTAATATAGGGCTTATTCTGCAGTCTCAGTTTTGTCCAAATATTCGTGTGTACATATGCCATTATGAAAAACAATCCAGTTGATATTCATGATGTACAGTAAAACTCCGCTAATGCGACCACCAAAAAGGGGCATAATTCTGGGTGGCAGAGGCAGGTGGTAGCTTAATGCAGGACGAAAGTTATGCAGAAAGCTCCTATAGGAGCTTTCTGCATAACTTTCGTCCTGCATTAAGCAACCACCTGCTTTAAACGACACCAGTGGCTGTTTATTAAGTGGTCGCATTAGCGGGGTTTCACTGTATTTATTTTTTAAAAGAATATGCTTGGAGCTAAGGGTTAATGGCCAGTATACCACAAGATCTGTAGTTGGTTCTGAATAGGAACAGATGTGCTGGTTTTTACATGACAAGAGAGTTGATCATAGTGCCAAGCAGTATTTTTAGATTAGTGAAGAGTATTTATTATTTTATTTGATGACGTTGTGCTGAAAAACATGTGCTGTATAGATAAATATTTCTTCCTAGTTTCAAGATGAATATTCACATGATTTAACCCATTACCTCACAGGCTATTTTTAGATCCAACCTCTTTGAATATATCTACCGAAAAGGAGCATTTGCTAGAGAAAAGGAAACTTTTAGAAATTATGTAGTTTTGAAACCATTGTGATAAATAGAGCATTTGCTCCATAGGAGCAGATGCTCTATTTACCACAATGGTTTCAAAGAGTGACTTTTACAGAGGCGTGAAAAAAGCGTCAATATGAGGGAATACATTAACGCGATACATATTACTGCAGTATTCTATCCTGCTATACAGTTAAACCTTGTTAATCTGAACACCCATTAACCTTTCTCTAATGAACGTTCATGTATGAATTGGACACTGCTTCAGGAATATTCATTATATTTATAGGTAAAACATTAAATAGGGAAATGTTGGCTGAGACAAAAACTGTAGGATCAGATCTATATACATTTTGTAATTACATAAGCAAACAGAGCAGACCATGATTAGCCCCTACACGGGCTGACAGATTTGGGTCTGCTCTGTTTGCAAAGGCATGGAAAGGTGTTTTGAAAAGGGTAAAGACATGTCAGCTTAATTCAGGGTGAAAGTAATACCTGCCTAAAATATTTTCAGTGCTTCCAGAAAGTTTAGATTAGCAAGGTTAAATTGAAGCTACTCACTTGCCATTTACAATCAGTTTGGAGTAAAAAGGTTGAACTAGCTACGCACCTATCATTTACAAACAGTTTGGATTTATTTTAATCTTTTACTTCATGAATATTTATGAAAGAAATGACAGTGTCATGAATATAGATAAGTGGTGTATGCCTCAAGCTGTATTATGGCAGAATGAGGGTTAACCCGTTACTCCATAAATACATACATATAAGAATCTGATCAGGAGCTGCTCTATTTGCTTATGATATTATATAGATGTGAACCCCTACAGTTTCTGTCATGGTTTCTATATGCCATTATAACAACCTAATTAATATTCATGATGTCATTTCTTAGATGAATTTTCATTGAGTAAAGGGTAAAAATGGCCCAAGGATAAGTCACTCATACTTGAGACAGTTCTGTTCATTAGTCTTCCCTTCCCCTCTGTTGTTTTATCTACATGTACTAGATTTGTTATATAGATGGTGACTATTTCAAGCTGCAAATGTTAGCTATTAAAACCAAGTCAAGAAAATGTATACATCTCTACATACATGACATAGCACATGATGATGCACAAGAGATGATGAGACAGATTAAAATGCTGTTTAGACATTTTGAAATATGTACAGTTCAACCTATTTTAAGTGACCACTAAGTGATAAAACATACCAGTCTTAAATGCAGGTAGTTGTTTAATGCAGGGTAAATGTAATGCAGAATACTTCATTGCATTACTTATGTCCAGCATTGAGCTACCTTAGCCCTGCCTTAACCCTTTCCCTATAGAAGCAAATGCTCTATTTATCACAATAATTTCAAGAAGTTGCTATTACAGAGGTGTAGAAAGGCGTATTTATGGAGGAAAGGGTTCAAAAGACATGAAAGAATGTGTATATGAAGGAAAGTGTTAAGACAGGTTTTACTCTATTTTGTTGTATTTTGTGTAGTTGCAGAATGTGTGTCTGCTGTTCAACCTGCAGCACTTTGCAGCATTTTTATTTTAGCTAAAAATTGTCACATCTTAATAGTCAAAAGGTTTTCCTCAAGTTCTTTTAAAAATTACAATAGGTGTGCATCTAATCTGGATTATTGTGATCAGACTTATTGCAAAGGTTATCACAAGTCAATCCTCAGGGGTGCATAAGATTAAATGGACTGACTTTGGATAAGCTATATTTATACAACTGTTATATATTTATTTATAATATTTGAGACCTGCCAATGAAATAGGTGTTTTGGGGACGATGGACGGGAAGCATAGTCAACATTTTGCAAATTCCAGAACCCCTATGACACCTTTTCTTGTGGCATGGCTCATTTCTTTTCATCTAATCTTAAACCTTGATTGAGTTACATACAAGTTAAGGTAAACCAGTTTTGTTGAGATGGATTGTTTGGAAGGATGTAAATAGATTTTATATGTATAGCACATTCAGTTTGTGTGTGATACAACCAGTGTGAGGGGTTATGGGAATCTCACACATAATTCAATGTTGCAAACATTCTAGATCCAGGCCAGACCTTACTCTAGAACACATCTGATCATGGTCTGCATTGTTCTTAATGGATAACAAGTACATTGCATAGTGGATACAATACTGATGTTCTGGCGAGTGGCAGGTAGACCTAGGTCTGATTAACCCTATCCCTGTCCTATATTTATTACAAATTATATTCATGGACAAAATAGTTGTAGTGAAATGTGGAAGGTGGAATATTTTAGCAATTTCAGAAAGTAAAGAAACTTATCTATCAAATCCCATTTGCAAACAGAGTAGACCCTGATTCTGATCTGGGTCTACTCTGTTTGCAAATGTGTGAAAACACGTTTTCTATGAGGGAAAGGGGCATTATTCAGCGTGAACTATTCATAGTGTGCACTGTTTGTTACTGTCTGAGTGCCAACTCTCCTGTGGCACAGGGCATACATGGCAAGGGCAAGGGTTGTTTCTAGTCCTCAAGTTTGTTGTACGTAAAGAGATAGGATCTCGTACAGCAGATCTCGTACAGCAGATCTCGTACAGCAGATCTCGGACAGCAGATCTCGGACAGCAGATCTCGTACAGCAGATCTCGGACAGCAGATCTCGGACAGCAGATCTCGTACAGCAGATCTCGGACAGCAGATCTCGTACAGCAGATCTCGGACAGCAGATCTCGTACAGCAGATCTCGGACAGCAGATCTCGTACAGCAGATCTCGTACAGCAGATCTCGTACAGCAGATCTCGTACAGCAGATCTCGGACAGCAGATCTCGTACAGCAGATCTCGGACAGCAGATCTCGTACAGCAGATCTCGTACAGCAGATCTCGTACAGCCTCTCTGTAGCAGCTGCTTAACCCTTTACTCCATGAATATTCATGTAGGAAATAATGACATGATAAAAATTAATTAGATTAATAGCACATGGCCATAGTAATTTTTTACCATGACAAACTTTAGAATAATATCTATATCATAAGTAAACAGAGCAGATCCTGATCCTATAGGAGCCATCTGATCTCGATCTGCTCTGTTTGCAAAGGCGTATATAGGATTTACCTCATGAATACTTCTACAGGAACTCTTGACATGAATATTTGTTAACAGAATTTTTATCATGGTCAATGAACAAAGGAAATTTTGGTCATGACTGAATCTAGAATCAGATTTGTATTATTAAACAGAATAGATGTTGATCAGACGACACCTATAGCAGCTGGCTGATCTGGGTCTATCTTGACAAAGGTGTTTTTATGAAATAAAGGGTTGAGGAATGATTATAGGTATAGACACATAGCAGGTGGCTGATTACTACTAAACAAAAGTTAGGCAGAAAGCTCCCCTCTTTTGACCTGCATTTAGCTACCACCTATCTTATAAACCTAGAATTGAGACTTACTTTGAGTGACAGTTGTAGAGAAGTGTTACTGTGAGTCTAGACATGGTAGATGCAAGCACATCTTAGGGAGAATTCTTTCCAGTTTGGGGAAAAGTTTGGTGAGATGTAAAGAATTCTGATCATAGATATCAACTGTTTAAATGTTGAATATTCAAAGTGGAAAGGTCCATCAACTTTAAGTCTTTAACCCATTCCCACTTAGGCTATTGTTAGACCTAACCTCTTTGAATTATTCTACCAAAAAGGAGAATTAACTAGAGAAAAGGAAAGTTTCAGAATTGTGTAGTTTTGAAACCATTGTGATAAATAGAGCATTTGCTCCTGTGGAGCAAATGCTCTATTTATCACAATGGTTTCACAAAGTGACTTTTTACAGAAGCGTCAAAAGGCGTCAATATGTGGGAATGGGTTAATCATTATGGCCAGTCTTGCATGAATATTGCTCAGGTAAAGGGTTAACAGAAATTGCATACAATGCAGACCCTGATCAGTGGGTCTCTGCAGTAAGCCCCATTAGCTGGATTTACGTTGATTGTGAATAGCCATAAAATTGTGTGGCAGACTAGGGGGAGAGACAGAGTGAATGCATTTGAATATGGTCTGTTAGTATTACGATAAGGCTTTTATTTTGTGACTTTATGTTTATATGTTCTTCCATATGTTACACTAAAGCAAGTCAGATATTCCAGCACTTATTTGTGTGGTCTTGTATTGTTTATTCTGTTTGATATGACATGAATTTACCGAATGGCTATTGAAATGTGTTATCCCCATTGTTCAAACCTGTTTTACAATAGAACCTGTCTTAAGTGGCCATCTAAATAAGTCTAATTATGGTTGTGTAAGACAGGTGGTAGCTTAATGCAGGTCAAAAGTAATGCAGAAAGCTCCTGTGTTCAATAAATGAATGGCCACTTAAGCCAGGTTGTACTGTAGATACAAACTATTGTAGTTTTCAGAACTGTCTATACATGGGTCTGTAGTTTTAACCCTTTCCCTCATATAAACGTGTTTTCATGTATTTGCAAACAGAGTAGACCCAGATCAGACGGCTCCTAGAGGAGCCGTCTGATCAGGGTCTGCTCTGTTTGCTAATAGAATTTGATAGATCTGTTTCTTTAGTTTCTAAAATGGCTGCAAGGTTCCACCTTCCATATTTCATTATAACTATTTTGTTCATGAATATTCAGTAGGTATTGAAATTTGGAATAAACATTGAACAAGGAAAGGGTTAACTCTATACCTCATGGAGACACCTTTTGCTACTTTTGCAGAGTAGACCCAGGTCTGACAACTAGTATTGGTGCTGTCTGATGAGGGCCTGCTCTGTTTGTCTATGAAATAAAATAGATCTTATTCTACTTTTTGTGTCATGGTTGAAAATCATCATAATGCCATTAACCCTTTACTCCATAAATATGTCTTTGCAAACAGAGTAGACCTAGATCAGACCGCTTATATAGGAGCCATCAGATCAGGGTCTGCTCTGTTTGCTTACGATATAATATAGATATGATTCTACAGTTTCTGCCATGTTCAGAATTTCCTGTGTACATGTGCTATTGTAACAGTTAATGTATTTAATATTCATGATGTCATTATTTCTTACATGAATATTAATGGAGTAAAGGGTTAAAGAGATCCAATATTCATACTGTCATTATTTCTTACATGGTAATTCCTTAAGTAAAGGGTTTACTCATTCCCTCATAGGTTATTTTTAGATCCAACCTCTTTTAATAAAACTACCGAAAAGGAGCATTTACTAGGAGCTCCTATGGAGCAAATGCTCTATTTATCACAATGGTGATATAGAAAGGTGTATTTATGGAGGAAAGGGTTAGGCTTTTATGTTTTTCAAATGAGAGACAGTTTACATATTGTTGGAGATGATCTTGTTGAGAAATTACCATACTAGCATGTTGAGCAAATTATTGTTTACTCAGATTTTCGATTCTTTTCCTTTTTAAACTACAAGGTACATTATCTCTACAAAAATGCAGCCAGATCATTGAAGAGTTCAGATCCTGATGACATGCGGTATCTGGGGTCAAACTGTTAAAATAAGTTATCTTAAATTTCTGCTTACATGCAATATACATTAGTGACAGGTATTTTGAGAGTTTGGCAACTGTCTTTAGAAGGAATCATAATGACAGTTATATATACAGGTTTTATCTATGGGAGTATAGAGATGTGATAATGGGCTGTTTTTAGACCAAACCGCTTTCAGTAAATTGACTGAAAAGGAGCATTGACTGGAGAAAAGGAAACTTTTTAGAATTGTTTAGTTTCTATATCATTGTGATAAAGAGCATTTGCTCTGTTTATCAAAATGGTTTGAACAAGTGATGTCAAAGGCATCAAATGGTGTCAGTATGGGGGAATGGGTTAAAGCTATAGCATTCAAAAACTAGAAAATAACTTAGCTTTGAATAGATGGATTAATGTTGGCAGTGCATCCTCAACTTCCTGTGATAAAAACTTAAAACTGTTTTCTTGTAGATTCTTCATGTTAGACTGCACCCTTTATGGATATTAACCCTTCATTATGCTAACACAAGCATGACCTGACTCACAGCTTGGATCCAGATGAGACACGGTGTAACTCAGCACCTCATCAGGATAAAACCTGTTTGATACCAAGTCAACAGTGTCTCAAACGCTTCTAGCAATCATAGCTACAGATCACTGTTTTGGCATACTTATTTTTTTTCAGCACGATGAGGGTTAATTAGTTCTAAAAATATGAATGAAATCAATGAATAATGAAATTCTGAGTTCTGTCTGTAACATATAAGCAAACAGAACAGCTCCTTCTGGAACTGGCTGTTCAGGGTCTACTCTGTTTGCAAAGATGTAAAAGGCAGGATTGTCAAGAAAAGTGAATACATAAGTACTGGCATAAAGGTAAAGGAAGAAAATAGCATAATACAATACTATCTTCAACAAAAATATTAAACACTCTACCTGATAGGTAAGCCTTTTGACACCTTTGCAAACAGATTTGGCCCAGATCAGACAGCTCCTGTATATGAGCTGTCTGATCAGGATCTGCTCTGTTTGCTTACAGAACTATATAGAACTGATTCCAAAGTTTCTGGTATGGCCTGAAATTAACTTGACTAAGAAACATTATAAACATCAGTCATTGAGTATTTCTTGCATAATTAAACATGAAGTAAAGGGTTAACCCTTTACTCCGTAAATATGCCTTCCTACGCCTTTGCGAGCAGAGTAGAGCCCGATGAGACAGTTTCTGTAGGAGCTGTCTGATCAGGGTCTGCTTGGTTTGCTTATGAAATAATGTAAATATGATTCTACAGTTTCTGTCATGGCCAGAATTTCTTGTGTTCATATGCAATTATAAAAAATCTTATTAATATTCATGATGTCATTATTTCTGCCATGAATATTCATGAAGTATAGGGTTTAAGGCCAGCACTAGCAGTATTTTATTAAGACTTACCAATGACAGAAATCTCAAGTTGAATCTCTAAGCTGGATAAGGATCTTAACCACTGCACTGCCAACATTAATGTTCCTGTCTGAGATATGCCAGTATTCTGATTTAGGAGGACAGCAGAACCTCTGTATAGCTACAGCAATCACTTAACTCTTTACTCCATAAATACACCGTTCTTTTTCTTTGCAAACAGAGTAGACCCAGATCAGACGATTCCTTGATGAGACATCTGATCAGGGTCTAGGTATGATTCTACAGTTTCTGCCATGGACAAAAATTCATGTGTCCATATGGTATTATAACAATTAATCTAATTAATATTCATGATGTAATTATTTCTTACTTGAATAGTAAATATTTCTTGAGAATTAATGAATAAATATTAGAATTTACAAAGGCAGGTGGTTGCTCAACCTTTTTTTTCCATGAATAGTCCTGTAATTCCCCAAAGTGCTAAAAGCATCTCCTTCATATGAAAGTATTGGACAAATCTGTTCAAATGTGTTTTAGCATGACTTCAACAAAGTACATGTACATTAAAAAAAATCAGCTAATTAATATTCATGATATCATTATTTCTTACATGAATATTCATGGAGTAAAGGGTTAATTTGTTGTGGATTAACCAGGTCTGAACCACTCACATAGTTATTCACTGAGTAGTGGCTTTACTGAACTATTTCTATGTAGATATTTATATACCGTACATATATGTACATATGGATCTGTACATTTGTCACGATAGATCTATTGTTAAAGACAGAACAGGGTGCTGTTGTAAAGTTGTATATTTATAACTACATATATTGAATTATAGGAAATATGACAAGAACGTTTCCATAGTTCATCTATTGATTAAATAATGTATCACCTTAGTGCAGTAACGAGAGAACCATATTAGATATTTATACAGAGTTATTGCCCTTTGGTGACACCATGTAAACCTAGTCTTGAAACTATTTCAAAATCCAGATATGTATACACCAAGTTGTTGCTTTCTTCTGGAACTTGACAATCAAAAGTGTTCCACACAATGTGCTGAAATGAAGGTGAATCATTTTAGGATGTATACATCGTTCTGCTCTAACTCTTGGCACATTGAATAATTTTTGTTCTGTAAACACTGTCCTCTGCTGCAGTTATTTTCCTATTTCCATATCTATTTCCATTTATGTCATCACAGTTTCGCCACTAGCGTGCATGGAGTTAGTTCAATGTTGAATCCTAGTTAACCCTTTCCCTAATCAAACCTTTATGCATCAGTTGATCATATAATGAATGTTCATTAACGTGAAGTTTATAAGGTAAACATTTAAAAGGGAATTGTTGGCTTAGACAAAAACATGTAGGATCCAATCTATAAAACTTGTAGTTAAACAGAGCAAACCTTGATCAGACGGCTCCTATAGGAGCCATCTGATCTGGGTCTACTCTAATTGCAAAGTAAAGTGTTTCTATGAAGGAAAGGGTTAACAGTTAGCAGAGGATGGGATAACACAAAGCACAGGCATGTTTTGTTTTTATTGTTGGACTGTAAACCTAAGATTTTATGAGACGATATGAAACCTTTAGCAAGCTGGGGGCAAATTTGAGAATCCCTTTTGCAAACAGTTTAGATATGCTTTTCACCAGGATCCACCAGGATCCAAATTGTTTGACATTCATCTAATTTAACCCTTTCCTTTATATACTGCCTTTACAAACAGAGTAGACACAGATCAAATGGATTCTGTAGGATCCATCTGAGCAGAGTCCACTCCATTTGCTTATGAAATTATAATAGATCTTACTCTCCAGTTTGTACCATTTCCAAAAAAAAAAGATGTGTAAATATTCATTATATATAAATATTCATGAATGTCATTAGTTCTTACATGAATATTCACCAGGGAAAAGGTTAATACAAACAAAGAGCATGACATTATATATCCTGTTTTAAGTGCAGTAGAATTTTTATTTCTTTTGAATGGCCATTGTTGAGAAAGGGTTTTACAATTTGAGAGGATGAGGATTTGCCCAGAGTGTACTAGAGGTTAACCCTTCTTATGCTATTAGTGTTCATATCTGCATTTGAAAATAGTGTAGACCCACATGAGACAGCTCCGAGAGGGGCTGTCTCATGTGGGTCTACACTATTTGTCATTGTCATTCAGTAGGTGCTGATTTACCTTTTACTCCACGAATACGCCTTTCTATGCCTTTGCAAACAGAGTAGACCCAGATCGCATGGCTCCTATAGGAGCTGTCTGATCAGGGTCTGCTATTTGCTTATGGTATAATAAAGATCCGATTCTACAGTGTCTGCTTTAGAAAAAACTTCATGTGTTAATATTCCATTTAAAAAATAATCTAATTAATATTCATGATGTCGTCATTTCTTCCATGAATATTCATGGAGTAAAGGGTTACTATTCATAGCGGATGGATTCATGTTTGAGTATTTAGCATTAGAAGGGTTAAGTGATGGAAGTAGTAAGTTTTATTATGTACTACTGGAGGTACACCCTTCTCATGCTGGTAGTGTACATATCTGCATTTGCAAATAGTGTAGACCCATACGAAACAGCTCTTGTAGGAGCTGTCTCATATGGACAGGTACTATGTGACATTGTTATTCAGTGGCTACTAATTGATATTCATGATGGATGGATTCATATTGAATATTCACCATGAGAAGGGTTCGGGTGGTGAAGTGATGAATTTTATTATGTCCTACTGTTGCTGATCATGGACCAGCCCTATCGACTTCGAGATTGTCAACTGTAATTCTGCTAGCATTTACATATGCATTCTAATAAACAGCATTGCAAATCTCACCCACAGACTTGTCTTCAATTTTACCATTCATTGCAAAAAACAACAAAAACCACCTGTTCCATTATTTGTTGTCATATTTTGAAGTAGAGTGACACTTACAGATCACTTTGCCCATCATGTCTGTCTGGCTGTCACTCGTTAGCTCACCTGGAACGTAGTACCATAGTGAGCAGTTGGGACAGTGTGCTGTGTCTCGTCATCCATCGTGCAGTGTAGGTCGTCTGTCATGTGGTTAGTAATGACTTAAATATCTCGTAGCCACATTTCAAACTTGCATGGACTGTTCTTTAGTGATACTCCACTAGATGCCCTCAAAATTCATACAGAACAGCTTTGAAACTCTTTTCAAATACTGTATGTCTGATGAGAAATGTTCATTGGCTAATGCTCTACTATATTAACCAAAACTTGTTTTCATATGGTTAAACAATGGCAGCCATGGACAGATTTTTGTGTCACCTTCCGAGAGGCAGTGTGTCACTTGGGGATCACTTTTCCGTCATCTGTATGTCTGTCCGTCCGCTCTGTGGGCTTAATCTTTGGTCTAGGACATGCTTATGGGTTTAATTTTACTGTGAACTTAATTAATTAAGCCCATAATACAAAAATGAAAATGCCAAAAAATGAATGGTCTTGGGCTTACCAGTTTAAACAAGCCTTGTTTAAAATAAGCCCATAATAAATGAACTCAGCATTTGTCCATCACTATGGACAAGCTATGTTGAGGACCATTGATGTAACTAATATATAAGGTCCATCAATCTGCATGCAATACTTTTTGAGTTATTCCCCTTTGTTCTGATTTTCGTCACACTTTCTTTTTTGGCTGTCATTTCTTAAAACTAATCATTATAGAGCTTTCAAATTTCACATGCGTCTCCCTCTCACTGAGGACCATTGATGTAACTAAGGTCCACTCTGCATGCAATACTTTTTTAGTTATTCCCATTTGTTCTAATTTTCGCGCTGCAGCATATTAACAGTTTTTGTGTCGGTTGCGAGCACGTGACACATGTGTTCCTCCGAACACTCTTGTTTACTATAAAGACTTAATCAGAGTGACTTGATGTCTCGTCTGGATTAAAAATATTATCAAAGATAATCTGTGCTTAACCGTTTGCGCACTAGTAGCAAATATGTGATTACCTATGCAAACAGTTTGTACACAGATGAGATGTCGGCTTTGATGCTGATTATGTCTTCATTAGAACCCTCTGTTTAACCCTTTACTCCATGAATATTTATGCAAGAAATAAGGACGTCATTGAATATTAATTAGATTCATTTCTATAATGGCATATAAACACATGATATTTTTGCCATGGCAATAAATTGTAGAATCAGATCTATATTATATTATAAGCAAATGGTGCAGACCCTGATCAGACGGCTCCACAAGGAGCCGTCTGATCTGGGTCTACTCTGTTTTGCAAAGGCATTGAAAGGTATATTTATGGAGTAAATGGTTAAGCATTTGCCTGATAGAGATGCATTTTCATGTTTTTACAAATACAGTAAATGCAGACAAGATGACTCCTGACTAGGAGCCGTCTGATCAGGATCTGCTATGTTGGCCTAACGGAATAATATAGATCTGATTCTACAGTTTGTGCATTTGTCAAAACTTCATAATGCCATTGTATAAATTCAGCAAATAAATATTTCATGATGTCATGATTTGATTGAAACAGACAAGTTTTGGTAACAAAAGGGCTTCTCTTATAAAATGCCTTTCATGCCATTGCAAACAGAGTAGACTCAGATCATACAGCTCTTGTAGGAGTTGTCTAATTAGGGTCTGCTCTGTTTGCTTATGAAATTGTTATGGATATGACTATAGTGTCTACCAATACCAAACAATCCTGTGTACATATGCCATTATAAAAAATACAGCTAATAAATATGCATGATGTCATTATTTCTTACATGAATATTCAAAAGCGTTGTGGTTAAACTGTATACATATCTATTAGTTCATAAGCAAACAGAGCAGTCCCTGCTAAGATGGTTCCTACCAGGAGCTGTATGATATGAGTCTACAGTATTGGTAAAGGTCATATACAATGTACTAGGTTTCTACACTTTAAGGTGAAATACGCATTGATTAAATCCATGATGACATTTGCAAATAGTTTCAATCCACATGCGACCTGAAATGACTGCCTGTCATCAGGATCCAAACTGTTTGACACACCGATGATATCTTTAATCCTTTACTCCATAATTACACCTTTCTATGCCTTTGCAATCAGAGTAGACCATGATCTGGCGTAAGGGCCGTCTGATCAGGGTCTGCTCAGTTTACTTTTGATATAGATATGATTCTACAGTTTCTGCCATAGCCAAAACATTCCTGTGCCCATGTGTTGTTATATGTTATAACAATCTAATTCATATTCATGATATAATTTCTTAATGAATACATGGAGTAAGGGGTTAAAGATATGTTTATGAAGACTATTTTATCAGCATGCTAAAGATCTGATAGAGATGCGATTGTAGATGTCTGGTTTGTTTACCAAGGCTTTTTTTGCTAAATGTGAAGGTCTGAATGTGGTGCCATAATTACCCTAAGTACAGTAAAACCCCTCTAATGCGACTACTGAATGAATAAACATGGCTGTCTTTATAAGCAGGTGGTTGCTTAATACAGGACGAAAGTTATGCAGAAAGCTCCAATAGGAGCTTTCTGCATAACTTTCGTCCTGTATTAAGCTACCACCTGCCTTTGCCATTGTGAATTATGCCCCTTTTTGCTGGTCGCATTAGAGGGGTTTACTGTACTAACACATCCAATCTCCACTCTCCACTGGTTTGGACATCATATTGATATAACCTAAACCCTTACAACACTGACCTTTTAAATGGACCTAACCACATTTGACATTGGACCGTCTCATACTGATGTTTAGGGGTAATGTTTCCATAAAAAAATATGGCAAATGGATCAGACCCTGACCAGATGGATCATTAGGAGCCCTCTGATCTGGGTCTAAGTTGTTTGTAAACTTGGTACCTGCATTTGACTGACAAAGTAGCAAATAGTGTAGACCTTGATCATGCAGCTCCTGAACGAGACTTGGTCTTAGTCTGCACTATATGCAATTTTTGTCTGAGTACTGAATCCTTTACTCCATGAATATGTATGTAAGAAATAGCGATTTTATGAATATTAATTAGATTAACTGGTTGAATAGCATATGGACACAGGAATATTTTGCCCTAGCAGAAACTAGAATCATAGCTATAATTATAATATCATAAGCAAACAGAGCAGACCCTGATCAGATGGCTCCTATAGGAGGCATCAGAAACGGGTCTACTCTGTTTGCAAAGGCGTAGAAAGGCGTACTTATGGAGCAAAAGGTGAATGTAATTAGGGCAGTATCACAAGTACATGTCATCATGTTCTTGTCATTATGTTCTTAGTTCTTGATTACTTTGTGGCTTCCATAATTACCCTATATATTCTACAAGGCAGACTTGTTCTGAACGTCTCTGTGAATTATTTACATACAAACACCAAAGGTAACAAACAACAACAATAAAATTACTCATATGACATGTACATACATGTACTTTAACCCTTTCCTTAATAGGCTATTTTTAGACCCAACCTCTTTGGATGAATCTACCGAAAAGGAGCATTAACTAGAAAAAAGTCAAATTTTAGATTTTTTTAGTTTGAAACCATTGTGATAAATAGAGCATTTGCTCCTATAGGAGCAAATGCTCTATTATCACAATGGTTTCAAGAAGTGGTTATTACAGAGACGTAGAAAGGCGTATTTATGGAGGAAAATGTTAAATACCTATATTTAACAATCTGTGAAAATGGAAATGTTCTATGATAGTGAAGTCGTACATGTGACATTACTGTATATATGAATATATTGCCTTTGTATGCATATGTATACTCTACCTAATGAACTGAGGATACTTGATTGATTTGAAGCACAAGAAAAGTAGCCACTTTGAAGCTGCTAGGTAGCTACAGGAAGGATATATTTTCATTAGACCTAGATATGATAGCCAAGGTAGGGTAAATTGGTGCAATGTGAGATTTAAATTCTACGCTCTTCATTAAGCGTCACCATTGGTTTGTTAGGGATATAGTTTAGCACCTAATCTAATTGGCATTCCCTATGTCTAAAGAAAAGGTTTTGGTCTTACAAATTAGTGTATTGTAAAGGTTACGTTGTGTCCTAATAAAATTTATTTTTTAGGATAGATACGGTATTTCTTGATTACTTTGTTACTCAATCTTCACTAATTCCTGATATAACTCAGAGTTTACAAGTAACACATTGCTTTAGGATGGGATTTTAACCCTTGTTCTGCCAATCATGACTAAACCATACTTTGTAAATAGCTTGGATCTAGATGTGACATGCGTAACTTTGCATCTCATAAGTATACAAGTTGTTTCACATGCGGTCTGTAGTTTTCACTAAAGCTTGAACAAATTGCAAGTCAAACTTACCTCATACCAGAGTTTGAGCAGACATTATTTTTTCAGCAGAATAAGTGTGAACACTTTCAACCCTGGTTCCCTGTTCTGTGTTTATTCCAAAGTTCAATACCTACTGAAGATTCATGGACAAAATAGTTACAATGAAATATGGAAGATGGAACATTGTAGCCATTTTAGAAAGCAAAAAACAGATTTATCAAATTCCATTAGCAAACAGAGAAGACCCTAATCAGACGGCTCCTATAGAAGCCGTCTGATCTAAGTCTACTCTGTTTGCAAATGCGTGAAAACACTTTTATGTGAGGGAAAGGGTTAACTATAGAGTTCACTCAGTACAATCAGTGCATAGCATATCCTGATTAGAGGGCTCTTCTAGGAGCCTTCAGATCTGGGTCTTCACGGTTTGCAAATACCAATGCGTGTCATGCATTGAAAGGGTTTTAATCTGCTGGCTGTTTGGATACAGATCAGGTTTTGTGTTGAATAACTCCTCGTCGCATTAGAATCCAACCTATTTGACTCATTATTTGTGGATTTGAAGGAAAAATTGACAGAGAAGTTAACATTTAGAATTGTAGCAGATTACATGTGCTGACAACAATTACTTAGCGTGCAGCGAGTTAATTAACTCTATCCCAGTTCTATATTTATTCCAAATTTTAATACCTACCTAATGTTCATGGAAAAAAAGCTAATAAGAAATAGGTGGAGCATTGTAGCCATGTTAGAAAGAAAAAAACCCAGACCTATCAAATTCCATAAGCAAATAGAGCAGACGCTTATCAGACAGTTCCTATAGGAACCATCTGATATGGGTCTACTCTGTTGGCAGATGCGTGAAAAGGCCTTAATATACAATGAAAGGGTTAAAACCCTTTCCATCATATAAAAGCTTTTTCATGCCTTTGCAAAATGTAGACCCAGATCAGACGGCTCCTGTAGCAGCCGTCTGATCAAGGTATGCTCTGTTTGCTTATGACATGATTTAGATCAAAGCAAACAAATGCCTTGAAAATTTTACATTATAAAAAATCAGCTAATAAACATTCATGTCTCAATTTATTACATACATATTAAATATGGAAAGGGTTAAATGAAAAACTTTGTAGACCCTAATAAATCTGCTCCTTCAATGATTTGGGTCCGAACTAATTGCCTAACATAATTGTTGTACTTCTATGTCTCTGATAGAACTGTAAACCCCATTCACTCCATAGATACGCCTTTGCTAACAGAGTAGACCCAGATTAGATGACTCCTATAGGCCTGCTCTGTTTGTTTATAAAGTTATAAGAGATTTGATTATACAGTTTCTACTAATACCAAACAATCCTGTGTATATATATGCCATTATAAAAATCAGCTAATAAATATTCATGATGTCATTGACTGCGACAAAAGCTGCAGCCACTCTTTGTCAGAGATTCAAAATGACCACAGTTGAACCTAGTTTTTAGATTTACACTCCAGAACAATGCAGTTGCAATATTTTCACTGTGCTCACTTACCCTCACTAATGCTCAAGACCTCTTTGATGTTTGATGTGCTGTTAACATTATGCAGGCTATTTGCTGTCCAGCATAATGTACTCCAAATACCTCAATTCTGCACTCTGAGCAATTACTGTCTGCAAATATTGTCATCTGCTGCAATTCTAAAAAATACTTTTTTCTTCCATATCTTTTCGAAAACAAATGTCAGAATGACAAACAGTTTGAACCCCGATGAGATGCCAAGTTACTCGGCGTCTCATCTGGCTCCAGACTATTTGCAAATGTTATGCTAAAAACCAGAGCAATAGCAACTGGAACAAAACTCATACCTGTTTAGAGGAACAGTTGCTTATTTCAGAAGTCAGTTGATCATATTTGGTCAGAACTTGGTGTTTCCTTGCATAACATTTCTTTTAAAAATGCATATCAACAGAAAAGTTTTGTATCAGAAATAAGAAAAGATCCTATAATCGCAGCTACATTGTATTCACTTTAAAAGACGTTCAAGACATGCTTTAACTAACAGTAACGCATTTCAAATTGACTGTCAAAAGGTTTTATCAGTGCCTCAAACACCACATGAGAACTATGTATTTCTGGGTTTCCAAATGATCACGTTCCCTTCTTAAGTGTTTTAAATATCGTTTTTTAGCAAAATAATATCTTATCAAAGCATTTTCCCCATTCTGCTATCATTTTAAAATTTGCCATGTATCTCTGAATCAAAATTACTAAATACTGTTGCTGTTTTATCTTCTATCCTGCTTAAACATGTCTTACGCAGTCATTCTTACACTTGTGTAAAACCTCACTTATTATTTCTAACATGAATATTCAACAAGGTTAATGCATTGCTATTTTTAGATCCTACCTCTTTGAATAAATATACCAAAAAGGAGCATTTATTAGAGAAAAGGAAATTTTTAGAATTGTGTAGTTCTGAAACCATTGTGATAAACAGAGCATCTGTTCCTATGGAGCAAATGTTCTATTTAACACAATGGTTTCGAAAAGTGACTTTTACATAGGCGTCAAAAGGCGCAAATGTGAGGGAATGGGTTAAGCAATCATTGTGACTACTCAGCTGTTTCAACAGAAGCTGGTTATTTCAAAGGAATACAGGAGTTTTGATTGGCCAGAGTATTGTGATAGGGGAGTCACTATTTCATCTGAATCAAAACTGTTTGCATAGATGATCAGAGGATCGTCATTGTCAGTCAGACTTGATGATAGGTATCATCTTTAACCCTCATATTGACGCCTTTGTCAGTGAGACTTGATGATAGATCTCATCTTTAACCCTCATATTGACGCCTTTGTCAGTGAGACTTGATGATAGGTATCATCTTTAATCCTCATATTGACGTCATTGTCAGTGAGACTTGATGATAGGTATCATCTTTAATCCTCATATTGACGTCATTGTCAGTGAGACTTGATCATAGGTACCATCTTTAAGTCATTGTCAGTGAGACTTGATGCTAGATCTCATCTTTAACCCTCATATTGACGTCATTGTCAGTGAGACTTGATGATAGGTATCATCTTTAACCCTCATATTGACGTCATTGTCAGTGAGACTTGATGATAGGTATCATCTTTAACCCTCATATTGACGTCATTGTCAGTGAGACTTGATGATAGGTATCATCTTTAAGTCATTGTCATTGAGACTTGATGGTAGATCTCATCTTTAACCCTCATATTGACGTCATTGTCAGTGAGACTTGATGATAGGTATCATCTTTAACCCTCATATTGACGTCATTGTCAGTGAGACTTGATGATAGGTATCATCTTTAACCCTCATATTGACGCCTTTGTCAGTGAGACTTGATGATATGTATCATCTTTAACCATCATATTGACGTCATTGTCAGTGAGACTTGATGATAGGTATCATTTTTAACCCTCATATTGACGTCATTGTCAGTGAGACTTGATGATAGGTATCATCTTTAAGTCATTGTCAGTGAGACTTGACGATAGGTATCATCTGTAACCCTCATATTGACGCATTTTGATGCCTCTGTAGAAGTCAGTTTTGGAAACCATTGCGATAAATAGAGCATTTGCTCCATAGGAGCAAATGCTCTATTTATCACAATGTTTTAAAAACTCCACATTTCTAAAATATTCATTTTCTCTAGTAAATGGTACATTTCGGTAGATTTATTCAAAGAGGTTAGGTCTAAAATTAGCCTATGT
This sequence comes from Azorinus chamasolen, assembly GCA_963576725.1. Classification (NCBI taxonomy): domain Eukaryota; kingdom Metazoa; phylum Mollusca; class Bivalvia; order Cardiida; family Solecurtidae; genus Azorinus; species Azorinus chamasolen. The sequence continues at coordinate 17,398,620 of OY755239.1, forward strand.
GGTAATGGGTGAATGGGTTATAAAAATCTTGGTTTTTTCTGGTTTCAAACCCTAACTTTTTAGCCTAAGCCATTTTAATGATTTTCAATTATATAGTTTGTTTGTTGTTGTTTTTTCATTTTCAAGCCAAGTTTCAATTTTAACCACCTTTTCGACCGATATTTGTTCTCCAGATATATCATATACCCCTTTTATTGAGTACCAGCAACCTAGGCTTTGGCAGAGAAATGAAAAATATTTATTATACCTAGAATTCCGTTAACCCTTTCCCTCATGAATATTTATGTAGGAATTAGGAAATCATGACATTGTGATAGTTATAAGCTGGATTTTTATAATGGTGTATGAATACAGGATTGGTTAGTCATAGCAGAAACTGTAGAACCAGATCTGTATATTTTCATTATGCAGACAGTGCAGACCCTGATCAGATGGCCCCCCAGAAGCTGTCTGATATGTGTCTACTCTGTTTGCTAAAGGGTGAAAAGATGTATTATGAGGTAAAGGGTTAAACTTCCCTTAACTAGCTCTGAATCTAACATGGCATTAGTCAAGTTGTTTGCAAGTGTACAAGTGCCTCTTTTTCCAATGCCACAGACCAGATGATTGTAGGACTTCATTTGGACCATGTTTGAAGTCTATGCATTCCACCTGTTTTGCATAATATGTCAAAGTATTACCCTCACCGTTCAAACAGTCATGAAATTTTGGACATTTTCTCTTTTTTATAATCTTTTATTTTAGTCATTTGTATGTCCCTGTTGTTTTCTTAACCCTTTACCTCATGAATATTCATGTAGGAAACTGACATCATGCATATTAATTAGCTGAAGTGTTATAATGACATCATGAACAAGGGACTGTTTTACAAAGGTAGAAAATGAGATCTGTATTATTCATAAGAAAAAAGAGCAGACTCTGATCAGATCTGGGTCTACCCTGTTTGTAAAGGAATCAAAAGACATATCTACATGAGGCAAAGGGTTAAAAAGGGACATGAAGTGTTACCCCTGTTTTTATGTGTAAAAAAGAAAGCCATATAGAGGAGACATTTGCGTCCTTTTGACACATTCTACTTTTTTAGATTTCATGTTAGCAATGTCATGACAGAAGATGTCTTAACGATAGCAAGAAGTGTAGAGCCAGACCAGCAGATTTGTCAGATACATGGCCACAGTTGAAGGAATTTGTAATCCATCAGAACCCTGGACAAGAGGGATACTGTCCTATCCAAATGTCTTGCGTTTTGAGTACCAACAGGTTTAGCTGGCTGAGAATGATAGATCTACATCATCGGTTTTAAAAATAGCTCTAATCTATTTTTGTAAAATATTTAAACTAATCAGAGGCTCTGTCTCCAGCTTGAATGCTGATCTGGGTCTATACCATTAGCAAATCTTCTAATAATTATTTCCCTTGGTGCTTCTCCTTTGTACTCATTGCCACTTGATTTGCAGTTCTAATCTGGAGCATTCCACTTGCCGATAATTGAGCAAACATTCTTCGGGAGAAATTGATGGATTGGAAGGTGTATATTTTATTTAAAGCTTTCATGATTGTCTAAATTATGTACTCTTAGGAATTCATACATTGTCCTCTCAGCAGTCATTTTGAATTACATAATAGAACTCATTATGAATAAACAAGGGCATCTTTAAAAGCAGGTGGTCACTTGATGCAGAATAAAGGTTTAACTTTTGTCATGGATTAACCCTTTCCCTGTTCTGTGTTCATTCCAAATTTCAATACCTACTGAATATTCATAGATAAAATGATTATAACGAAATATGGAAGATGGAAAATTGTAGCAATTTTAGAAGTAAAGACAGATCTTTGAAATTCTATTAGCAAACAGAGTAGACCCTGATCAGACAGCTCCTCTAGGAGCCGTCTGATCTGGGTCTACTCTATTTGCAAATGCGTGAAAACACGTTTATGAGGGAAAGGGTTAAGCCACAAGCTGCTTTGAAGATCCAGAATTGATTACTGTCTCACACTGACAGTTTTGTACTGTTGTGGAACATACACATTAAGACTGGACAACATTTTTAAGCAAACTCGGGAGTGTCATTTTCTTTAACCAGTTGTACCAACACCTTGATTGCTTAGCCCTTTTCCTTATTGAATATGTCAGAACTATTATAATTTCATAAGCAAATGGAACAGACCCTGATCAGACAGCCCCTACAGGAGTCTTCTGATCTGGGTGATTTTATTTGCAAAAGTATGAAAAGTTTTTATATGAAGGAAAGGGTCAATTTCCCTCTTCTCAGTTTTGAGCTTACCGGTATGTTGGACTTAAATCTTTATCTGTTTTCCCATGGATTCAAGAAATCCTTGCAATCTGTATACATGTACTTTCAAAACTATCTACAACAATGCTTGGTAGAAAATCAACTGATCAAATTACCCTAAGGATCTGGACAAACTTGGGCAAATTGTGCAGACCCAGATCAAATTGCTCAGTTTGACCAGTATCTTCACTATTGGCTACTATGTTAGTCTGATTGAACTTTATGGAAATGGTTCCAAATTGAATTCTTCAGCTTTACAAAATGCTGGAACTGGGGAATTGGATGTCAGATAATTAGGGTAAATAAGTTATGAAAGTGCCAATAGGCTATTGTTATAGAAATACTTAGTAGCAGTGTACTGGTGCATGATGTAACTCAACTTTGTAGGTGAACAATTTGGATCCTTATGAGACTGTGTAACTCAGTGGCTCATGAGCTTTCAAATTGTGTCATACTGGGTCCTTTGAGACTATGTAGTTTGGTAGCTCATGAGCTTTCAAATTTTGTGATACTGGGTCCTTTTTTTTTAATGAAATTGATTTTGAAAAGAAATGGTAGAAAATTTAGTTTAGAGAATTAATCCTGTCCCTCAAACAAACCCAGTTTCACGTCTTTGCAAACAATGTAGACCCAGATCAGAGGGCTCCTGTAGGAGCCTTCTGATCAGGGTCTGCTCTGTTTGCTTCTTGAATTATATAGATCTGATCATACAGTTGATGTCTGTGCCAATATTGCTGTTGAAAATTTGACATTATAAAAGTTAGGTTAATGAATATTCATGATGTGATAGATTCATGCATAAATGTTCACTAGGGAAAGGGTTAACCCTTTCCCTCATATAAACGAGTTTTCATGCATCTGCAAACAGAGTAGACCCAGATCAGACGGCTCCTATAGGAGCCGTCTGATCAGGGTCTGCTCTTTTGGCTAATGGAATTTGAAAGATCAGTTTCTTTATTTTCTCAAAATGGCTACAATGTTCCACCTCCCATATTTCTTTATAACTATTTTGTGCTTGGATATTCAATAGGTATTGAAATTTGAAATAAACATAGAACAGGGAAAGGGTTAAGCAGATGATAATATTGGCAGATTAAAGTAAGTTTTTGGTTGAGAAAGTTAACAATTTTGTTTCCATGGGCATTAGACAATGGATAATACCAAACTCCCATTTGTACATCAGAACATTACACATTTCCATGGATAGGGTTACTTCTTAACTTCATCATTTCTTCTTTCATCTTTTGGTGGATGATATTTTTTGCTCTATTTATTATTTATAATTGTATAAATGTACTATATAAAAAAAATAATTTCGGTGATTGACAAAAATAGTAAAATTTGCACAAAATTTTCTTACAGAAATCCATTCTTCATGGACTCTGTAAAGCAAAAAAAGAGAAGAAAGCATGATTTTTGGAACATGCAAATTGTCTACATCTGATACACCAGGCAGATCTGGAAATCACATAAACCAAAGAATTGTATGGATGATTTGGTCTGGTCTCCCAGTTACTCAGTCTCTCATCTAGAACTAAACTGTTGCAAAGGTTCATCTATGGCTAGGATTGGATCTTGGTTTCCAAAATATAAAATAAAAAAATGAATGTGTATGCTGGTGTACAGCTTATACTGAATATTTGAAGCAAAATATGCATATCCTGATCAAGAAACACCTTCAAATAGTGGTCTACACTTTTTGCCCTTGGTCTTGCTTAGAGGTGCTTGAACAAAGGGGTAAAACTGCATTGACTATCAGAAGGGATGTCGCAACCATTTTCTTCAGAGAGCTTGAGACTGAGCCCTGCATGAAGGTTTACAGTTGATGTGATTGGAAGTCAAGAGTGTATTAGATATAGACGATGAAATGTTCTGACAAATACAAAACATAAGTTCATCTCTTTACTGCTCATATCACAACAGTTTGGCAGGTGTGAGAACTATTTTCATGACTATTAACTAATAAAAATATTCATCAATTAAATTTTTTACGTGTGTCAACCCTTTACTCCATAAATAAACCTTTTAACCCATTTGAAAACAGAGTAGACCCAGATCAGGCAGTTCCTGTTAAAGCTGTCTGATCAAGGTCTGCTCTGTTTGCTTCTGGAATTCAATGCATCTGATTCTACATTTTTATCAGGGCCAAAACATCTTGAACATATGCCAATTATAAATATTACACCAATTCATATTCATCCATACATCCATGGAGTAAAGGGTTAAGGAGTGAGAATAAATTGTGCTGTTAAATTATTTGCCCTTATTCGTATGAATAAATAGCCATGTTCTATGTTCTATGTTCAAAATTCTGGGTAATGAAGCTCAACTTTTCCACATTAAAGAATGATTTCATGTGACTTTGTATCGGGTTTTGAATGCCTGCTCCTGATCTGTTTGAAAGAGTTATACTTGAAATTGGATTCAGTGTGTAAATGTAGGCTTGCAGGTGATAACCTATATGAGAAACTGCTACATGCTGTCGTAGTTCACCGTGACATAATTACTGTCATCTGCAGCTAATAACTTTATTCATGCAATTTCACTACCTTGAAGGGTACTATTTCATAAATGGTACATCCCCTGTGATGTGTAGTATATTGGGTCTTGCACTGACAGCCGTCTCACACAGTGATGCTTGTTCACTAAGTAGTTTGTCGTACATCTTCTTGATCCGTTACCTGATAAAGACACTTGTTAACATCGTTGTAAACGGTATACCAGACTTTATAACCCTTTCCTCTATAGGCTATTTTTAGACCCAACCTCTTTAAATGAATCTACCGAAAAGGAGCATAAACTAGAGAAAAGGAATTTTTTAGAATTTTGTAGTTTGAAACCATTGTGATAAATATATATCTATATAGGAGCAAATGCTCTATTTATCACAATGGTTTCATAAAGTGACTTTTACAGAGGCGTTGAAAGGCGTATTTATGGAGGAAAGGGATAAATAAATAATACTTGACTTCACTTGATGACAGTAGACTGGGATCAGATGGTTCTTGCAGGAGCTGTCTGATCAGGGTCTGCTGTGTTTTTCTTACCAGAGTCAACCCTTTCTTGTTCATACATCATTGAAAATATTATAAAGCTATGTAATATTCATACATAAGTTATTTCTTACATGACTGTTCATGGAGTAAAGGGTTAAGCAAGATTATTTATGAAGCAAGCTTCACTGCAGTTGCATGTTTATGTTCAAGAATTCGATAACTTTTCAGCCTTCCAGTTACTGGTGCTCTTCAATATGGATTATGTGTCTGTGATTTTCTGTCTCTGACCCTTCCAAAGATATATCATACCATTAAATAATGTATTGCCTATGGATGATTTTCACAAAAAAAAATAATATGAAATAAGTTTGACCTTGGTCAGACATCAAGTTCTTGTGTGTTTGCTTGGAGTTTGTATGGATATTTTCAATATATTAGTAATTATTTTTAACTCCATACTTCATAGTTACGACTACAGCTATGTCTTAACAGGGTATGCTCTGTTTGCTTATAAATGATACTGATATGATTCTGCATTTTCTGCCATGGCCAAAACATCATGGTTTTGCACACCACTGTAAAAGTTATTAGTGTTCATGATGTCATTATTTCTTACTTGAATATTCATGAAGTAAAGAGTTTAGTTTTTATAACAAGGTGAAATGATCATGTGGAGTGTTTTCTTTTATTGTTCATTGAAAAGGTTTAACCCTTTACTCCATAGTTGCGTCTTTGCAAACAGAGAAGCCCCAGATCAGACAGCTCCTGTTGAAACCCGTCTGATCAGGGTCTGCTCTGTTTGCTTATGGTGTAATATAGATCTAACCCTACAGCTTCTGATTGAGCCAAAATGTCATGTGTTCATCATATGCCATTATAATAAAATCATCCAATTAATATTCATGACGTCATTATTTCTTACATGAATATACAACAGAGAAAGGATTACTATTCCTGATGTCATATATTGGTTACATGAATGTTTATGGATAAAAGGTTGAGTTGTAATATATTTGTTACATGAATGCTTATGGATAAAGGGTTAACCCTTTCCCTGTCCTATACTTATTACAAATTTCAATACCTACTGAATATTCATGGAGAAAATAGTTACAATGAAATGTGGAAGGTGGAACATTTTAGCCATTTTAGGAACAAAAGAAACAGATCTATCAAATTCCATTGGCAAACAGAGCAGACCCTGATCAGACGGCTCCTCTAGGAGCCGTCTGATCTGGGTCTACTCTGTTTGCAGGTGTATGAAAACACGTTTATATGAGGGAAAGGGTTAAGTTGTATGCACTAAAAGATCAATAGGCTACTTTATAGATTTCTCTGATCTTGATCTGCATGGTAATAGTTTACCTTTACATCATGAATATTCATGTAAAAGATAACCGTAACATGAATATTACTGTTATATGAACCAAGAAGATATGAACACACTGAATTTTGGCAGTGGTAGAAACTGTATATTCTGATCTATTTTATTTCATAAGCAATTAGAGCAGACCCTGATCAGGTGACTTCTACAGAAGCCATCCGATATTGGTCTATGTTGTTTACAAAAGCATTAAAAGGCACAGCTACAAAGTAAAGCATCATTATTACTTATGAAATGTCATTATTTATGAGTTGCAGAATTTGAACAATAATTGCACTTGAAGTATGCTGATAGGTATTTCATGTAGACCACTTCTGTTTTGGATGGGTTTCCTAATGTTGTTATTATGAATCTCTCAAAACAATCAAAACTGACTTACAAACTATGCAGTGAAACCTAATTACGTTTTTAACCCATTACCTCATAGGCTATTTTAGATACAACCTCTTTGAATAAATCTACCAAAAAGGAGCATTAACTAGAGAAAAGGAAACTTTTAGAATTTTGTAGTTTGAAACCAGTGTGATAAATAGAGCATTTGCTCTATTTATCACAATGGTTTTACAGAGTCGTCAATATGAGGGAATGGGTTAAGCAATGTTTGTATGAGATCTGTATTACTTCATAAGTGAACAGAGTAGATCCCGACCAGACAGTTCCTTCATGAACTGTCTGATCTGGGTTTACATTTTGCGGAGGCATCAAGTAGATTATCTGTGTAGTAAACGGTCGAATCCTTTGACCTGGTGCTTTCTGAACTCTGCATTAGAAATAGCGTATCTAGTTCGAAGTTGTGTTGTCCTCCGCGGGGTTAGTCCTGAATGACTATGTTACTAGTGCTAGTTAAGAATCTGCATTATCCCTTTACAGAATAGTTGGAGGCTTGAGAATTAATCCTGTCCTTCTTATAAACACTATTTCATGTCTTAGCAAAGATCTGGGAGACCCGGAAGCCATCTGATCAGGGTCTGCTCTGTTTGCTTATGAATTAATATAGGGCTTATTCTGCAGTCTCAGTTTTGTCCAAATATTCGTGTGTACATATGCCATTATGAAAAATAATCCAGTTGATATTCATGATGTACAGTAAAACTCCGCTAATGCGACCACCAAAAAGGGGCATAATTCTGGGTGGCAGAGGCAGGTGGTAGCTTAATGCAGGACGAAAGTTATGCAGAAAGCTCCTATAGGAGCTTTCTGCATAACTTTCGTCCTGCATTAAGCAACCACCTGCTTTAAACGACACCAGTGGCTGTTTATTAAGTGGTCGCATTAGCGGGGTTTCACTGTATTTATTTTTTAAAGAATATGCTTGGAGCTAAGGGTTAATGGCCAGTATACCACAAGATCTGTAGTTGGTTCTGAATAGGAACAGATGTGCTGGTTTTTACATGACAAGAGAGTTGATCATAGTGCCAAGCAGTATTTTTAGATTAGTGAAGAGTATTTATTATTTTATTGGATGACGTTGTGCTGAAAAACATGTGCTGTATAGATAAATATTTCTTCCTAGTTTCAAGATGAATATTCACATGATTTAACCCATTACCTCACAGGCTATTTTTAGATCCAACCTCTTTGAATATATCTACCGAAAAGGAGCATTTGCTAGAGAAAAGGAAACTTTTAGAAATTATGTAGTTTTGAAACCATTGTGATAAATAGAGCATTTGCTCCATAGGAGCAGATGCTCTATTTACCACAATGGTTTCAAAGAGTGACTTTTACAGAGGCGTGAAAAAAGCGTCAATATGAGGGAATACATTAACGCGATACATATTACTGCAGTATTCTATCCTGCTATACAGTTAAACCTTGTTAATCTGAACACCCATTAACCTTTCTCTAATGAACGTTCATGTATGAATTGGACACTGCTTCAGGAATATTCATTATATTTATAGGTAAAACATTAAATAGGGAAATGTTGGCTGAGACAAAAACTGTAGGATCAGATCTATATACATTTTGTAATTACATAAGCAAACAGAGCAGACCATGATTAGCCCCTACACGGGCTGACAGATTTGGGTCTGCTCTGTTTGCAAAGGCATGGAAAGGTGTTTTGAAAAGGGTAAAGACATGTCAGCTTAATTCAGGGTGAAAGTAATACCTGCCTAAAATATTTTCAGTGCTTCCAGAAAGTTTAGATTAGCAAGGTTAAATTGAAGCTACTCACTTGCCATTTACAATCAGTTTGGAGTAAAAAGGTTGAACTAGCTACGCACCTATCATTTACAAACAGTTTGGATTTATTTTAATCTTTTACTTCATGAATATTTATGAAAGAAATGACAGTGTCATGAATATAGATAAGTGGTGTATGCCTCAAGCTGTATTATGGCAGAATGAGGGTTAACCCGTTACTCCATAAATACATACATTTAAGAATCTGATCAGGAGCTGCTCTATTTGCTTATGATATTACATAGATGTGAACCCCTACAGTTTCTGTCATGGTTTCCATATGCCATTATAACAACCTAATTAATATTCATGATGTCATTTCTTAGATGAATTTTCATTGAGTAAAGGGTAAAAATGGCCCAAGGATAAGTCACTCATACTTGAGACAGTTCTGTTCATTAGTCTTCCCTTCCCCTCTGTTGTTTTATCTACATGTACTAGATTTGTTATATAGATGGTGACTATTTCAAGCTGCAAATGTTAGCTATTAAAACCAAGTCAAGAAAATGTATACATCTCTACATACATGACATAGCACATGATGATGCACAAGAGATGATGAGACAGATTAAAATGCTGTTTAGACATTTTGAAATATGTACAGTTCAACCTATTTTAAGTGACCACTAAGTGATAAAACATACCAGTCTTAAATGCAGGTAGTTGTTTAATGCAGGGTAAATGTAATGCAGAATACTTCATTGCATTACTTATGTCCAGCATTGAGCTACCTTAGCCCTGCCTTAACCCTTTCCCTATAGAAGCAAATGCTCTATTTATCACAATAATTTCAAGAAGTTGCTATTACAGAGGTGTAGAAAGGCGTATTTATGGAGGAAAGGGTTCAAAAGACATGAAAGAATGTGTATATGAAGGAAAGTGTTAAGACAGGTTTTACTCTATTTTGTTGTATTTTGTGTAGTTGCAGAATGTGTGTCTGCTGTTCAACCTGCAGCACTTTGCAGCATTTTTATTTTAGCTAAAAATTGTCACATCTTAATAGTCAAAAAGTTTTTCCTCAAGATCTTTTAAAAATTACAATAGGTGTGCATCTAATCTGGATTATTGTGATCAGACTTATTGCAAAGGTTATCACAAGTCAATCCTCAGGGGTGCATAAGATTAAATGGACTGACTTTGGATAAGCTATATTTATACAACTGTTATATATTTATTTATAATATTTGAGACCTGCCAATGAAATAGGTGTTTTGGGGACGATGGACGGGAAGCATAGTCAACATTTTGCAAATTCCAGAACCCCTATGACACCTTTTCTTGTGGCATGGCTCATTTCTTTTCATCTAATCTTAAACCTTGATTGAGTTACATACAAGTTAAGGTAAACCAGTTTTGTTGAGATGGATTGTTTGGAAGGATGTAAATAGATTTTATATGTATAGCACATTCAGTTTGTGTGTGATACAACCAGTATGAGGGGTTATGGGAATCTCACACATAATTCAATGTTGCAAACATTCTAGATCCAGGCCAGACCTTACTCTAGAACACATCTGATCATGGTCTGCATTGTTCTTAATGGATAACAAGTACATTGCATAGTGGATACAATACTGATGTTCTGGCGAGTGGCAGGTAGACCTAGGTCTGATTAACCCTATCCCTGTCCTATATTTATTACAAATTATATTCATGGACAAAATAGTTGTAGTGAAATGTGGAAGGTGGAATATTTTAGCAATTTCAGAAAGTAAAGAAACTTATCTATCAAATCCCATTTGCAAACAGAGTAGACCCTGATTCTGATCTGGGTCTACTCTGTTTGCAAATGTGTGAAAACACGTTTTCTATGAGGGAAAGGGGCATTATTCAGCGTGAACTATTCATAGTGTGCACTGTTTGTTACTGTCTGAGTGCCAACTCTCCTGTGGCACAGGGCATACATGGCAAGGGCAAGGGTTGTTTCTAGTCCTCAAGTTTGTTGTACGTAAAGAGATAGGATCTCGTACAGCAGATCTCGTACAACAGATCTCGGACAGCAGATCTCGTACAGCAGATCTCGGACAGCAGATCTCGTACAGCAGATCTCGGACAGCAGATCTCGGACAGCAGATCTCGGACAGCAGATCTCGGACAGCAGATCTCGGACAGCAGATCTCGGACAGCAGATCTCGTACAGCAGATCTCGGACAGCAGATCTCGTACAGCAGATCTCGGACTGCAGATCTCGTACAGCAGATCTCGGACAGCAGATCTCGGACAGCAGATCTCGTACAGCAGATCTCGTACAGCAGATCTCGGACAGCAGATCTCGGACAGCAGATCTCGGACAGCAGATCTCGTACAGCAGATCTCGTACAGCAGATCTCGTACAGCAGATCTCGGACAGCAGATCTCGGACAGCAGATCTCGTACAGCAGATCTCGGACAGCAGATCTCGGACAGCAGATCTCGTACAGCAGATCTCGGACAGCAGATCTCGGACAGCAGATCTCGTACAGCCTCTCTGTAGCAGCTGCTTAACCCTTTACTCCATGAATATTCATGTAGGAAATAATGACATGATAAAAATTAATTAGATTAATAGCACATGGCCATAGTAATTTTTTACCATGACAAACTTTAGAATAATATCTATATCATAAGTAAACAGAGCAGATCCTGATCCTATAGGAGCCATCTGATCTCGATCTGCTCTGTTTGCAAAGGCGTATATAGGATTTACCTCATGAATACTTCTACAGGAACTCTTGACATGAATATTTGTTAACAGAATTTTTATCATGGTCAATGAACAAAGGAAATTTTGGTCATGACTGAATCTAGAATCAGATTTGTATTATTAAACAGAATAGATGTTGATCAGACGACACCTATAGCAGCTGGCTGATCTGGGTCTATCTTGACAAAGGTGTTTTTATGAAATAAAGGGTTGAGGAATGATTATAGGTATAGACACATAGCAGGTGGCTGATCTGGGTCTATCTTGACAAAGGTGTTTTATGAAATAAAGGGTTGAGGAATGATTATAGGTATAGACACATAGCAGGTGGCTGATTACTACTGAACAAAAGTTAGGCAGAAAGCTCCCCTCTTTTGACCTGCATTTAGCTACCACCTATCTTATAAACCTAGAATTGAGACTTACTTTGAGTGACAGTTGTAGAGAAGTGTTACTGTGAGTCTAGACATGGTAGATGCAAGCACATCTTAGGGAGAATTCTTTCCAGTTTGGGGAAAAGTTTGGTGAGATGTAAAGAATTCTGATCATAGATATCAACTGTTTAAATGTTGAATATTCAAAGTGGAAAGGTCCATCAACTTTAAGTCTTTAACCCATTCCCACTTAGGCTATTGTTAGACCTAACCTCTTTGAATTATTCTACCAAAAAGGAGAATTAACTAGAGAAAAGGAAAGTTTCAGAATTGTGTAGTTTTGAAACCATTGTGATAAATAGAGCATTTGCTCCTGTGGAGCAAATGCTCTATTTATCACAATGGTTTCACAAAGTGACTTTTTACAGAAGCGTCAAAAGGCGTCAATATGTGGGAATGGGTTAATCATTATGGCCAGTCTTGCATGAATATTGCTCAGGTAAAGGGTTAACAGAAATTGCATACAATGCAGACCCTGATCAGTGGGTCTCTGCAGTAAGCCCCATTAGCTGGATTTACGTTGATTGTGAATAGCCATAAAATTGTGTGGCAGACTAGGGGGAGAGACAGTGTGAATGCATTTGAATATGGTCTGTTAGTATTACGATAAGGCTTTTATTTTGTGACTTTATGTTTATATGTTCTTCCATATGTTACACTAAAGCAAGTCAGATATTCCAGCACTTATTTGTGTGGTCTTGTATTGTTTATTCTGTTTGATATGACATGAATTTACCGAATGGCTATTGAAATGTGTTATCCCCATTGTTCAAACCTGTTTTACAATAGAACCTGTCCTAAGTGGCCATCTAAATAAGTCTAATTATGGTTGTGTAAGACAGGTGGTAGCTTAATGCAGGTCAAAAGTAATGCAGAAAGCTCCTGTGTTCAATAAATGAATGGCCACTTAAGCCAGGTTGTACTGTAGATACAAACTATTGTAGTCTTCAGAACTGTCTATACATGGGTCTGTAGTTTTAACCCTTTCCCTCATATAAACGTGTTTTCATGTATTTGCAAACAGAGTAGACCCAGATCAGACGGCTCCTAGAGGAGCCGTCTGATCAGGGTCTGCTCTGTTTGCTAATAGAATTTGATAGATCTGTTTCTTTAGTTTCTAAAATGGCTGCAAGGTTCCACCTTCCATATTTCATTATAACTATTTTGTTCATGAATATTCAGTAGGTATTGAAATTTGGAATAAACATTGAACAAGGAAAGGGTTAACTCTATACCTCATGGAGACACCTTTTGCTACTTTTGCAGAGTAGACCCAGGTCTGACAACTAGTATTGGTGCTGTCTGATGAGGGCCTGCTCTGTTTGTCTATGAAATAAAATAGATCTTATTCTACTTTTTGTGTCATGGTTGAAAATCATCATAATGCCATTAACCCTTTACTCCATAAATACGTCTTTGCAAACAGAGTAGACCTAGATCAGACCGCTTATATAAGAGCCATCAGATCAGGGTCTGCTCTGTTTGCTTACGATATAATATAGATATGATTCTACAGTTTCTGCCATGTTCAGAATTTCCTGTGTACATGTGCTATTGTAACAGTTAATGTATTTAATATTCATGATGTCATTATTTCTTACATGAATATTAATGGAGTAAAGGGTTAAAGAGATCCAATATTCATACTGTCATTATTTCTTACATGGTAATTCCTTAAGTAAAGGGTTAACTCATTCCCTCATAGGTTATTTTTAGATCCAACCTCTTTTAATAAAACTACCGAAAAGGAGCATTTACTAGGAGCTCCTATGGAGCAAATGCTCTATTTATCACAATGGTTTCAAAAAGTGACTTTTATAGAGGCATAGAAAGGTGTATTTATGGAGGAAAGGGTTAGGCTTTTATGTTTTTCAAATGAGAGACAGTTTACATATTGTTGGAGATGATCTTGTTGAGAAATTACCATACTAGCATGTTGAGCAAATTATTGTTTACTCAGATTTTCGATTCTTTTCATTTTTAAACTACAAGGTACATTATCTCTACAAAAATGCAGCCAGATCATTGAAGAGTTCAGATCCCGATGACACGCGGTATCTGGGGTCAAACTGTTAAAATAAGTTATCTTAAATTTCTGCTTACATGCAATATACATTAGTGACAGGTATTTTGAGAGTTTGGCAACTGTCTTTAGAAGGAATCATAATGACAGTTATATATACAGGTTTTATCTATGGGAGTATAGAGATGTGATAATGGGCTGTTTTTAGACCAAACCGCTTTCAGTAAATTGACTGAAAAGGAGCATTGACTGGAGAAAAGGAAACTTTTTAGAATTGTTTAGTTTCTATATCATTGTGATAAAGAGCATTTGCTCTATTTATCAAAATGGTTTGAACAAGTGATGTCAAAGGCATCAAATGGTGTCAGTATGGGGGAATGGGTTAAAGCTATAGCATTCAAAAACTAGAAAATAACTTAGCTTTGAATAGATGGATTAATGTTGGCAGTGCATCCTCAACTTCCTGTGATAAAAACTTAAAACTGTTTTCTTGTAGATTCTTCATGTTAGACTGCACCCTTTATGGATATTATCCCTTCATTATGCTAACACAAGCATGACCTGACTCACAGCTTGGATCCAGATGAGACACGGTGTAACTCAGCACCTCATCAGGATAAAACCTGTTTGATACCAAGTCAACAGTGTCTCAAACGCTTCTAGCAATCATAGCTACAGATCACTGTTTTGGCATACTTATTTTTTTTCAGCACGATGAGGGTTAATTAGTTCTAAAAATATGAATGAAATCAATGAATAATGAAATTCTGAGTTCTGTAACATATAAGCAAACAGAACAGCTCCTTCTGGAACTGGCTGTTCAGGGTCTACTCTGTTTGCAAAGATGTAAAAGGCAGGATTGTCAAGAAAAGTGAATACATAAGTACTGGCATAAAGGTAAAGGAAGAAAATAGCATAATACAATACTATCTTCAACAAAAATATTAAACCCTCTACCTGATAGGTAAGCCTTTTGACACCTTTGCAAACAGATTTGGCCCGGATCAGACAGCTCCTGTATATGAGCTGTCTGATCAGGATCTGCTCTGTTTGCTTACAGAACTATATAGAACTGATTCCAAAGTTTCTGGTATGGCCTGAAATTAACTTGACTAAGAAACATTATAAACATCAGTCATTGAGTATTCTTGAATTGAAAATTCTTGCATAATTAAACATGAAGTAAAGGGTTAACCCTTTACTCCGTAAATATGCCTTCCTACGCCTTTGCGAGCAGAGTAGAGCCCGATGAGACAGTTTCTGTAGGAGCTGTTTGATCAGGGTCTGCTTGGTTTGCTTATGAAATAATGTAAATATGATTCTACAGTTTCTGTCATGGCCAGAATTTCTTGTGTTCATATGCAATTATAAAAAATCTTATTAATATTCATGATGTCATTATTTCTGCCATGAATATTTATGAAGTATAGGGTTTAAGGCCAGCACTAGCAGTATTTTATTAAGACTTACCAATGACAGAAATCTCAAGTTGAATCTCTAAGCTGGATAAGGATCTTAACCACTGCACTGCCAACATTAATGTTCCTGTCTGAGATATGCCAGTATTCTGATTTAGGAGGACAGCAGAACCTCTGTATAGCTACAGCAATCGCTTAACTCTTTACTCCATAAATACACCGTTCTTTTTCTTTGCAAACAGAGTAGACCCAGATCAGACGATTCCTTGATGAGACATCTGATCAGGGTCTAGGTATGATTCTACAGTTTCTGCCATGGACAAAAATTCATGTGTCCATATGGTATTATAACAATTAATCTAATTAATATTCATGATGTAATTATTTCTTACTTGAATAGTAAATATTTCTTGAGAATTAATGAATAAATATTAGAATTTACAAAGGCAGGTGGTTGCTCAACCTTTTTTTTCCATGAATAGTCCTGTAATTCCCCAAAGTGCTAAAAGCATCTCCTTCATATGAAAGTATTGGACAAATCTGTTCAAATGTGTTTTAGCATGACTTCAACAAAGTACATGTACATTAAAAAAAATCAGCTAATTAATATTCATGATATCATTATTTCTTACATGAATATTCATGGAGTAAAGGGTTAATTTGTTGTGGATTAACCAGGTCTGAACCACTCACATAGTTATTCACTGAGTAGTGGCTTTACTGAACTATTTCTATGTAGATATTTATATACCGTACATATATGTACATATGGATCTGTACATTTGTCACGATAGATCTATTGTTAAAGACAGAACAGGGTGCTGTTGTAAAGTTGTATATTTATAACTACATATATTGAATTATAGGAAATATGACAAGAACGTTTCCATAGTTCATCTATTGATTAAATAATGTATCACCTTAGTGCAGTAACGAGAGAACCATATTAGATATTTATACAGAGTTATTGCCCTTTGGTGACACCATGTAAACCTAGTCTTGAAACTATTTCAAAATCCAGATATGTATACACCAAGTTGTTGCTTTCTTCTGGAACTTGACAATCAAAAGTGTTCCACACAATGTGCTGAAATGAAGGTGAATCATTTTAGGATGTATACATCGTTCTGCTCTAACTCTTGGCACATTGAATAATTTTTGTTCTGTAAACACTGTCCTCTGCTGCAGTTATTTTCCTATTTCCATATCTATTTCCATTTATGTCATCACAGTTTCGCCACTAGCGTGCATGGAGTTAGTTCAATGTTGAATCCTAGTTAACCCTTTCCCTAATCAAACCTTTATGCATCAGTTGATCATATAATGAATGTTCATTAACGTGAAGTTTATAAGGTAAACATTTAAAAGGGAATTGTTGGCTTAGACAAAAACATGTAGGATCCAATCTATAAAACTTGTAGTTAAACAGAGCAAACCTTGATCAGACGGCTCCTATAGGAGCCATCTGATCTGGGTCTACTCTAATTGCAAAGTAAAGTGTTTCTATGAAGGAAAGGGTTAACAGTTAGCAGAGGATGGGATAACACAAAGCACAGGCATGTTTTGTTTTTATTGTTGGACTGTAAACCTAAGATTTTATGAGACGATATGAAACCTTTAGCAAGCTGGGGGCAAATTTGAGAATCCCTTTTGCAAACAGTTTAGATATGCTTTTCACCAGGATCCACCAGGATCCAAATTGTTTGACATTCATCTAATTTAACCCTTTCCTTTATATACTGCCTTTACAAACAGAGTAGACACAGATCAAATGGATTCTGTACGATCCATCTGAGCAGAGTCCACTCCATTTGCTTATGAAATTATAATAGATCTTACTCTCCAGTTTGTACCATTTCCAAAAAAAAAAGATGTGTAAATATTCATTATATATAAATATTCATGAATGTCATTAGTTCTTACATGAATATTCACCAGGGAAAAGGTTAATACAAACAAAGAGCATGACATTATATATCCTGTTTTAAGTGCAGTAGAATTTTTATTTCTTTTGAATGGCCATTGTTGAGAAAGGGTTTTACAATTTGAGAGGATGAGGATTTGCCCAGAGTGTACTAGAGGTTAACCCTTCTTATGCTATTAGTGTTCATATCTGCATTTGAAAATAGTGTAGACCCACATGAGACAGCTCCGAGAGGGGCTGTCTCATGTGGGTCTACACTATTTGTCATTGTCATTCAGTAGGTGCTGATTTACCTTTTACTCTACGAATACGCCTTTCTATGCCTTTGCAAACAGAGTAGACCCAGATCACATGGCTCCTATAGGAGCTGTCTGATCAGGGTCTGCTATTTGCTTATGGTATAATAAAGATCCGATTCTACAGTGTCTGCTTTAGAAAAAACTTCATGTGTTAATATTCCATTTAAAAAATAATCTAATTAATATTCATGATGTCGTCATTTCTTCCATGAATATTCATGGAGTAAAGGGTTACTATTGATAGCGGATGGATTCTTGTTTGAGTATTTAGCATTAGAAGGGTTAAGTGATGGAAGTAGTAAGTTTTATTATGTACTACTGGAGGTACACCCTTCTCATGCTGGTAGTGTACATATCTGCATTTGCAAATAGTGTAGACCCATACGAAACGGCTCTTGTAGGAGCTGTCTCATATGGACCGGTACTATGTGACATTGTTATTCAGTGGCTACTAATTGATATTCATGATGGATGGATTCATATTGAATATTCACCATGAGAAGGGTTCGGGTGGTGAAGTGATGAATTTTATTATGTCCTACTGTTGCTGATCATGGACCAGCCCTATCGACTTCGAGATTGTCAACTGTAATTCTGCTAGCATTTACATATGCATTCTAATAAACAGCATTGCAAATCTCACCCACAGACTTGTCTTCAATTTTACCATTCATTGCAAAAAACAACAAAAACCACCTGTTCCATTATTTGTTGTCATATTTTGAAGTAGAGTGACACTTACAGATCACTTTGCCCATCATGTCTGTCTGGCTGTCACTCGTTAGCTCACCTGGAACGTAGTACCATAGTGAGCAGTTGGGACAGTGTGCTGTGTCTCGTCATCCATCGTGCAGTGTAGGTCGTCTGTCATGTGGTTAATAATGACTTAAATATCTCGTAGCCACATTTCAAACTTGCATGGACTGTTCTTTAGTGATACTCCACTAGATGCCCTCAAAATTCATACAGAACAGCTTTGAAACTCTTTTCAAATACTGTATGTCTGATGAGAAATGTTCATTGGCTAATGCTCTACTATATTAACAAAAACTTGTTTTCATATGGTTAAACAATGGCAGCCATGGACAGATTTTTGTGTCACCTTCCGAGAGGCAGTGTGTCACTTGGGGATCACTTTTCCGTCATCTGTATGTCTGTCCGTCCGCTGTGTGGGCTTAATCTTTGGTCTAGGACATGCTTATGGGTTTAATTTTACTGTGAACTTAATTAAGCCCATAATACAAAAATGAAAATGCCAAAAAATGAATGGTCTTGGGCTTACCAGTTTAAACAAGCCTTGTTTAAAATAAGCCCATAATAAATGAACTCAGCATTTGTCCATCACTATGGACAAGCTATGTTGAGGACCATTGATGTAACTAAGGTCCATCAATCTGCATGCAATACTTTTTGAGTTATTCCCCTTTGTTCTGATTTTCGTCACACTTTC
This sequence comes from Azorinus chamasolen, assembly GCA_963576725.1. NCBI lineage: Eukaryota > Metazoa > Mollusca > Bivalvia > Cardiida > Solecurtidae > Azorinus > Azorinus chamasolen. Next base: position 17,417,712 of record OY755239.1, read on the forward strand.
TTTTTTGGCTGTCATTTCTTAAACTAATCATTATAGAGCTTTCAAATTTCACATGCGTCTCCCTCTCACTGAGGACCATTGATGTAACTAAGGTCCATCACTCTGCATGCAATACTTTTTTAGTTATTCCCATTTGTTCTAATTTTCGCGCTGCAGCATATTAACAGTTTTTGTGTCGGTTGCGAGCACGTGACACATGTGTTCCTCCGAACACTCTTGTTTACTATAAAGACTTAATCAGAGTGACTTGATGTCTCGTCTGGATTAAAAATATTATCAAAGATAATCTGTGCTTAACCGTTTGCGCACTAGTAGCGAATATGTGATTACCTATGCAAACTGTTTGTAAACAGATGAGATGTCGGCTTTGATGCTGATTATGTCTTCATTAGAACCCTCTGTTTAACCCTTTACTCCATGAATATTTATGCAAGAAATAAGGACGTCATTGAATATTAATTAGATTCATTTCTATAATGGCATATAAACACATGATATTTTTGCCATGGCAATAAATTGTAGAATCAGATCTATATTATATTATAAGCAAATGGTGCAGACCCTGATCAGACGGCTCCACAAGGAGCCGTCTGATCTGGGTCTACTCTGTTTTGCAAAGGCATTGAAAGGTATATTTATGGAGTAAATGGTTAAGCATTTGCCTGATAGAGATGCATTTTCATGTTTTTACAAATACAGTAAATGCAGACAAGATGACTCCTGACTAGGAGCCGTCTGATCAGGATCTGCTATGTTGGCCTAACTGTATAAATTCAGCAAATAAATATTTCATGATGTCATGATTTGATTGAAACAGACAAGTTTTGGTAACAAAAGGGCTTCTCTTATAAACTGCCTTTCATGCCATTGCAAACAGAGTAGACTCAGATCATACAGCTCTTGTAGGAGTTGTCTAATTAGGGTCTGCTCTGTTTGCTTATGAAATTGTTATGGATATGACTATAGTGTCTACCAATACCAAACAATCCTGTGTACATATGCCATTATAAAAAATACAGCTAATAAATATGCATGATGTCATTATTTCTTACATGAATATTCAAAAGCGCTGTGGTTAAAATGTAGACATATCTATTAGTTCATAAGCAAACAGAGCAGTCCCTGCTAAGATGGTTCCTACCAGGAGCTGTATGATATGAGTCTACAGTATTGGTAAAGGTCATATACAATGTACTAGGTTTCTACACTTTAAGGTGAAATACGCATTGATTAAATCCATGATGACATTTGCAAATAGTTTCAATCCACATGCGACCTGAAATGACTGCCTGTCATCAGGATCCAAACTGTTTGACACACCGATGATATCTTTAATCCTTTACTCCATAATTACACCTTTCTATGCCTTTGCAATCAGAGTAGACCATGATCTGGCGTAAGGGCCGTCTGATCAGGGTCTGCTCAGTTTGCTTTTGATATAGATATGATTCTACAGTTTCTGCCATAGCCAAAACATCCCTGTGCCCATGTGTTGTTATATGTTATAACAATCTAATTCATATTCATGATGTCATCATTTCTTAATGAATACATGGAGTAAGGGGTTAAAGATATTTTTAATAAGAATATTTTATCAGCATGCTAAAGATGTGATAGAGATGAGATTGTAGATGTCTGGTTTGTTTACCAAGGCTTTTTTTGCTAAATGTGAAGGTCTGAATGTGATGTCATAATTACCCTAAGCACAGTAAAACCCCTCTAATGCGACTACTGAATGAATAAACATGGCTGTCTTTATAAGCAGGTGGTTGCTTAATGCAGGCCGAAAGTTATGCAGAATAGGAGCTTTCTGCATAATTTTTGTCCTGCATTAAGCTACCACCTACCTTTGCCATTGTGAATTATGCCCCTTTTTGCTGGTCGCATTAGAGGGATTTTACTGTACTTACACACCCAATCTCCACCCTCCACTGGTTTGGACATCATATTGATAACTCAAACCCTTACAACACTGACCTTTTAAATGGACCTAACCACATTTGACATTGGACCGTCTCATACTGATGTTTAGGGGTAATATTTCCATAAACAAAAATATGGCAAATGGAGCAGACCCTGATCAGAGGGATCATTAGGAACCCTCTGATCTGGGTCTAAGTTGTTTGTAAACTTGGTACCGGCATTTGACTGACATAGTAGCAAATAGTTAAGAACTTGATCATGCAGCTCCTGAACGAGGCTTGATCTTAGTCTGCACTATATGCCCATTTTGTCTGAGTACTGAACCCTTTATTCCATGAATATTTATGTAAAAAATAACGATGTTATGAATATTAATTAGATTAACTGATAGAATAGCATAATTATGGACACAGGAATAGTTTGCCCTAGCACCTAGCAGAAACTGTAGAATCATAGCTATAATTATAATATCATAAGCAAACAGAGCAGACTCTGATCAGATGGCTCCGATAGGAGGCATCAGAAATGGGTCTACTCTGTTTGCAAAGGCGTAGAAAGACGTAGTTATGGAGTAAAGGGTTAATATAATTAGGGTAGTATCACCAGTACATGTCATCATGTTCTTGTCATCATGTTCTTGTCATTATGTTCTTAGATCTTGATTACTTTGTGGCTTCCATAATTACCCTATATATTCTATAAGGCACACTTGTTCTGAACGTCTCTGTGAATTATTTACATACAAAATGACACCAAATGTTACAAACAACAACAATAAAATTACTCATATGACATGTACATACATGTACTTTAACCCTTTCCTCCATAGGCTATTTTTAGACCCATCCTCTTTGGATGAATCTACCGAAAAGGAGCATTAACTAGAAAAAAGTCAAATTTTAGATTTTTTTAGTTTGAAACCATTGTGATAAATAGAGCATTTGCTCCTATAGGAGCAAATGCTCTATTATCACAATGGTTTCAAGAAGTGGTTATTACAGAGACGTAGAAAGGCGTATTTATGGAGGAAAAGGTTAAATACCTATATTTAACAATCTGTGAAAATGGAAATGTTCTATGATAGTGAAGTCGTACATGTGACATTACTGTATATATGAATATATTGCCTTTGTATGCATATGTATACTCTACCTAATGAACTGAGGATACTTGATTGATTTGAAGCACAAGAAAAGTAGCCACTTTGAAGCTGCTAGGTAGCTACAGGAAGGATATATTTTCATTAGACCTAGATATGATAGCCAAGGTAGGGTAAATTGGTGCAATGTGATATTTAAATTCCACGTTCTTCATTAGGCGTCACCATTGGTTTGTTAGGGATGTAGTTTAGCACCTAATCTACTTGACATTCCCTATGCCTAAAGAAAAGGTTTTGGTCTTACAAATTAGTGTATTGTAAAGGTTACGTTGTGTCCTAATAAAATTTAATTTTTAGGATAGATACGGTATTTCTTGATTACTTTGTTACTCAATCTTCACTAATTCCTGATATAACTCAGAGTTTACAAGTAACACATTGCTTTAGGATGGGATTTTAACCCTTGTTCTGCCAATCATGACTAAACCATACTTTGTAAATAGCTTGGATCTAGATGTGACATGCGTAACTTTGCATCTCATAAGTATCCAAGTTGTTTCACATGCGGTCCGTAGTTTTCACTAAAGCTTGAACAAATTGCAAGTAAAACTTACCTCATACCAGAGTTTGAGCAGACATTATTTTTTCAGCAGAATAAGTGTGAACACTTTCAACCCTGGTTCCCTGTTCTATGTTTATTCCAAAGTTCAATACCTACTGAAGATTCATGGACAAAATAGTTACAATGAAATATATAAGATGGAACATTGTAGCCATTTTAGAAAGCAAAGAAACAGATTTATCAAATTCCATTAGCAAACAGAGAAGACCCTAATCAGACGGCTCCTATAGGAGCCGTCTGATCTAAGTCTACTCTGTTTGCAAATGCGTGAAAACACTTTTATGTGAGGGAAAGGGTTAACTATAGAGTTCACTCAGTACAATCAATGCATAGCATATCCTGATTAGAGGGCTCTTCTATAGGAGCCTTCAGATCTGGTTCTTCACGGTTTGAAAATACCAATGCGTGTCCTGCATTGAAAGGGTTTTAATCTGCTGGCTGTTTGGATACAGATCAGGTTTTGTGTTGAATAACTCCGCGTCGCATTAGAATCCAACCTATTTGACTCATTATTTGTGGATTTGAAGGAAAAATTGACAGAGAAGTTAACATTTAGAATTGTAGCAGATTACATGTGCTGACAACAATTACTTAGCGCGCAACGAGTTAATTAACTCTATCCCAGTTCTATATTTATTCCAAATTTTAATACCTACCTAATGTTCATGGAAAAAAAGCTAATAAGAAATAGGTGGAGCATTGTAGCCATGTTAGAAAGAAAAAACCCCAGACCTATCAAATTCCATAAGCAAATAGAGCAGACACTTATCAGACAGTTCCTATAGGAACCATCTTATATGGGTCTACTCTGTTGGCAGGTGCGTGAAAAGGCCTTAATATACAATGAAAGGGTTAAAACCCTTTCCATCATATAAAAGCCTTTTCATGCCTTTGCAAAATGTAGACCCAGATCAGACGGCTCCTGTAGCAGCCGTCTGATCAAGGTATGCTCTGTTTGCTTATGCCATGATTTAGATCAAAGCAAACAAATGCCTTGAACATTTTACATTATAAAAGTTCAGCTAATAAACAATCATGTCTCTATTTCTTACATACATATTAAATATGGAAAGGGTTAAATGAAAAAACTTTGTAGACCCTAATACAACTGCTCCTTCAATGATTTGGGTCCGAACTAATTGCCTAACATAATTGTTGTACTTCTATGTCCCTGATATAACTGTAAACCCCATTCACTCCATAGATACGCCTTTGCTAACAGAGTAGATCCAGATTAGATGACTCCTATAGGTCTGCTCTGTTTGTTTATAAAATTATAACAGATTTGATTATACAGTTTCTACTAATACCAAACAATCCTGTGTATATATATATGCCATTATAAAACATCAGCTAATAAATATTCATGATGTCATTGACTGCCATAAAAGCTGCAGCCACACTTTGACAGAGATTCAAAATGACCATGGTTTACTGCGAACCTAGGTTTTAGATTTACACTCCAGAACAATGCAGTTGCAATATTTTCACTGTGCTCATTTACCCTCACTAATGTTCAAGAACTCTGATGTTTGATGTGCTGTTAACATTATGCAGGCCATTTGCTGTCCAGCATAATGTACTCCAAATACCTTAATTCTGCACTCTGAGCATTAATGTCTGCAAATATTGTCATCTGCTGCAATTCTAAAAAATACGTTTTCTTCCATATCTTTCCAAAAACAGTTTGAACCCAGATGAGATGCCAAGTTACTCGGCGTCTCATCTGGCTCCAGACTGTTTGCAAATGTTATTATAAATGCTAAAAACCAAAGCAATAGCAACTGCAATAAAACTCATACCTGTTTAGAGGAACAGTGGCTTATTTCAGAAGTCAGTTGATCATATTTGGTCAGAACTTGGTGTTTCCTTGCATAACATTTCTTTTAAAAATGCATATCAACAGAAAAGTTTTGTATCAGAAATAAGAAAAGATCCTATAATCGCAGCTATTCACTTTAAAAGACGTTCAAGACATGCTTTAACTAACGGTAACGCATTTCAAATTGACTGTCAAAAGGTTTTATCAGTGCCTCAAACACCACATGAGAACTATGTATTTCTGGGTTTCCAAATGATCACGTTCCCTTCTTAAGTGTTTTAAATATCGTTTTTTAGCAAAATAATATCTTATTAAAGCATATTCCCCATTCTGCTATCATTTTAAAATTTGCCATGTATCTCTGAATCAAAATTACTAAATACTGTTGCTGTTTTATCTTCTATCCTGCTTAAACATGTCTTACGCAGTCATTCTTACACTTGTGTAAAACCTCACTTATTATTTCTAACATAAATATTCAACAAGGTTAATGCATTGCTATTTTTAGATCCTACCTCTTTGAATAAATATACCAAAAAGGAGCATTTATTAGAGAAAATGAAATTTTTAGAATTGTGTAGTTCTGAAACCATTGTGATAAACAGAGCATCTGTTCCTATGGAGCAAATGTTCTATTTAACACAATGGTTTCAAAAAGTGACTTTTACATAGGCGTCAAAAGGCGTCAATATGAGGGAATGGGTTAAGCAATCATTGTGACTACTCAGCTGTGTCAACAGAAGATGGTTATTTCAAAGGAATACAGGAGTTTTGATTGGCCAGAGTATTGTGATAGGGGAGTCACTATTTCATCTGAATCCAAACTGTTTGCATAGATGATCCTAGGATCGTCATTGTCAGTGAGACTTGATGATAGGTATCATCTTTAACCCTCATATTGACGCCTTTTGATGCCTCTGTAAAAGTCAGTTTTTGAAACCATTGTGATAAATAGAGCATTTGCTCCATAGGAGCAAATGCTCTATTTATCACAATGTTTTAAAAACTCCACATTTCTAAAATATTCCTTTTCTCTAGTAAATGGTACATTTCGGTAGATTTATTCAAAGAGGTTAGGTCTAAAAATAGCTTATGAGGTAATGGGTTATAAAAATCTTGGTTGTTTCTGGTTTCGACACCCTTAGCTTAAGCCTTTTTAATGATTTTCAATTATGTAGTTTTATATTTTTTTCATTTTCAAGCCAAGTTTCATTTTAACCCTAGTGTCAATTTTAACCACATTTTAGACAGAGATTTGTTCTCCAGATATATATCCCTTTACCTGTTCTGTATATAGGCCAATTTTCAATACATACTGAATATTCATTAGCAAAATAGTTATAACGAAATATGGAAGATGGAATATTGTAGCCATTTTAGAAAGTAAAGAAGCAGATTTTTTAATTCAATTAGCAAATAGAGCAGACCCTGATCAGACGGCTCCTATAGGAGCCGTCTGATCTGGGTCTACTCTGTTTGCAAGTGCATGCCAAGGTGTTTATACGAAGAAAAGGGTTAAACAAAAAGAAGGAATTTAATTTTAGTACAGTGATTTTCATAGATTTCATTTATTGTGGATGGGATTGGTAGTGAAAACTGTTTCAAGCATGAAACTGGAAAATAAACAAAATCTTTTTAAGCCTAATCAGTTCCACGATATTTATGTCTTATTATCCGTTTAAACATCCATATAAGGAAAACATCACTATTACTGGAGTTATTTTAAGAGCTGTATTGTTCATAACATTACTTTGGTTTTTTGTACATTTTCCAAAAATAACAATAAAATTTCCCAAGTGGTAATAGGAAAACTATAAATAACTGGTAATGAAATTTGCAATGGATGATCACATGCCTCCATAGTTATAGTTATGTAGTTATATAGAAAATACAATGTATGATATGCAACTGTTTAACAGGAAGGTAATACATGTACCTTGTGAGTTCACTCTTGTTAACACTATACTCCATGAATGTTCATGTAAGAAGTAATTACATCATGAATATTAATTAGATTAGTTGTAAAATAGCACATGGACACAGAAACTTTTGGGCATGGCAGAAACTGTAGAATCATATCTACATGTATATCATAATTTCACTTGCAGGATCCGTCTGATCTGGGTCTACGCTGCATAGGCATTGATAGGCGTTTTTATGGAGTAAAGGGTTAACACTTTATAAAACAAACATACAGTAATACCTAGCTTATCAAAGCCGCTACCCTTTATCTATGAATATTAATGTAAGAAATAATGACGACATGCATATTAATTCCATTTTTATATTGACACATGAACACGGGATTTTTTTTTGTCATGGCAGAAACTGTATTATTTCATAAGCAAAGAGAGCAGTTCCTGATCAGACAACTCCTATAGGAGCCGCCTGATCTGGTTCTAATCTGGTGGCAAAGGTGTAGAAAAGCGCATTTACAGTGTAAAGGATTAAATAAAGAAGAATTGATAAATTTAGGCAGGTGACTGCTTAACGCAGGTTGAAAGTTTTGCAGAAAGTCATCTCAGAGTAGTTTTGTGCATGACTTTTATCCTGCCTTAACCCGCCACTTCGTCTTGTCTGAAAGACAAATCTTGGTTGTCTCCCGAGATCTGAGAAAGACGATATATTGTGCGTATCTGTGGGTACACATGTGTTTCTGTGGGTACCCGTGTATGTGGATTCGGAGTCCAAAGTCTGAGAAACATATACAATTACAAGTAGGGCATGGAACTCCAATCGTAGAATCAGGGGCAGGCTTCATTGTGTGCCTACTTACACGTGCAACTGAAAGGCGTTGACTGCAGTCATCCTCAAATGCTAATGCTGAGTGATGAGACAGAGCACTCCAAACATGCCTATCTGCAGCTGAAGGCTCAAGTTGTCGAGGCTTAATGTTTGCCCACTTGAGGTTGTCCTTGAAACGTTTCCTGGGACGGCCCTGTTTTCTAGTCCCATGTGCAAGCCCTTTGTAGAGAAGCTGGCGAGGGGTTTTCAATTCCTCCATGCGGAGGGCATGTCTGATCCATCAGAGTTGGGCCTTAATGACTTTGGATTTGATACTTGTGGTGTTGGATCTTTCCAGCACTTCCTGGTTGGTGATGCGATCCTGCAGTGTATCCCCATGATACAACGAAGAGCGTGTGCATGAAATTGCTCAAATGTCTGAGAGAGAAATACTGATACTTATTTAACATTTTACTTCATATGCCTTTTAGCCCTTTTCCTCATATAAACGTATTTTCACGCATTTGCAAACAGGGTAGATCCAGATCTGACGGCTCCTACAGGGTCTGCTCTGTTTGCTAATGGAATAAGATAGACCAGTTTCTATACATCATAAAATGGCTACAATGTTCCATCTGCCAAATTTCAATGTAACTAATTTGTCCATGAATATTCATTAGGTATTGAAATTTGCAATAAACATAGAACATAGGGTTAAGACATTTGCAAACAGAGTAGATTCAGATCAGATGGCTCCTGTAGGAGCCGTCTGACACTTAGGGTCTGCTGTGTTTGCTTATGAATTAATTTAAACCTGATTCTAGTTTCTTCCATGGTCACATATACCAGACTAAATTTATTCTAATTGATATTCATGAAGTCATGAACGAGGTAACAATTGTTTGTATTTGCTAGATTTTACTGCAATAGCCTTTAACTCATTCCTTCATAGGCTATTTTAGCCCCAACCTCTTTGAATAAATCTACAGAAAAGGAGCATTTACTAGAGAAAAGGATTTTTTTTTAAAATTGTGTAGTTTTGAAACCATTTCTCCTATGGAGCAATTGCTCTATTTATCACAATGGTTTTCAACAGTGACTTTTACAGAGGCATAGAAAGGCGTATTTATGGAGGAGAGGGTTAAAAACATTCTTGATCCAGTTACTCCAAATTTTTCACAATCTGATTATGTTTATGCAAAAGAAAATGCTCTACAGCATCAACTCCTGGTGTGCGACATGAGGATTTACATGTCACCCGGGCCAAGTGCAAGTTCACCCCACGTGGGAAAGTTTGGAAGCTCAGGGAAGTACATCAAGCTCGCCATGGAGCAGACAGGGGGGTCTTTGGGAACATCGGCCCAAAGTCGACGGAAGTTAACCGCCTTGCAAACCAGATTTTGCGACTGGTCCAAGGAATGTATAACAATGCAAGGAGTCGTATCAAGTTTTAGCAAAGAGTTTGAGGTGAAGGTTGGTGTACACCAGGAATCTGTACTCAGCCCGCTGCCCTTCATCATTGTGATTGAAGCCCTGTCAAAAGAGTTCCGAGGGGGCGTATCCTGGGAGGACCTTTATGCTGATGACCTCGCTATCTTCGCTGATTCCTTAGACAAATGTGTCAGGAGGCTTTTAGGATGAAAAGAAGGAATGGAAAAGAAGGGGCTGCGTGTAAATGCAGGAAAGACCAAGATAATGATCTATGGCTCAGGTCTGGATCTTCTGCAAAGCTCAGGCAAGTTCCCATGCGCTGTCTGTCGCACTGGGGTAGGCAGCAACAGCATCTTTTGCGATGGCTGTAAGCCCTGGGTGCATAAGAAATGCAGTGGGCTCAAGCGCCTAGTGGAGGACCCCAACACGCCCCCTTGATGGCAGGCCACAGAAGGACGTCCAAGTTAGGGAAGACAAGTTGGAAGTAGTATCTTCTTTCTGCTATCTGGGCGACATGCTCTCAGCAGCTGGAGACTGCAAGCTTGCAACCTCAACAAGAGTGAAAACCGCCTGGAAGAAGTTCAAGGAGCTGCTACCAGTCCTGTCATCACGCCACCTCTCCTACAAGACACGGGGACGTGTGTACAGCACTTGTGTCCGGACCGATCGCAATGTTCCATGCCTGCGAGACCTGGCCCATAACCAAGCCAAACCTTCAATGCCTGCAGGGCAACGACAGAGCCATGTTCAGACAGATTTGTAGGATCAAGCCAGAGAATGTGTCCAAGGTACGGTCAAATGAGCTGCTAAGGCAGCTCGGTCTGGAAGACCTTGACCCCATTCTAGGGGAGAGAAGGCTCCGCTGGTACGGCCACGTGGAACATTCCAGCAGTGCTGTAAAGTGTGCCTGGGACTTTCGAGTGACCGGAAGAGGTGGGCCGAGACGGTCCAAGATGTCATGGAGGGAGGTGGTAGAGAGAGATCGTAGAGAGTGGAGACTCTCTGTCATTGACCCACATCATAGAAACATTTGGAAAACAGGAGTGAGATCTGCCATGCGTGCAGCTAGTCAGCTGTCTGAAGGGGGCCCACTAGTGTGGTATAACGCCCCTGCACCTGCACGTTAATCTAAAATAACCGATGATGATGATGATAATGATGATGATGATAATTTTTACATGAACTCATGGAGTCAAGGGTTAAACACGTATGGACCATACCACTTTGAATGCCCACTTTCCACACTAATCAGCACTAAGATTTTCATTATTCTTTCCAATAAACCCTTTACTCCATGAATATTCATGTAAAAATAATGACATCATGAATATTAACTGTAAACATTTTCTTAATAGCATATGAACACATCAAATTTTGGCCATGACAGAAACTGTAGAATTAGATCTACATGTATATGATTTCAAAAAGCAAACAAAGCAGACCCAGATCAGATGGCTCCTGCAGGAGCCATCTGATCTGGGTCTTCTCTGTTTGCAAGGCCTATAAAGGTGTATCTATAGAGAAAAGCGTTAACAGGGTAGACCATGTTAGACTGGTATATCTGGGTCTGCACTGTTTGCTGAGGCCCAGAGCCTCAAAGTGAGGATATAATATAGAACTGGTATAACTACAATAGAACCTGTCTTCAGTGGCTATCAAGAAGAGGTCTTATCATGGGTATGTAAGGCAGGTGGTAGCTTAACCCTTTACTCCATAGGCTATTTTTAGACCCAACCTCTTTGAACTAATCTACAGAACAGGAGCATTTACTACATTTACTAAAGGAAAATGTTATAATTGTTCAGTGTAGAAACCATTTTGATAAATAGAGCATTTGCTCCTATGGAGCAAATGCTCTATTTATCACAATGGTTTCAAGAAGTGACTTTAACAGAGGCGTAGAAAGGCGTATTTATTGAGGAAAGGGTTAATGCATGTCAAAAGTAATTCTGAAAGCTCCTATAGCACCTGTCTTTTAAGACTCCTATGTTCAATAAATTAATGGCTGTTCAACACCGGTTCAATGTCTTTGCTGTAAAGATTGTACAAATGTAGTTTCAGCAGTTTTGTAATTAGTCCTCCACATGATGCATGTAACATCGCAACTGTAATGAGAAATCAAAATTTCTAATGGGATAATTTAATGCGAGATACACATTCACTGTGATTTGCAAACAGTGCATTTTTCATTCAAAATCCTCTGGCAAGTTTAAGCCTTTCATACTGAGTGGACTCTATAGTTAAACATTGATGGAAAAATCAGTAATGAAAGGGTTAAATACCAGAAGAAAAAACCCAACATGAACACAAACAATAGAATTAACAATATATTTATTCATTATGATCATAGATAATAACTTGTATTAGTAATCACAGTCTATAAATCATCATTGTACTTGGTATCAAACAATGAACATGTTATACAGTAGAACCTCTCTTAGACGGCAATCTACAACAGGTCTATCTATGGGTCTGCAAGGCAGGTGGTAGCTTAATGCAGGTCAAATGAATGGCCGCTTAGGACAGGTTCTACTGTACATGATCAGAGATAATAATGTGCTGGTTGTTCACTCTTAACCCTTTACTTAATGAATATTCATGTAAGAAATAATGAATGTATGAATATTAAGTAGCTGAATTTTTATAATGGCAATGTGGACAAAAAAATTGTGGTCATGGCAGACATTGTAGGATAAGATCAATATCTATTTTCATAAGTAAACGGAGCAGACCCAGATCAAACGGCTCCTACAAAAGCTATCTCATCTGGGTCTACTCTGTTTATTTAACCCTTTCCTCCATAAATATGCCTTTCTACGCCTCTATAAAAATCGTCTGTAGAAACCATTATCACAATGGTTTCAAACTACAAAATTCTAAAATTTTCCTTTTCTCTAGTTAATGCTCCTTTTCGATCTATACACAGTGGTTCGATTTAAAAATAGCATATGAGGTAATGGGTTAATGCAACGGTGTAAAAAGGTGTCTCTATCAGGTAACAGTTTAATACTAAAGACAAACTTATATTAACATTTTCCTTCATATAAACACCTTTTATGTCTTTGCTGACAAAGTCTTAGGAGCCATCTGATCATGGTCTGCTTTGTTTGCTTATGAAATAATATAGATCTGATCCTAACAGCTGTCCAAACCAAAAAATCCTTTTTAAATGTTTACCTTATAAAAATGAAGTTTATGAATATTCATGAAGTGATCAATTCATTCATAAATATTCATGAGGGAAAGGGTTAACCTATGCGACCAGTTATGAATCAAGATGAGATGAGAAGTGACTGAACCAATTCCCTAATATTGACACCTTTTGGCGCCTCTGTAAAAGTCATTTTTTCCAACCATTGTGATAAATAGAGCATTTGATCCATGGGAGCAAATGCTCTATTTATCATAATGGTTTCAAAACTACACAGTTTTAAAGTTTAAGTTTCTCTAGTAAATGCTCCTTTTCGGTAGATTTATTGAGAGAGGTTGGATCTTAAAATAGCCTATGAGGGAATGCATTAATGTCTAGATACAAACTGTTTGATGTTCAGGTTAGGTTAGTTTTCCAAAAGTAGTTACAGCTGTTTTTCACCAAGCCCTAGATATGTACATAATCATACTTATGATACAACGGATACCAAGCTATATACACTTGAACCTACGTCCTAAGCAGCCATTCATTTATTGAACATAGGAGTCTTAAAAAGCAGGTGGTTCCTTAATGCAGGACAAAAGTAATGCAGAAAGCTCCTAGGAGCTTTCTGCATTGCTCTTGACCGGGATTAAGCTACCACCTGCCTTACAGACCCATAATTAGTTCATTTTTTGATGGCTGTTTAAGACAGGTTCTACTGTAATCGTAACTATCATACAATGTACATGTAAAAGTTAAATGTTATCAGTTCATTGAACCCTTTAAATGCTCAAAGTGGAATAGTCCGTTGGTGTTTAACCATTAGAGTCCACTCAGTATGAAATGCTTAGATTTTCTGGAGGACAAACAGTGCAGACCCTGATGAGAGGGATCCTCTGAGAGACCTCTGGTCTGGGTCTACACTGTTTGTTAATCTCAGCTAATTTGTTTCACACATTCAAAGGGTTAAGCTTCAGAATGCTATTATTTGATTTGTTTTCATCAACGCAATTTATATTGCCTTTTCAAGAGCATTTTTGCTTCGACAAAAACTGTAGAATCAGGTCTATATCATGTCAAAAGCAAACACAGCAGACCTTAATCAAACGGCTCCTATTGGAGCCATCTGATCTGGGTCTACTCTGTTTGCAAATACATGAAAAGGCGTTTATATGAGGAAAATGGTTAATCTTTCAATACTTAGTTTCATCTGTAAAACGCTTATCATACAAGTTACCCAATCTAAGTGACTGCTCAATGAATAAACATGAGTGACTTTAAAAGCATGTGCCTGTTTAATCAGGGTGAAAGTAATGCAGAAAGCTCTTATATGAGCTTTCTTTATACCTTATGTCTTGCATTCATTTAAGATACCAACTGCATCTACAACCCGAAATTCTACCTCTTTTTGGTGGTGGCATTGTAAATCTCAGTTAACCCATTCCCCCATATTGACGCCTTTTGACGCCTCTGCAAAAGTCACCTGTTGAAACCATTGTGATAAATATGCCTTTCTACGCCTCTGTAAAAATCACCTGTTGAAACCATTGTGATAAATAGAGCATTTGCTCCTAAAGGAGCAAATGCTCTATTTATCACAATTGTTTCAAACTACAAAATTCTAAAAAATTCCTTTTCTCTAGTTAATGCTCCTTTTCGGTAGATTTATTCAAAGAGGTTGGGTCTAAAAATAGTCTATTTTTTATCCTGTTGAGATGCTGAGATACTATAAATTACATGAATCCAAATTGTTTCTGAAGGTACATTGTAATCACAAATTCAAAATTAAGAAAATTTTCTCTTTTACAATCTGAAGGATTATCTTCTTTAACCCTTTCCTCCATGAATATTCATATAAGAAATAATGACATTATGAATATTAATTAGGTTAATTTGTTGTAATAGCACATGGACACAGGAAGTTTCGGCCATGGCAGAAATTGTAGAATATCATAGCTATATTATTTCGTAAGCAAACAGACCCTGATCAGAAGGCTCCTATATGAGCCATCAGACCGGGGGGTCTACTCTGTTTGCAAAGGTGTAAAAGTACATGGTAAATCTGATCTGTGAATCTGCTAACAGTATGGCTCCAGATGAGACACCAAGTGACTTGACGTCTACTCATCATCCTAAAATCTTTGATACTGTATTATATTTTTTAATCCTATCCCTGTTCAATATTTACGGTATGTATCCAATAATGACATCATGAATATTATTGAGCGGAATTATTTTCAAGCATTTAACTAACATAGGAATGTTTGTCTGTGGCAGAGAGAAATCTATATTATACCATAAGCGAACAGAGCAAACCCTGATCAGACGGCTCCTATAGGAGCAGTTTGATCTGGGTCTACTCTGTTTGCAGATGCGTCAAAATGCGCTTACATAAGGGATCTGATCTGGGTCTACTCTGCATGCAAAGGTATATATATGGGGGAAAAGGGGGAAACAATCAGAAAAAAAAATAATAATGAAATTGAAGCAGACGGCAAATTTTGCAGATGACACTATGTGGCAGGGAAAGAATTAATTAATCACATAATAATTTACATACATTTAGTGCATATATTATATACAAATACATGAAAGTCAGTTCATTTAGATTTACCATATGGGCTAACATGTTAGACATATCAAACAGAAAACAAACAAGAGTGGTCAAGAGATGCAATTTCCATCCATACCAAATTTGCCAATAATGTAGACTCAGATGAGATGGCACATTTTCAATGGTTTGAACTGTTTAGAACTCATCAGAATCTCTCTGCTTTACTAATGTGTCTGAAAATGTGTCAGTGTAGCATCTGATCCGGGTCTACACTGTTTGCAATGCCCTATGGAGGTATATCCCATAGTGACTCTCATTTTGTTATTCATAAAATGGAAATGCAGCACAAAATTATTGCAACTACTCAATATAGGCAATTTGTGCTAATGATTTATAACAGTTTGCTTATTACCCAGTATGTCATCAGAGTCTAAACTGTTTGATGCAAAAAAGGAGAAAGAAATGAATGAAAAATGTACTTTAGAAATGGAAGACAATGCCAGTTAGTATTAGAACATCTCTACATCAACCACTCAGTTAACCCATTCCTCCATAAATACGCCTTTCTACGCCTCTGTAAAAGTCAGTTTTTGAAACCATTGTGATAAACAGAGCATTTGCTACAATGGTTTCAATACTACACCATTCTAAATTTCTCTGGTAAATGCTCCTTTTTGGTAGATTTATTCAAGGAGGTTGGGTCTAAAAATAGCCTATGAGGGAATGTGACATACATCCATCTTCATTTGCAAAGGGTGTAGATGAAGATCAAGGTCTGCACTGCTAGTCATTCAAGTCCTCCACCAAGATGAAGTCTTTCATACCGAGTGGCATTGACATTAACCCTCTAAGTGCACTAGCATTTGCAAACAGTGTAAACCCAGATCAGATTTACATTATAAAAATTAATTTAATGAATATTCACGAAGTGATCTATGTCTTAATGTTTGTTTATAAAATTATATAGATCTGGTTCTACCCGATCTAACGGCTCTTTAAGGTTCAGTTTGATCCAGACCTGCAGCTTCTGGCATTTTTTACACAGATGGTTGCTTAATGTAGAAAGAAAGCAATGCAGAAAGTTATTATGGGAGCTTTCTGCATTAAGCTAGCTACCACCAGTCCTGTATTTTGAAAACAAAAACTATATTTCTTTATTTAATGGTTATAATATAGAGATTTAGTTGTTTTATTCATTGTCAGTATCCCCTGTATGTTGAAATACCATAATTGCCTTGACATATGACCAGGCAAACTGAGTGTAAAAAATGTTGATCAAGATCAATCTACTCCTGAATGATTTGGGTCTACACTATTTGATACTCCATAAGTTTCATTTTAAAGTGAAAACAGTAAACAGTGCATAATTGACTTCTTCAGCTTTACATTCTGATGGAGAGGGGATATTGTGTGTCTAAATATGTACATTACAGTATTTACAGAACGTGAACTTTTAATTCCTCATTGGAGATTCATGAGATCAGACAGTTTAGACTCAGATGAGAAACCAATCACAAAATCAAGAACATTGTCAACAATTAATCCTCTGTCTGATAGAGACACCACTACATACTTTTGCAAACAGAGCAGACCCAGATCAGATGGCTCCCAGATGGCTCCTGTTGGAACCATCTGATCCAGGTCTGCTCTGTTGGCTTATATATTACATATTTGCTACTGTTGCCATGGCAATAAGTTACTTATTTTATTTTTAATAAAATAATTAAAACAATACCCATAGTCTAGCTTGTATGAGTAGTCATCAGACAAAGTGTAATCACATGGTTGAAAAAAATATGAAGTATAAAATATATATCATCAACATAAAAATTTTCAACGTAAAACATGAAAATCTGACAAGAAGATAACTCAATCAGGCTTTTGCATTTACAGAAGAAAGCAACATTTTGTGCCTTTTATAAGTTACCATCATATGTAAGTAAGCAATAATAGTTGAAATGCAACAGCAAATGTCTGTATCATATTCTGTTGAAAAACAAGTTAATTTGCAAAGGATAAAGACAATTATGAAATCTTATTGCATTAAGTCAATATTGCACACTGCCATTTAAATTAACAGTATATTTAAGCACGTTGACAGTAAAACTGATGATGATGAGTACACAGCTTTTGTCCAGGGTATGCTCCAAGCCATATATGTTGAATATTGTTCTTATCTATGTCACAGGAAAACAGATGCTACAATATTGTGCACTGTAGAATCTCTGCCTAGCTGCCTCATTTACAGCTGAGGTATTTCATGAGGGTCTACACTGATTCCAACTAGCTGGAAAGATAAGCTAAATAGTGACAACCAGTGCAGATCCAAATCAGTTGTCACCTATCCAACATTATCTCTGAACATGACTACAATTGTCTAAGTGCTCATTAACTCACATCTTTGCAAAAAAGTGTAGACTATTCAAAGGGCCAATTTATAAACAAAAAATATCATGAGTGCGCCAGTCTGGAACAAGTTCAAAAAACAAAAATATCATGAGTGTGCCAGTCTGGAACAAGTTCAAAAAACAAAAATATCATGAGTGTGCCAGTCTGGAACAAGTTAAAAATGCTGAGAAATTTGAAATTGAACCTGTTACCTAATATAGATACCTTTTTGAAGCCTTTGCAAACACAGAAGATCCAGAATACATGGCCACTAAAGGAGCCACCTGATCAGGGTCTGTTCTGTTTGCTTAACCCTTTACCCAATAGCCTGTTTCTAGTTTTGAAGACGTATGACCACTTAAAGCAGGTTGAAAGTAAAGCAGAATGCGCCTTAAGGCGCATTCTGCTTTACTTTCAGCCTGCTTTAAGCTACCACCTACTAGGATATAGAAAATATTTATTATGCAATATGTTCATGACTGTATGAATTTGAACTATTTTCTTCAGCGGAGGAATAAATCAAACATGCTAAAAGCCGCTTCTATCAGGTAAAGGGTTAAGTAATTATATAGATATGATTCATAAGTTTCTGTCATGACCACATGTTCCTATATTCATATACTATTATAAATATTCAGTTAATAAGTATTCAGCTCATGACATCATTATTTCTGACATGACTATTCATAAGGTGAAGGTTTTATCTGATCATCCTCAAACTCCTGATCATTATTTCATCCGAAGAAATTGTGGATTCCTTCTTCACCTTCTCTCTCTCTCATGGTTGAACAACATCTCCTGATCAGCTGTTACTGTGGTTTTCACAACATTGCGTGTAAGGTAATGACAGATGATCGTGTAGATATTGTGGGACTGCCTAATATCACAGCATACTCATTCAGGGCCTACAAATTAAAATACATTGAGATTTTACAGGTTAGTTTACCATTTACCTGATACAGATGCTTTTTAACCCTTTCCTCCATAAATACGCCCTTCTATGCCTCTGTAAAAGTCACTTTATGAAACCATTGTGATAAACAGAGCATTTGCTCCTATAGGAGCAAAAGCTCTATTTATCACAATGGTTTCTAACTACACAATTCTAAAAAAAAACTTTTTCTCTAGTTAATGCTCCTCTTGGTTAGATTGATTCAAAGTGGTTGGATCTAAAAATAGCCTATGGAGGAATGGGATAATGCCTTTGCAACCAATGTACATACATACATACAAATATACAAATTTTAATTATAGTCGGATGACATTTAACAAATTAGCATAAGCTATGTATAGTTTTTGATCGACTGAGTGTTACGTGAGACTCATGAGTATTCATGTAAGAAATAATGACATCATGCACATTAATTAGACTAATTGTTATAATAGCACATGAACGAAGGAATTTTGGCCATGGTAGAAACTGTAGAATCATATCTATATTACATCATAAGCAAACAGAACAGGAGCTACTACTACTCCTCCTCCTCCTCCTCCTCCTGCAGGAGCCATCTGATCAGGGATCAGCTCTGTTTGCTTCTGAATTAATATTGATCAAATTCTAAAGTTTCATAATTATGCCACTTTAAAAAATCAATGAATTAATATTCATTATGTTATTATTTCTTACATGAATATTTATGAGGTAAAAGGTTAATAGCAGCATGCACAAGTTTAAATCAGACATCTATATTGTTCAATCTAACATTGTGAAAAAAATGTATTATAAATTAGGACAAAGGGACAATACACCTGTGTGTTATCTTTAAATGTTTCAGAAAGAGTTATTGACTTTGGTAAATACATGTATGTTTCTTTACAAAACAAAACAAACAGCAGAGTGCTCAGAACTACAGATAAAGATGCGGACCCAAATACTAAAATCATCATTTCTCCATCAATTCCTATACTGTGACCACTGTTTAGAAGTGTCTCTTCAAGATGATTCTAAAGAGTGGTTACAGTATAAGGTTAGATGGAGAAATAAAGGAACTATTCTTGAAAATGTTTAAATTTATAATCTTATCTGGACCTCTGAATATTAGTAATGTATCATAGCCTAATCAATAATGTTTTCCACGTTATATATTGCAAACAAGTTAGATTTAGTTGGCATGACATTTAATGTGGATCTAGTCTGTTGAACACTTTAAACTTTCCCTCAAAGAAACCCTTTTCCTGTTCAATATTCATGTAAGAAGTTTTATTTGCTTTTGACAAACATTGTAGAATCAGATATATATCATGATATAAGCAAACATTGCAGACCCTGATCACAGACCCTGATCACAGGACCCATCTGATCTGGGTCTACTCTGTTTGCAAAGGTCTGGAAAAGTGTTTATATAAGGGAAAGATCAACTTGGTGTCTCAACAGAATCCAAGCTCATTGACACTAGAGCAATATTTTTTTCAGGAGCAGTCTGATCTGGGTCTACTCTGTTTGCAAAGGTATAAAAAGGCATATATATGGAGTAAAGAGTTTCTATAATATGAAACTAACTACATTATCCCTGAAGCACAAAACATGTGACCAGCACACAATATGATGAATGCATTCAACAATTTTCATCTGCAAATTTTGTTGACTACATATAAAAGTTTCAACATGAATTTTCCTTCAATATCTTAAATATCAAACAGTTTAGATTATAATGAAATGCTCATTAATATATAATATTACATAGAATAACATTAAAACCGTTTGTAAAGGTTAGCCCATTGCAGCAAGCCCAGTTTGTTGCTTTCTGGTACCATGGCAATGGAAGAGATGGCTCCTTGCTTACTAGCATACTTCGGCAATCAGTTGGGTACACAGTAAAACCCTATAATGCGACCACAAAAAAATAATCATTAGTTGTAGAGGCAGGTGGTATGCTAATGCAATATGAATGTAATACAGGAAGCTCCAATAGAGTTTTCTGCATTTCTTTTGTCCTGCATTAAGTAAACCATCTGCTTATACAAACACATATGTTTATTCATTAAGTGGTCACTTTAGAGGGGAGTTCTACTGTACACATTGAGTGGTCACTTTAGAGGAGTTCTACTGTACACATTGAGTGGTCACTTTAGAGGGGAGTTCTACTGTACACATTAAGTGGTCACTTTAGAGGAGTTCTACTGTACACATTGAGTGGTCACTTTACAGGAGTTCTATTGTACACATTGAGTGGTCACTTTACAGGAGTTCTACTGTACACATTGAGTGGTCACTTTACAGGAGTTCTACTGTACACATTGAGTGGTCACTTTACAGGAGTTCTACTGTACACATTGAGTGGTCACTTTAAAATTCTCTATAAAAAAATGAAAAATCCACACACTGTAACAAGTATGTATTATGATAACAAACATAGGCAAACAACACAGACCCAGATCGGGGTCTACATTTGTTACTCTACCAGTCTACTTTAACCCTTTACATAAATACACTTTTCTATGCCGTTACAAACAAAGTCAGACACCGATCAAACGGCTCCTATAGGAGCCATCAGATCAGGGTCTGCTCTGTTTGCTTATGATATAATATAGATATGATTCTAGAGTATCTGCCATGTATTCATGTGCTATTGTTCATGTGCTATTCCTGTGTTCATGTGCTATTGTAACAAATTAATCTGATTAATGTTCATGACATCACTATGTCTTACATGAATATTCATGGAGGAAAGGGTTAAAATTATCAAAATGGTACCCAAATAACTCATCCAGTTTTACAAACCAGTGGAAAGGGGAAGCTGTTTGAATGATAAGGGTAAATTAGGCATTTTTCAATCAGACAAAATGTTTTGCGACAATTACAGAATGAGAGTCAATATAATGTCTCCTTTTAACCCTTTATGCTTTGATATCGAATATTCGTGTAAGAAATAATAATGACATTACGAGAAATATTCAGATTAATTTTTATTATAGCACATAAACACAGGAATTTTCGGCCATGGCAGAAAGAGCATATCTATAATATTTCATAAGCAAACAGTGCAGACCCTGATCAGATGGACTGATCTGGGTCTTCTCTGTTTACAAAGGTATCAAAAGGTGTATTTATGGAGTAAAGAGTTAAAGGCAGAGGGGACCAACCTGATAAATGAGGCAGTACTGTTCCTTGGACTGCACCATGCCCAGTCTGTCCTTCCTCATTCTAGTGACACAGTTAAGGAAATCCACATGCTTCCTCGCCTCATACATCCTCATACAGATGTCAATGGCAATCAGTGCACCCGTCCTCCCAGTACCCGGCCTGTAGAACACACATAAAACATACAAACACACTCGTGCTGCACGGATATATCCATAATAAACAGTTCTGATCCAAATTCACTCTTTCAACATTAACATTTCCTCCATAAATATTTCTTGAAACCATTGTGATAAATAGAGCATTTGCTCCATAGGAGCAAATGCTCTATTTATCACAATGGTTACTATACTAAACAATTATAACATTTTCCTCTACCTTATTACAATTTACAGTAAAATCTAAATCATTCGAAAATCTAAATTATTCGAAAGTTTTGTATAGAAGAATTAAGACCCTTTCAGGCAGGTGGCTGCTTAATGCACGGCGAAAGTGACATGCAAAAAGCTCCTCTAGGAGCTTTCTGCATGACTTTCACCATGCATTAAGCTACCACCTGTCTTAGAGATTGATAATGATACGTATTTTAGTGTTCAAATAATCAAGATTTTACTGTATATTGTTTGCTCTTTCCGTTTTAGTAAACAGTTAATTTGCTATAACATATAGTTACATTTACCCTTTTAATGCTGGATATTCAAAGTGGAATGGCCCATCCGTGATAAACCCTTTACTCCATAAATATTCATCTAAGAAATAATGATATCATGAATAATAATTAGATGAATTTTTATACATGTTATAGCATAATTATGAACATAGGACTTTTTTTACTTGGCATAAACTACATGTATATAATCAGGTCTGTATTATTCCATAATCAAACAGCAGACCCTGATCAGATGGTTCTAATGAGAGCCATCTGATCTGGGTCTACTCTGTTTGCAAAGGCGTTAAAAGGCGTATTCATGGAGTGAAGCATTAAATATAGGATCCAGTCAGTATGAAAAGCTTCAATTTACTGGACAATTTCATTGTCAAACAGTGCTGACTCTGAAAAAAAGGGCTCTTCTATTGGGTCTACACTGCTTGTGTCAATAGACTTGTTTCCCACATTCAAAAGGTTACCCCTTAACTTAATAAATATGCTTTTCTACACCTAGGCAAGAGAATACACAGATCAGATGAATCCTATAGAAGTCGTCTCATCAGTTTGCTTTGTTAGCTTATGAACTATTTTAGATGTGACTCTACAGTTTCTGCCATGGACAAAATTTCTAATGTTCATATACCATTATAAAAATTAATCTAATTAATATTCATGATATCATTATTTCTTACATGACTATTCATGGAGTAAGGGGTTAACTCAGTAAATACACATTTTTGTAATTTTATATTCAAACTCTACAAGCAAAAGACTAAACATTCTTACCCACAATGTATAATGGGAGGTGCATCGCTGTTTTCATAGTGCGGTCTCGTGTCCAGCACAAACTTGACAATAGACAGTGGCTCCGGCATGCCAGTATCTGGCCAGCACGTCAGAAGAAAGTGATGCACATCACGCTTCAAATTTCTCTGAAGTAGAATTTGAACTCATGAGAGCCAGAACATAAGAAAATGGTGACTTATTGTTAATTAAGGTGAATATCCAGACCAGCTGCCTGGTTATGTGCAAAGAAAGATGGATGATTCAGTAGTTATGAGTGTGCAATATATAGACCAGTTACTGGTCTGATTCAAAACAGTTAATACAATACAGAACATATGTTGTCGTTTACCCCTTTAATTTGATAGAGGCATTTGCAATCAGAGTAGACCCAGATCAGACAGCTCCTACATCAGGATCTGCTCTGTTTGCTTTTTGAATAATATAGATCTGATTCTAAAGTTTTTGTCACTGCTAAAATTCCTTTGTTCATGATTATACCATCATGATAGTTCATCCAATTAATATTCATAAAGTCCTTACTTTTGACATGGATATTCATGAAACTTCATATCCAGCGTCTGAAGAACCATCTGATCAAGGTATATAGTGCAAAGTCTTTGGAATATAAACTCAGTTTATGATAAACTTTGCAAATAATAAGTTGATTTTTTACAATGGCATTTTGAAAAAAAATTACTTTTTTACCAAGGCACAAAGTGTAGAACCAGATCTATATTACATGTATTTCATAAACAAACAGAGCAGACCTTGATCAGACAGATCCTATAACAGCCATCTGATCTGGGTTTACTCTGCTCACAAAGGCATCATAACTTATATGTGTATCTATAAGGTAAAGCGTTAAACTAAACAACTTGAAATAAGATGAAATGTTGAGTTAAATGGCATCTCATGAAGATTAACCCTTTCCCTGTTCTATATTTAGGCCAATTTTCAGTACCTACTGAATATTCATTAACAAAAGAGTTATAAAGAAATCTTGAAGGTGGAACATTGTAGACATTTTAGAAAGTAAAGAAACAGATCTATCAAATTCTAATAGTAAACAGAGAAGACACTGATCAGACGGCTCCTCTAGGAGCCGTCTGATCTGGGTCTACTCTGTTTGCAAATACATGAAAACATGTTTGTGTGAGGGAAAGGATTAAAACTGTTTGCAAAGGTTGCTACAAATTTGCAAACAGTATGGACCAAGATCAGACGGCTCCTTCATTTGCATGACCATAGACACTTAACCCTTTACTCTATAAATACGCCTTTCTATGTCTTTGCACACACAGAGTAGACCCAGAGCAGACAGTTCTTTAGTGGCTGTTTGATCAGGGTCTGCTCTGTTTACTTATTAAACAATAAAGATTTGATTCTACACGTTCTACTATGGCCATTGATTCCTATGTCCAAGTGCCAAATTAAAAAATTAATCCAATTGATATTCATGATGTCATTATTTCTTACACGAATATTCATGGAATATGCATGTTTCCATTTTTACGGATTATAAGTATACATACCTCGATGTCTGTTATTTCTAGGACACACTCAATATAATCCCTCTGGACGTCTCTCTTCTTGAGTGCCACCGTGTAATCTCCATACTGCCTCATACTGTCTGTTGTCTCACTGTTTGGCCAGTAGCACGTGGACTGCTTGAACTGAAGACAGATAGATGGAAGTATCATACATGTAACTCTACCTGGTACAGTAAAACCCCTCTAAAATGCAATTTTAATAAGGTAGAATTTAGATACTAATTTAGGCCTTTGGCTGCTTAATGCAGGGTGAAAGTCATGCAGAAAACTTCTGGGCTAGCTTTCTGCATGACTTTCACCCTGCATTAAGCTGCCATCTGTCTCCAAGACCAGTATTTATACTGAATTTCACTTCTGGTTTAGAGGGGTTTTACTGTATCTATTGTGCAATTTAACCTTTACACAATGAATATTCATGTAAGAAATAATGTATGTATGAAAATTTATTAGGTTTATTTTTTATAATGATATATGAACATATGATTTTTTGGGCATGGCAGAAACTAGAATCAGATCTATATAATTTTAAAAGCACATAAAGCAAATCTCTATCAAATGGCTCCTACATGTGCTGTCTGATCTGGGGCTAATGTATTAACATTGTAGAGTGGGTAAACAGTTTAATATTTCACACTTTACTTGAGAGAAACATCATTCAATGCTTTTGCAAATAGAGTAGACCAAGATCAGATGGCTCATGTAGCATCCTTCTTTTGATCATAGTCTGCTCTGTTTGCTTATGAAACAAGAGCTGTCAGTCATGTGGCAAATGCCACCAAAAATTGTACCCTATGACCTTGACCTTTGACCCATGGTTATTTTGAGATCCATTCACAGATAAAACAGTTATAGAAGGGTCACGAAATTTGGGGTGGATGGAAGGACAGATGGACAGACGGACGGACGGACAGAAGGACGGACAATGCTATTACTATATGCCCGTCAGTGGGGGCATAAAAAATATAGATCTGTAAATTCTACAGTTTCTGCCATGGTAAAAAGTCCCTATTTCATAAAACGAAGCTTATTAATGTTAATACATTAATTATTTCACACATGAGTATTCATAAAGGAACGGGTTAACTCTTTCCTTCATATAAATGCTTTTTAAATTAATAGCAAACAGAGTAGACCCAGATCAGACGGCTCCTATAGGAGCCATCTGATTAGGGTATGCTCTGTTTGCTAATTGGAATTTGATAGTTCTGTTTCTTTACTTTCTAAAGGGCTACAATGTTCTACCTTCCATATTTCATTATAACTGTGTTGTCCATGAATATTCAGTAGGTATTGAAATTTGGAATAAACATAGAACAGGGAAAGGGTTAAATATACCAATGAATGAAACTTTTATAACAGGCAAGTTATACAAACCAAATGAATATTGAGTTTGATATTGTCATCTGCTGCAATTCTTGATGTAAATTCTTCTTTAATTTCTTTTCAGAATTACAGCCAGAGCAACAAACAGCTTAGATCCTGATGAGATATCAAGCAGTTCTTGTCAAGCAGCAGCTCGATCCAAAGTTTCTGCATAGGTTATTAGGAGTTAACCCTTTACTCCATAAATACGCATTTCTATGCCTTTGCAAACAGAGTAGACCCAGACCAGACGACTCCTATAGGAATATTCATAGAGTAAAGAGTTAACCACTAGGCTGCATGGAGCTGCAGATACCATTAACACTACTAAATCATTACCTTTCCTGATGGCAGGGTAGGGTTAAGCATTATGATCGTCCGTGACTGCTGTTCCCAGACCATCCTCCAGAAGTCCTCCACAGTGTTCACCATTGGTGACTGGGTGGCAATGTATGTGTCTGTACAGCCTCTGTATCCCTGTGTAGAACAACCACATAGTAAATAAACATGACCATCTATACTTTTGCCATGAATTAAGTTCCAATTAACCCTTTTCCCTGGTGGAAGTTCATATATCACTTTGCCAATTATGAATATCAAATATTGCAATTTTTGTATTGAAAATATATGATAAAGAAATACTGAGGATATATGAGTGGCATTGAAGATATATGAGTGGCACTGAGGATATATGAGTGGCACTGAAGATATATGAGTGGCACTGAAGATATATGAGTGGCACTGAAGATATATGAGTGGCACTGAGGATATATGAGTGGCACTGAGGATATATGAGTGGCACTGAAGATATATGAGTGGCACTGAAGATATATGAGTGGCACTGAAGATATATGAGTGGCACTGAAGATATATGAGTGGCACTGAGGATATATGAGTGGCACTGAAGATATATGAGTGGCACTGAAGATATATGAGTGGCACTGAAGATATATGAGTGGCACTGAAGATATATGAGTGGCAACTCCTAGAGGAGCTTCCTGCACGACTTTCACCCTGCATTAAGCTGCCACCTGTCTCTATGACCGACATTTATACCAAATTTAACATCTGGTTTAGAGGGGTTTCACTGTCCAACAAACTGACCATTTTCTTGGTTAACCCTTTGTCTGCTAGGCATGACTTGACAGGCATCTGCAAACAGCTTGTGTAACTTGGGACCGGATCAGGATCCAAGCTGTTTGACACCAGGGTCAAAATAACTTTTAAAAGAAAAGGAAAAATTCGAAAATCAGAGGATATTTTTATATATTATTATATTTTTTGAATAAATCTACTGAAAAGGAGCATTAACTAGAGAAAAGGAAACATTTAGAATTTTGTAGTTTGAAACCATTGTGATAAATAGATCATTATCCTACAAGCATGTGAACGTGACCTCCTGATTAAAAAGTTCATACTTTTATGTAACTAGCATTCATGTAGTCAGAGGTATCTTCTGCCCTCATCTTTAGCCTCACTCTGGAATGGCTGTCTGAAAAATAATGCAAGTTTCATACAACATGGATAGAAAACTAGAAATGTGTCCAACAGATAGGTACAACTGTGGAACTATTACACTGTTATGACAAAGGATATGATGTATAACTGTTGAGCTATTGCACTGACAAGGGCTGTGACATGTATAATTGTGGAGCCATTACAATGACAAGGGGTGTGAGATGTATAAATGTGAAGCTATTACACTGACAAGGGCTGTGACATGTATAACTGTGGAGCTATTGCACTGACAAGGCATGTGACATTTATAACTGTGGAGCTATTACAATGACAAGGGGTGTTAGATGTATAAATGTGAAGCTATTACACTGACAAGGTCTATGACATGTATAACTATGGATATATTACACTGTTATGGTAAGGGCTATGACATGTATTACTGTGGGGCTATTACACTGTTATTGTAAGGGATATGACATGTACAAATATGGAGCTATTACACTGACAAGGACTGTGACATGTACACCTGTGGAGCTATTACATGTACACTGTTATTGTAAGGGATATGACATGTACAACTGTGGAGCTATTACACTGACAAGGACTGTGACATGTACACCTGTGGAGCTATTACAGTAACAAGGGCTGTGGCATGTCTAACTATGGAGCTATTACACATACAATGGATGTGATATGTATAACTTTGGAGCTATAACACTGACAAGGGCTGTGACATGTATAACTGTGGAGCTATTACACTGACAAGGGGCTATGGCATATATATAACTGTGGAGATATTACACTGTTATGGTAAGGGCTATGCCATGTATTACTTTTGAGCTATTACACTGACAAGGGCTGTGATATGTATAACTGTGGAGCTATTACACTGACAAGGGCTATGGCATGTATAACTATTGGGCTATTACACTGTTGTTGCAAGGGCTATGACATGTATAACTCTGGAGCTATTACACTGACAAAGGTTGTGCCATGTATAACTGTGGAGCTATTACACTGTTATGAGAAGCGCTGTGACATGTATAAATGTGGAGCTATTACACTGACGAGGGCTAAGATATTACTGAGTGCATATAAGAATTACATGTATTCCCCAAGTGGGAAAGATCACATAATCATCAAACATCCTATAAACTTTTGGCGCTATGCAAAAGCATACAATTTGTTTTGTACTTTGCACCAAATACACTGCATTTTCATACCTTGCACCAAACACAGAACATTTTCATACTTTTCTTACATAAAACTGGTAAAATCTCATAATACATGAGGTGGAGATTAAACTGTAGATATTTTCCTGGCATGGGACCGTCAGATTATTCTTAGATCCTAACTTTGTAACTGGCTATTCCACTGAATGTTTCCCACATGTTTTAGAAAGACACTTACGGGGCAAAACGTTGGCAAATCTATTCTTGTCATTCTCACCCACAAACAGCTTAGTCAGGCCTGAATTCTCACATGGAATATTCTGAAATAAAATGAAAAGAACATTTTTTCACAAAAATGTACAAGTGGGAACAGATTCCACCTGCAATTATTATTATATCACTGGCACAGCAACACATAAAAGTGTGTACTCAAATACTAAATCGTCCTCTCACCACCAAACCCTATGTTGTGACCACTCTTCAGAAGCGTTCTAAAGAGTGATCACAACATTGGGTTTGGTGGAGAAATAAAGAAGTTATTCTTTAAAATGTTTTAATTTATCCATCTTATCTGAACCCCTGACTGGTAAATATCATTGCTCAAGATTGTACCATTTGTATATTCAGTTTGCCAGTATCACTAATGATGCAAACTGTTTACTAGTGTCATTATACAATGTGCCAGTATCACTAATGATGTAAACTGTTTACTAGTGTCATTATACAATGTGCCAGTATCACTAATGATGCAAACTGTTTACTAGTGTCATTATACAATGTGCCAGTATCACTAATTATGTAAACTGTTTACTAGTGTCATTATACAATGTGCCAGTATCACTAATGATGTAAACTGTTTACTAGTGTCATTATACAATATATCATATGTGACTTTTTGCAGATAAGGAATCAATGAACATTGAATAAATTGCAAAATATGAGTACAGTAAAAACCCTGCTAATGCGACCACCTAAAAGAGGTGTACTTCTGGGTGCTAGATGCAGGTGGTAGCTTAATGCAGGACAAAAGTAATGCAGAAAGCTCCTAGAGGAGCTTTCTGCATTACTTTTGTCCTGCATTAAGCAACCACCTGCTTATAAAGACAGCCATGTTTATTCATTAAGTGGTCGCATTAGAGGGGTTTTACTGTAACATTAACCAGAACATGCAGAATAAGCTCAATTTGTACAATGCCACAATAATACATGAAAATTGGGTCATGGTAGAAATTGTAGAATAACCAGGTTCTATACCTTTTTCAAACAAGTCAGCAGACAGAAAAGGTGCTGAGGTATGGTAAGCAGTGACGAGCTTGATCAGATGCCACATTTTACAATAATGACTTATCTGGTTCTACATTGAATATAGTGTAACTCATAACAAGAATCATAACCTTTACAATTGACCAGTCAAGATGAGACAATCATCTTTTTTGCTCTTCACTGCTATCAAACAATATTCCTTTTGGATCATAATTACACACAATTTGTTACTCACTTGAAACTCCTCATATATGGAATTCTTGTCCATACAGACGTTTGCCAAGGCAGAATAGTTTAACACATGGCTGTATTCAAGGGAGGCAATCTAAGAAACAAAGACAGAAGAAGGGAGACAACTTGAGTCAGTGGACTTGATATTATAGCTAATAAATATTCTTTAACTTCTTGCACTCAAAGTAAATGTCTGAAAATTGTAGTCTTGATCAAATTCTAAAAATTGATTTCTGAACTTTTTTTTTCAAAACTGTAATCAGAGTGTCAAAACGTTTGGATCTTAATTAGACATGGGGTTGCTTGACATATATCATCTGGAGCCTTAAACGGTTTGCATAGGTTGTTACACATTGGTAACTAGTATGAGGAACCTTGAGGAATCCTCTCATATGGGTTTGCACTGTTTGTTCAAAGTCCCCATGCAAATCTAACCCTTTACTCCATGAATATTAATGTAAGAAATGTGACATCCTGAATATAAATAAGTTTATTTGTTATAATGACACAGGAACATAGGAAGTTTTTGCCAGAGCAGAAACTGTAGAATCAGATCTCTATTATTTCATTAGCAAACGGAGCAGACCCTCATCAGATGGCTCCTATAGGAGATGTCAGATATGTGTTTGCAACAGTGTAGAAAGGCATATCTCAAATGAAAACTCGTGACAGATCCTATACATTTGTATATCTAATGAAAACTCGTGACAGATCCTATACATTTGTATATCTATGGAGTAAAGAGTTAATCAGAGCAACAGATAAAGGTGCGTACCCAAAAACTTAAGTTGTCGTTTCTCCACAACACCCTATGTTGTGATTAATCTTTAGAATCGGCTGAAAGAGACGATTCTAAAGAGTGGTCACAAAAAAGGGTGTGGTGATGAAATAAAGAAGTTATTCTTGAAAATGTTTAAATTTATGCATCTTATCTGAAGGCCTGGTTAAACCTGTCATATGCAATATACTCTATAATTAATCACTGATGAACCATTCCACTTTGAATATTTAGCAATCAAAGGGTTCATTTTACTCTCCTATCTCTTGCTTTAGCCTTTACTCCATGAATGTTCAGTTAGGAAATATGAAAACTAACATAACTTAACATGTATAATGGCATATGAACAATATAATAAACAAACAGAGCAGACCCCTGTTCAGAAAGCTCTTGCAGGAGCCGTCTGATCAGTGTCTACTCTGTTTACAAATATGTAGACATGGTATTTATGGAGTAAAGGGTTAATTTTGTGAGACAGTTTACTTGCAAAGAGTGTATCCCAGTGTTAGTGAAATTTACAGTATCTACTAGGCTTACATCATCATCTTCTTCTAGAGCTGGATTCCAGTATCCACTGTTGGGTCGAGATTTAGGTATGGCTCCCAGTGCAACATTGTCATTATTCCTTGTTGATTTCTTCACTGCAGCCCGCATCATAGCCTTGGCTTTCACACGTCGGTGAATAAGAATCTGATGGAATAAAAACACAAACAAATGTTGAATTTAGTCTATTATAGTTGGATCGGAATTTACAGTAATACAGATAATGTTTCATGTTGAAATTTGAGTATTGAATAAAAATACATGTGCTGTTTAAATGACCATGATAAAGGGTTTGTTTAACCCATCCCCTCATAGGCTATTTTAGATCTAACCTCTTTGAATCAATCTACCAAAAAGGAGTATTTACTAGAGAAAAGGAAAAAGTTTAGTATTGTGTAGTTTTTAAACTATTGTAATAAATAGGCTCTATCGTAACCAGTAATGGACCATTCCACAAATAGGCTTTATAATAACCAGTAATGGATCTTTCCAAATACATTCTATATTAACCAGTAATGGGCCATTCTACTAGTAGGATCTATAGCTACCAGTTATGAACTATTCCACTAAAAGGCTCAATAGTTACCAGTAATTGACCATTCCACTAATAGGCTCTATAGTTACCAGTAATGGACCATTCAACTAGTAGGCTCTATAGTTAGCAGTAATGGGCCATTCCACTTATAGGCTCTATAATTACCAGTGGTGTACCATTCCACTATTGGGCTCTATAGTTACCAGTAATGGACCATTCCACTAATAGGCTCTATAGGTACCAGTAATGGGCCATTCCACTACTAGGCTCTATAATTACCAGTAGTGTACCATTCCACTATTGGGCTCTATAGTTACCAGTAATGGACCATTCCATTAATAGGCTCTATAGTTACCAGTAATGGACCATTCCACTAATAGGCTCTATAATTACCAGTAATGGACCATTCCACTAGTTACTGAGGATCTATAGTTACCAGTAATGTACCATTCCACTAATAGGTTCTATAATTACCGGTAGTGGACCAGTCCACTAATTAGGCTCTATATTAACCACCAATTGACCATTACATTAATATGCTCTATAGTTATAAATAATGAACCATTCCACTAATAGGCTCTATAGTTACCAGTAGTGGACCATTCCACTAATAGACTCTATAGTTACCAGTAATGGACCATTCCACTAATAGGTTCTATAGTTACCAGTAATGGACCAGTCCACTAATAGGTTCTATAGTTACCAGTAGTGGACCATTCCACTAAAAGATTCTATATTAACCATCAATGGACCATTCCACTTTGATAATTCAGCATGCAAAGAGTTCTGGCTAATCAGCTTTCCTCACCACTTGCAGAGCAATCAACATGAGGCAGCAAAGCCCGCCCACAGATGCTATAATGATGACCATGGTTATTCCGGACTCACGCTGCGGGGATCGTGTCTGGGAATCAGGAACCTGGTCAACTGGGGACTTCACTTGTATAACCCGCACTTCCATAATCTGTGGGTAACAAATTTCAGTATATATCAAAATTAAGACCTTTTGTCTATGCAAACAGTATAGAACCATTTGTCATCCATTTAACCCATTCCCTCATATTGACGACTTTTGACTACTCTGTTAAAGTCACTTTATGAAACCATTGTGACAAATAGAGCATTTGCTCCTATAGGAGCAAATGCTCTATTTATCACAATGGTTTCAAACTACAAAATTCTAAATTATTCCTTCTCTCTAGTTAATGCTCCTTTTCAGTAGATTTGTTCAAAGAGATTGTATCTAAATATAGCCAATGAGGTAATGGGTTAAAGTCTGTACTATTCTTTACTACCTTTTTGCAAAGCCTAAACCCTTTTCCTTTTAAATATCAATAAAAGGAATAATGGCATTATCAATACTTATTAGCTGTATTTTTATGATGGCATATGTAAACAGGATGTTTTGGCTCAGGCAAACATTGCAGAATCAGATCTACCGTATATCATATCATAAGCAGAGTACACCCTGATCAGATGGCTCCTATAGGAGTCATCTGACCTGGGTCTACTCTGTTTGCAAATGTGGGAAAAGGCATTCTTGTGAAGAAAAGGGTTAGGGATATAGTTTTCATATAGCAATTTACTTAACTGACAAAACCATGTTACTGACTAAGAAGACTTATGAGGGATGTCACCAAAGACAAAAAATCTTGACTCCTCATTTTGCTTGGCTTGTTAACTCTCTTTGGGTTTCCTTGTTCTCCACCAAACCCCGTGTTATGCCCACTCTTTAGAATCATCTCAAAGAGACGATTCTAAAGAGTGGTCACAACATAGGGTTTGGTGGAGAATTGATGATTTTAGTATTTGAGTACGCACCTTTATCTGTTGCTCTGGAAAACGAGTAAAATAAATCATCAAAAGTCAAACTTTACATATGGTATTTAATTAACCCTTTCCTCCATAAATACACTTTTTACACCTCTGTAATAGTCGCTTCTTGAAACCACTGTGATAAATAGAGCATTTGCTCCATAGGAGCAAATGCTCTATTTATCACAATGGTTTCAATACTACACAATTCTAATGGTGATTGCTCTGCAAGTGGTAAGAAAAGCTCTATTAATCACAATGGTTTCAACAGGTGACTTTTGCAGAGGTATCAAAAGGCGTCAATATGAGGGAATGGGTTAAAAACATGAAATACATTTACATTAGAATAACCACAGATATCATATAATTTCGGCATTTACTACAAAGGCATTAATCTTGCTTAGTTGAAATATGTCCGATAGATACATTCAGAAGCTTGCAAGTGCATTATAAGCTTCATATCATATTCATTGTTTCTTATATAAATATTCAACAGCAAAGGGTTAAACTACAGAAATGTGTAGTACCCTAACTACAGTAAGTATTGAGATGATTCTGATACATGACACCCGGCCTTCTCCATGAGTTAGAGAAGCTTTGGCACCATTTAGATAACGTTAACCCATTCCCTCATACTGAGGCCTTTTGACACCTCTGTAAAAGTCACTTTTTGAAACCATTTTGATAAACAGAGCATTTGCTCCATAGGAACATAAAAAACTGATCTATTTATTGCAATGGTTTCAAAATTACACAATTCCAGTTTCCAATTTTCTAGTAAATTCCCTTTTTCAGTAGATTTGTGCAAAGAGGTTGGGTCTAAAACTAGCCTGTGAGTGGAACTTAGATTGACATAGCAGAAAATAGTGTAGATCCTGATCAAAGTGCTCCTTCAGGAGTGTTTGATCTGGGTCTGCACTATTTGCATTTATACAATGTATGTCTGTCCATATACTTTGAGTTAAATAAGCAGTGAAAATCAAAGACTTTTCTCTTGATACCTTGTCTTTGAACACGGTGTCCTGGAAGCCCTTTCCAATGACATAGTAGGCGTCTATTGTGAGTTGGGTGTCTATCTTGCCAGCCTCGTCCACCAGGTACATCTGTACTGTGGTATTTCTCGGCATCTCCTCTATAGCCGTGATAGCATTACTGCAATACTGGAGTACAATAAAACATGGCTAATTGGAGTAATCGCTAATTACCTTTACTTTAAAAGAGAAATATGCCTTTTCATGCCTGATACAAACACGTACGTTTTGATGTCTTTGCAAAAAGAGTAGACCCAGATCAGACCATTTCTGTAGAATCCATCTGGTCAGGGCCTGCTCTGTTACTTGTTGAATTACATAGATCTGATTCAAGAGTTCCTGCTCTCTTTGCTTGTGATACAATATAGATATGATTCTAGTTTCTGCCATGGCTGAAAATTCCCGTGTCCATGTGATATTATAACAAATTGATCTAATTAATATTCATGCCATTGTTATTTCTTACATGAATATTCATGGAGGAAAGGTATTTGTTGTTTGCAATACTTGTCATTTTCTGCAATTCATGGTGTCAAACAGTTTGGACCCTGATGAGATATCAAACTACAGCCAAATTGTTTGCACAGATTGTATTGAAGATCAACCAGACTGTACAGTTTCTACCAATACCAAAACTGCCTGTGTCAATATGTCTTTATAAAAGTTCAGTGAATAAATATTCATGATGTCATTATTTCTTACAAGAATATTGAGCTGATACAGGGTTTATAATAAATTACAGCTATATATTGTTGTGGTTTTTTAACCTGTCAAATTTAAATAATTATACACTGGCTGAAAATGCCATATATAGCTTCGGTTGATATCAATTGTTTCCGCTAATAAAAGCTTTCCTACTTGGCTTATTCGAGTACATGTATGTTTATTGTGAATCTCGTGAAAAACGTTTGAACGTTTAAAACACAGGTTTACCAAAGTTAAATATATCCTTTCAGTGATGCAGTAATATTCACATTTTGACAGGTCAAAAAAACCAAACAATATAACACTAGCTAGTGAGAAGAAATCGTGCTAAGAAGAGAAAAGGGCATTGACAAGGGTAAATCTAGATGAAAGGGCATAATAATGCTTTTAGGTCACAGTAGAATAATAACCCTTTTCTCCAAGATATGCCTTTTAACATTTTTGCAAATAGAACAGACCCAGATCAGACGGTTCCTGAAGGAGCCATCTGATCAGGGTCAGATCTGTTTGCTTATGGAATAATTTATACCTGATTCTACAGTTTCTGCCTGGACGAAAAATTCTGTTTTCATTTTGGTATTAAAAAACTTCAGGAATTTAATGTGGATGATAAATATTCATAGAATAAATGGTTAATTATCTCCTATTTCCATACCTGTTTGGATACATTTGTTATGTGTATCTGCTCGTCTCTGATAGGCCTTTGTTTCTCTTGGCGTATGGTCTCGCGCACACTGGCAATGAAGTAAGGCTTCTTTGAACAGAACTCCCGCCAGGTCATACTAATGACAATCTGTATAAACAGGGGCGGTGGAGTTGTCAGTGGAGGGCCCTGAAGGAAATTTTAACATTGATATTTAGAATTTATCATCACTTATGAGTAGTCGAATGCAGAGTAGCTAACTCTTCTTTGTAAATACAAGCACTGACACATATCATTAGTTTGGACATGCATTGCTGAGAGCAATGAGCATTTTAACCCTTTAACTCATACAAACTCTTTTTGAGGAGTAGCACCTGTAGGAGCCATCTGATCAAGGTCTGCTCTGTTTGCTTATGGAATGAGTTAACAGTTTCTATCAATACAAAAAGTTTCTGTGTTGATATACCATTATAAAAGTTCAGCTAATTAATATTCATGGTGTCTATATTTCTTATATAGATATTGAACAGGTAAAGAGTAACTGAACCAGTCTTTTGTAACAGGGTTTAATTATTTGCACGCTATATAATTGTCATCTGTCATGGTCATCATCTGACACAATGCACACTAGACAACTGTCATCTGCTATAGTCATCATTTGACACAATGCACACTAGACAACTGTCATCTGTCATAGTCATCATCTGACACAATGCACACTAGATAATTGTCATCTGCTATAGTCATCATCTGACACAATGCACACTAGATAATTGCCATCTGTCATAGTCATCATCTGACACAATGCATTCTACATAACTGTCATCTGTCATAGTCATCATCTGACACAATGCACACTAGACAACTGTCATTTGCCATAGTCATCATCTGACACAATGCATTCTAGATAATTGTCATCTGCTATAGTCATCATCTCACACAATGCATGCTAGATAACTGTCATCTGAAATAGTCATCATCTGACACAATGCATTCTAGATAATTGTCATCTG
The DNA here is from genome assembly GCA_963576725.1 of Azorinus chamasolen. Lineage (NCBI taxonomy): Eukaryota > Metazoa > Mollusca > Bivalvia > Cardiida > Solecurtidae > Azorinus > Azorinus chamasolen. The sequence goes on from OY755239.1 coordinate 17,455,023, forward strand.
CTATAGTCATCATTTGACACAATGCACACTAGACAACTGTCATCTGATATAGTCATCATCTGACACAATGCACACTAGATAACTGTCATCTGCTATAGTCATCATTTGACACAATGCACGCTAGACAACTGTCATCTGCTATAGTCATCATCTGACACAATGCACACTAGACAACTGTCATCTGTTATAGTCATCATTTGACACAATGCACACTAGATAACTGTCATCTGATATAGTCATCATTTGACACAATGCACGCTAGACAACTTTCATCTGCTATAGTCATCATCTGACACAATGCACACTAGACAACTGTCATCTGTTATAGTCATCATTTGACACAATTCATGCTAGACAACTGTCATCTGCTATAGTCATCATCTGACACAATGCACGCTAGACAACTGTCATCTGCTATAGTCATCATCTGACACAATACAAAACATTAACTTTGGTAACATTTCTCTTCAAAATACATTTGAGTGACAGACAGTTTGGATCCGGATGAGAGTCAAGATTTCTCAGTGTCTCATCTGGATCCAAACTGTTAACCATTTACCTCATTGACATGCCTTTTAATGCCCTTTTCAAAATGGAGAATACCCAGATAAGGTGGCTCCTATAGAAGATTTCTGAGCAGTGTCTGCTGTTTTAGCAATGGAATTTTATAAAACACATTCTACTAGTTTTAATTTCGATAAAAATGGAGTAAAAAATTGTGAGAATTGAAGTAAATTGAAAAGTTTTGCAGATATGTATTCACCGTGCTTGAAGTCAGCATACCAGGCAGAAATAATTAATGTTCAAAGCAGAATCTAACCTAACACTATCGACTGAAAAGGCCATGCCACAAGGGATTCACATAATTATGAAACATGAGAGCCCTGGTGGATACAGTTACAAAATAGAAGACTTCTTAAAACTTTTGTTTCCTAAGTCCATAAAAGGGCATAATTGTATCAAAAAGTCTAACAGAGTTTTGGTCCCTGGTCATATTGTAGCCCTTGTGACCGTGAACAAGAGTGTGAAGATTTGTCAAGTGTGAAGAATAGCAAAGAAGTTATAGCCCATGTTAAAGTTTCCGGACGACAAACAGAATTAGATTTCTTCAAGTGACTATTGTAAAGTGGCTTTATTGTAACTCTTTTCAAACATTGTGTACCTGTGGCTTCACTGTGACAGTTGTTGGATTCACTGTTAGTGGTCTCAGTGTGGTCACAAGATGGGGGACTGGGCTTGTGGTTGTGGTTGACCTGCTGACAGGTTGTCCCGTAGGCCCCTGAAGAGGGGTAGATGGTTGACCTGTAGTTGTCATCTCCTCTGGCTTTTCAGTGGCTAAAAACCCAAAGTCATAACTAAGTTCCTTACAAGTAACCAACAGATACAGATTTCAAAATCAATTTTACAAATTATGTGTCCTAGGAACTACATAAAATTATATTTCTGAAAAAACAAAAACCCAAAAAACAACAACACTGTTACAAGAGAACGTATCAGACAATGAAACAGAAAAATTCAATAATTGTAACACTGGTTCATATCCACGGAATACTCCAAGTATTAATCAATTTAAAAATATAAATAAGGAAATTTGTTGCCATGGCAAACACCACAGAATCAAGTCTGTAACATATTAAAGCAGGCAGAAGAGACTATCTATCCGGCAGTTCCTGCTGGGTCTACTCTGGCTGAAATGGTTTAAAATAATGAAACCCATATTCAAAAGATTGGGAAATACTAGTTACTATTACAAATACAGTAAAACCTCTGTTTAGTGACAATTAAAAAGAAATTTTTGGTATTTCAGACAGGTGGTAGCTTAATGCAGGACAAAGGTAATACGGAAAACACCCCTTGATATCACTTGCTTATCAAGACTCCTATGTTCTATCAGTCTATGGTCTCTAAAACAGGTTCTACTCACTGGCACTAGATTGAAAACAGACTATAGTTCTATATATAACAGCTATTATATTAATAGTTCTATTTACAGCAGCTATTATATTAATAGATATGTGTTCTATATGATTGGAGTTATGTATAGAACTACAGTAAAACCCCTCTAAACCGGAATTCTAATAGAGAAGAATTTGGATACCTTTAGGCAGGTGGTTGCTTAATGCAGGGTGAAAGTCATGCAGAAAGCTCTTAGAGGAGCTTTCTGCATGACTTTCACCCTGCATTAAGCTGCCACCTGTCTCCAAAACCGATATTTATGCTAAATTTAGCGTCCGGTTTAGAGGGGTTTCACCGTATAGTCATTTTCAATCTAGTGCCAGTGGTTTTACTGTACACTTATATTACAATAAGTTGGTATAATATATTTTATGTTTTGTAACCTCGGTAACACCATGCATATCTGCTCTTTGCACACTAATTGTTGTCTGAAAAAAAAAACCCAACAAATTCTTAACCCTGTCCTTAATGAATATTCATGTAAGAAGGAATGACATAAGGAATCTACAGTAGCTGAATATATAATATTATATGAACAAATTGTATTTTGGCCATGACAGAAATTGTAGAAACATGTCTATATAATTCCATAAGCAAAGAGAGCAGGCCCTGATCAGACTGCTACTACAGGAGCCATCTGATCTGGGTCTATTTTGTTTGCAAAGGTATCAAAACATCTATAGAGTTAACAGTTAACTCTTTGCACGCTAAGTAATTTTTCGTCTGCAACAATTGTCGACTGCTTCAGTTATTAATATAAACTTTCTCTCATATTTTTGCAAAAATATTGACAAGATAAACAATTTGGATCCTGATGAGACGCCACATTATGCGGCATCTCATCTGGATCCAAACTGTTTGCATAGGTAATCACAGTTTCACAGCTAGCATGCAAAGAGTTAAAGGTGATTGTCTGCAATGATTTTCAAATAGTTTGGATGATGATGTTGCTAAGTGTCTCGATCCAAACTGTTTGGATAGGTACCCACACATTTAGTGTGCAAAGAGTTCTATACTAATACCCACGTTTATGGGTGACAAGTTTCTTGGTGGTGCCAAGTAAGACTGTGGTGCTGCCTGTAGTAGGGTTGGTCTCTCTTTTAGTGGTGGGAAACGTCAACACAGATATTCTCACTGTTGCTCCTGGAGTTGTAGAAGTAGATGTACTCTTGTCAGTGCTCCTGGCAACACTAGTTGTGGATCCTGGTGATAAAAAATATACAGTCTATTAATTATATTCTGATGAATTAACTCTATATTAACCCATTCCCTCATATTGATGCCTTTTGACACCTCTGTATATGTCACTTTGTGAAACCATTGCTGTATTTATCATGATTGTTTAAAAACTACACAATTCTAAAATTTTCCTTTTATCTAGTAAAATGCACCTTTTCGGTAGATTTATTGAAAGAGGTTGGATCTAAAAATAGCCTATGAGGTAAAAGGGTTATCAGTTCGTTTAAACCTTTTCCTTCATATAAAGACTTTTTCACACTTTTGCAAATAGAGATCACGTGGATCCTATGGGGTCCTATAGGAAATAAGGAAAATCTAAGTACAATAGGAACTGTCGATAAAAAGTATGTACTGGCTGAATGCAGGATGAAGGTAAAGCAGAAAGCTCTTAGAGGAGCTTTATGCATAATTTCCATCCTGCATCAAGCAGCCACCTGTCTTAAAAACAGAATTGCATCTAATTTTAATAGTACAATATTGCTGTTTTACTGTAAAAGTTGATGTACACAGTATTTGCTGCAAATGAGAATTTATTCAACAGACTAAATGAAATCTCCCCCACCTGTTGTTGATCTCATTGTTGTTGTTGTGACAAATCTTGCTGTACTCCTTGCAATGACTGAAGAATATGATAATGTGCTAGTGGTCTTAGCCAGAGGTCTGTTTGTAGATGTGCCCAATGTGTTATTTGTAGATATAGGGCTAACAGTATGGACAGATTCTGCTGTTGAAGTTGTTGAAGCATTTGGGGACACAACTTGTGATGTTGTTGTTGACAAAGTCACTGAACTGGTTGGCAAAATCTCTGAAGCAGATGACAAAGATGCCATCTCAGTAAACTGTGCCAAGCTGCTGCTGGTGGAGGTCAGACTACTTGATTTTGTGGGAGAAATAGTTGGTCTTGAAGATGCAAGTATATCTAATGTATAACTGCTTTCAGAGTTCAATGATAAAACACTTGTAGATGTTGATGATGTTGCTACAGGTAAAAACATAGAACTTTCTGTGGATGATGACAACTTTAGGGAGACTTTTGAAGTTGGTATAAGTTCTGGAAGTTCTGTTCTTTCTGGACTAACTGATATCATCTCAGGTAAGGAAGACTGATAGTAATCTGGCACTGTCACCTGTGTTGTTTCCAAGTTGTAAAGAGTATCTGTTTCTGAAAACCATTCTGGAGAATATGAGGTAGTCACATATTCATATGCTGGTAAAGGATTTGTACTTGTTGTTCCAGTAGACAGTGCAAGGGTTGTTACAGTTTCCTCAATGTGCTGAGAAGAGCTAGGGAATAAGGTAATTTTTGACATTGAAAAAGACACAGAATTCTGTACTGGAACAATAGAAGGGAAAGGCTCATATGGGAAGACACTTGAACTGCTTTTATGTTCATTCTTTTCAGATTCCTTATTGTTCTCTTGCCCACCATTTACACCTGTACCACTCCCCTCAAATACTCCGTCATGACCTTGATGACCTTCTCCACTTGCTTCTATCTGACCTTCTCCAGAAATGAGATGACCATCTCCAGGTCTCTCTGGATGGGTTGCTGGTCCATCTCCCGAATGACCACTCAATTCATTAGGATTGTCACCACTTGAAATACCTTCACCCTGACCTTCAGTAATGGAATGAGGAGTACTTGTCTGTGTTTCACCACTGTCAATCTGAGCTGGTGTTGGAAGTATTGCCAGTTTTGGAGTTACAAGTTCTGAGTGCAAATTCATGCCAGTAGTTGAAAATGTAATTCTTGTGTTAGAGGACCTTTGGTTGTCACTGTTTCCACCATGATTGGCTCTGTTCCCATCATCTTTATCTATAGCTACTCCCCCATCACTATCACTTCCTGAATGAGAACCCGAACCTTCATTAGGTCTAAGACGTCCTCCCACGATAGGTTCAACCCCTGTTTGGGGCTGATCCCCACTGCCCAACTCATGTTCATGAATGAGATCACTGTCACCATTATTGTTCACATGTTCACTATGATCTAGTCCAACATTGTCTCCACTATGACTTTCATTATGAGTATCTAAATTTGTCGTGGTTGTTTCCAATTTTTCATTGAGCTGTTCTCCACTCGAAATCCCTGGACTGGTTACACGTTGACTGCTGTTTTGTTCATGTATGTGACTAGGGTGATCCCCGCCAAACATAAATCCACCATTGTTATTCACTGAATTTACAGAGGATCTCTCAGAATCAATGTTACTACTATGAGTTTCACTTTCTGTAAGTAAAAAGTGACCGTCATCAGTTGTGTTATGCTTATCATATTGATCCAAATCTCCTTCATCACTAGCTCGACCTAATTGCAGTGATGCAGACTGATCCTGATATCTGTCCTCATGATGACCCCCAATGTCAAAATCTCTGTCAGAACCGGTGTCTAGATCATCATCAACAACATTGGCACTGCTTTGATCTGGAAGAGATTCGTGATGATCAAGCGATAATCTTTCATCCCTTTCTATTTGCCTCTGTGTTCCGGAAAGAGCTTGGATATCGCTAGAACCTGATAAACTTCCCGCTGCATCCTGGTCCATAAAAGCATCTGCATGGTCATGACCAGAGATCGGATCTGTGTCAGCTGAAGCTTGCTGAAATTGTGCCTGGTCAGGGTCTTCCTCAGATTGTAGTAAGTCGTCTTGGGAAGACTGTGATGCAGCGTTTACGTCTAGACCTGGAGAATCTTCAACACCTCCAATAGATACATCCTGTTCAATGTTTGGGACATCCTGAAAATAAGGAAACGTATATAAACATACGAAAACGTTGTCTCACATTTTTTGCCATATAACCGAATATGGAAGATGGATTGACACATTGAGAGCTTAGTAAAACTATATGCCTATATGGTGAAACTCTACAATATCTACTGTAACTTTGTTGACTGAAGCGAACTAAATCTACCTTTAGCCTGCTGAGCAAATTCTTTTTACAGAATTTTTCGCCCCTTGGATTTTTCAAAATTCAAGTTATAATCAGTCTGACTACTAAATGCAATTCGGGTATCAAGTCAAACAGTTTAGATCCTGATGAGATGCAGAATTACTCGATGTCGGCGTCTCATCAGAATCCAAACTGTTTGCATAGGATATAGCAGATTAGCCTTTGGCAGCGAAAGAGCCATATAATAATATGGGGAATATGCATGCTACGACAGAAATACATTATTTACCCCAATTACTAGAAGTATTCGTACAGACAACTTAGGGCAAATAGTGTAGACTTAGTTGAAACAGATCCTGAACTTAAAAGGACTGTGACGGAAACATTCGACCAGGGTATATAGCCTAACAAACCTATAAACCAACTCCATCATAGGCTATTTTTAGATCTAATCTCTTTGAATAAATCTACTAAAAAGGAGCATTTAATGGAAGAAAGGAATATATTCTCTCTCTGTTTCTATTATTATATATTTGATATTGTCTGTATACTACCGCCATTGGATATAAATATAAAGGTTTTGTAAGGGGTGGGGCGTTTCTAATGTTGTCAGTATTGTACTTGTGGCTCGATCCCATTCCATATGTTCACAGAAATCCACGGAAATTAATTTTATAATCATTTTATATACACGTATATACATCTGATTCTCCAGTTTCTGACATGACCAAACATTTTCTTGTTCCTATGATAAGAATTGAACTCTTTCGTATTCGTAGTCAATTCGTATATTTTACACGGGTAGTCACAGGACACAGAAAGTTACATACATCGTGCGTGATTCTAATATTGGGTCTGTCTTGTGCAGATCTCTGAGACCGCGCCAGCACAGGTACACTGTCAATCTGCCACACAACACATCCAGCTGAAACAAATATACATGTTAGATAAATGATTCTGAAAGTAAAAAAAGTTTCGTCACACCAAACATTTTAACACTCGAATAAATGCAACATTTCGCAATTGTAACGATAAACCCAGAACCTCGTTTTACAACCTAGGATATCGCCGTTTGCACAATAAATAACGAGGACCTAGGTTCTAAGTTTTCAGATTATTTGCATTTGGCGTACTGAGAACATATGGTCTCAACCGAGGATCTCAGAATTATTGTACAAACGGCGTGCCAAGTAGTTCTTATTACATCCAAATTGAAACATTTGATTTTGTAACATGCTGTCAAAATCAACATTGGAAATTTCTTCATTTTGTAACATACTGTAAAAATCAATATAGAAATTTTCTTCGTAAAATCAACATAGAATTGTTTTTCATTGTGTAACATTCTGTAACATTCAACATGGAAAACTCTTCATTATGTAACATTCTGTAAAAGTCAAAATAGAAAATTCTTCAGTTTGTAACTGGCTGTAAAATTCAGCATAGGACATTTTTCACTCTGTAACATTCAGTAAAATTGAACATAGAAACATCTTCAGTTCGTAACATGCTGTAAAATCAACATATAACAATTAATCTTCAGGTTGTAATATGCTGGTCATTCCTCATTCTGAAGGATGTTGTTGAACATTTGTTTTGAAACCTTTAACCCTTCGCTTGCTGTTCACGTCAATATACCTACCTATAAATAGTGAAGACCCAGATGAGACAGCTCCTGCAGGAGCTGTCTCATCAGGGTCTGTACTATTTACAAGTTGATTGTGCAACCAGTGCACTCCACAGCAGTGATTGCACAGCGAAATACTTGTACACAGTGAAGATATATGTAATTATACAACAAGGGATGGATAAAGAAGGAGACATGCATTTTAAAATTCAGCAAGCGAAGGGTTAATTCTGTTATATGTCAAAGTGCTATTTCTTTTGACGAACACATACAGTAAAAATTCGATTCTTCGAAATTTTAGTAATGTAAATTTGATGCCTCCTAGATGAGCTGTTTGTATTGCTTTCATCCTGTATTAAGCTGTTACCTTTCCTTAAGACCGATAATGATACTTGTTTTTCGAGTTTTTATTGGTAATCGAGGTTTTACTGTGTTACACACCTGTAAGTATGACAACCAGCCAGACTAGCTTGTACTCTGCCATTACACTATACATATATAGGGTCTAAAAGATTGAAGGATGTTGTTCTTGTATTTGAATCTAGCCATCCCTCTCGGTTAGCACCTGAAAAAGACAAAATTTGTATATCCTCACTTCAGAGGTGCGCCTCTTAACGAATTTGCAAACAAAAGTAGACCAGGGTATGTTTGCTTGTAAAATAATATTGATCTAGATCGGCTTCTACAGTTTCTGCCATGTACACGCTCCCTTCGTCATGTCAGTATTACTTACATGAATATTTTTGAAGTAAAGAGTTAACATGATACATATATTAACCCTTCCATGTTCTATATTTATTCCAACTTTCAATACCTGCTGAATAATCATGGACAAAATAGTTATAATGAAATATGGAAGGAGGAAAATTGTAGCTATTTAAGAACGTAAAGACGCAGGTGTATCAAATTCCATTTGCAAACAGAGTAGACCCTGATCAGATGGCCCCTACAGGAGCCGTCTGATCTGGGTCTTCTTTGTTTGCAAATGCGTGAAAATAGTTTATATCATTATAAAGGAAAAGAGTTAAACAGACGATCATGAAATTTGAAGAAGGAAACACGATTTTGAGTGAATTATTCTATTCCAATGAGAGAGAAATAGGTTTTAATACACTCTCACATTGACAGACATCTATCATCTCCAAGTAGTTCCATATTTTTTACGTGTAACCCTTTACTCCAAAGACACGTTTTTACAAACATAGTAGACCAAGTTCAGGCGGCTCCTGTAGACACTGTTTGATCAGGGACTGCTCTGTTTGCTTATCGAACTATATATATGTAGGTCTGTTTCTACATTTTACCAGAGCCCAAACCTTTCTTGTCCATACGTGAATATCCGTGGAGTTCATCAAAGTCTTGATTGAATAAAGTAGAACCTGCCTTAAGGGGCCATTAAAAATGGGTTTGTAAGGCAGGTGATAGATTATTGCAGGTCTCAAGTAATGAAAACTTCTATAGGAGCTTTCTGCATAAATATTGCCCTGGGTTAAGCAGTCACCTGTTCTTAATGACCCATATGCTCAATAAATGAACTTAACACAGTCGAAATCTCATCTTAACTGAAAAGCTGCTTAAGCAAGGGTATAGATACCATAAACTAAGAAAAACTTTCTCTAAATCTTACTATCGAAATCTCTCACTTATTGGCAAGTACCAATGTAATCTCAAGGCGCTTCTGCGACACGGTATTTCACATCCTGAATTTTATGGTGATGTGATTTACAAACTTCGTAAAATTATTGGACATACCCATTTTCTCACTTTGTTCATCAAATATGTTAAAAAATTCATTAAAAAGGGATATGATCCTATAGTACTACAACATACTGCATGTTTGGTTGTCAACCCTTTTACAGTTGGCAATCACGCTGGCCTCTTTGCATGTACGCCGACAAGAAAGGTTTAGTACTCTATGAAGGCGACCTCTTAAATCCAGAAACGGAAGGAGAACGTCGGATATTTCGTTTTTGTCGTACCCTTTATTACTTTTCTACAGTTACTCTGCTTGCAGCTCAATTATACAGTACACTAGCGATCGGTGGGTACAGTTTGTTCACTTAAATGTTTTCGTTATACATGCACTTTACCACTGTATTTGCCATCGCGGCTGTTGTAGTTTAGTCGGAGAGGGGATACGTTTATTTACACTGTTTGTCTTTTAGGGTGGGATGGAATAAGTGTGAGGTTGGTGCCCAAAAACCGGTTTAACCCCCACCCCCAGTGACTTTTGTCACTGACCGTTCCAAGGCGGTACTTCCATCTTCCCCTATTGTATGTTTGTTTTGTCTTTGTGCGTCTTTGATGTTTTTATAGTTATGTACATTTGCTGTTTCCTTGTGTTGCTGTTCGGGCGGCTGTTTGTTCTGTATGTGGTGTTTCCTGCATGACTCATTTTTGTACTTTTAAGACAAGCTCTACTGTATTCAAGTTATTATCTTTAAAATCAAGCTATTATCTGGAATATTCAAGATAATGAAGTGAATCTTGAATGTCCAATTTAATGAGTTGAACATTTGTTTCTTGAAACTTTAACTTATCATCGTGAAATTTCAACATAATTACTTGAATTTTTAAGATAATGATGTGACTTTAGGAATTACTAATTTCAAATTTCAAGCTATTACCTTGAGGTTTTATTAATGTCATTTAACATCCACATAGTTGTGTTAGAGGTACTGTGTTTATGAACTGTCCCCAAAGGGCGTCTGGGCAACACGGAGCACGTTTTAAGAGCCGGTGTATAATGTCCATTTCGTGTAAGGAAAGACAGGATGCCACGCTTGATTAGTCTAAACCTACCCCTTTATTTGATAGAGGCGCCTTTTGATGCCTTTGTAAACAGAGTAAAACAAGATCAGACGGCTCCTATGAGCTTATGAAATAATGTAACTTCGATTCCACAGTTTTTGTCACGGGCAAATATAGTTAACCATTTCCCTCATATAAACGCATTTTCACACATTTGCAAACATAATAGACCCAGATGATGATTAGACGATTCCAATAGGAGCCGTCTGATTAGGGTCTGCTCTGTTTGCTTTTCACACAATATAAACATGGTTCTACAGTTTTCGTCAAAGCGAAAACTTCTCATTGAAAAAAATCTGCTGATAAATATTCATTATGTATTTTTAAATGAATATTGAATAGGGAAAGGAATAAAATAAATGATGTTGGTGTTATGACTATTATAATGTTTCATTTCTCCCTGTAAGAAATAACATGCCTTGTTAACTTTATACGGTAGCCTTAACTCTAGATATCAAATCGAAACTCTGTGAATTTCAAAATACTGCTTTTGAGTTTTTAAAATGCTATATTGAAAATTCAGCCTGTTCCCACGATGTTCTCAACTTGTGGATTCTTTTTTCAAGACACGGTGTTGAAAAAATGAACACACGATCTTGAATTTTTAACTCAAAATCGTTACTTGAAACTATTATATCGTGAACTTCTAAGATATTATTTGAAATGTTCCAGATTATTACTTAAAATTTGGAGATAAGCACTGGAACATTCGAACGATTTTTTTTAATAAAAACAACCTGTGATACTATAAGACTTCAGTAGATATGATTTATTATCTTAGTTTATGTACCCGACCTCAACTAAATCTTTATTAGGACATTTTAATTCAAATCGTTACCCAGGTCAAAAGCCATTTGACCACACTAGTCATTGGTGTTTGTTTATTTACTAACTGATTCGGCCCATCCTCAACAACTAACTCTGTGTACGGTAAGCAATTACTGTCTGGAAAACAATACTCTGCTGATGCTACACTTTTCTACGTTATCATTTCTTCTACATGTATTTCTGCTCATAAGTCAAGTCCGTGTTTCAAACAGTTTCTATTCTGATTAGAAACCGAGATACCCAACTTCCTATTTGGATCCAAACTCTTTACAACTTTTATCACAAATTCGCAATTAGCATGTGAAGAGCTAACTGATAAACGAATGATACTGATTGTCTGTAATACTGTATCTGTTATTGACATAAACCTTATGCCTTTAAACATGTAAATGAGTTTAGTGACATTATTTTGCAAAAAGAGTAGATCTAAATTAGAGGGCTCCAAGAGGAACAGTCTGATCTGTGTCTCCACTATTTGTCATTCAAAATACTCCAATAAATTCCGTCATTTCATTTTGAATGGACTGTGCTGTTTATCAGTGATGGACCATTCCACTATGACTAATCAGCAGTTAAAGTTAATTATCTACTTATCAAAGTCTGCCTATCTCTAACGCTTGAAACCTTGGGGTGGCCATTCATATTAAAAGCAATTTGTAAATATATCCTCTCTTTTTCATGAATTTGTGACTACCTTTGCAAATAACATGCAAAAAGAGTAGACCCTGATCAGACGGTTCATATAGGAGCCGTCTAATCTGAGTCTACTCTGTTTGCAGATGCGTGAAAATACGTCTGATCAGGATCTGTTCTGTTTGCTTTTGACATGATATAGATCAAAATTAGTAGTCAAAAGTTAAACATTTCCTTGACAAGTTTACATTATAAATTTCAGCTAATAAATGTTCATGCTGCCATTACTTCTTACATGAATACTGAGCAGGGAAAGGGTTAAAATGAAATGGAATCGCATTTCTGCCAATGACATTTGAATTCTTAAATATTTACCAAGTTTGGACTTGAATTCATAAACACATTTTCAGATTTGAGAACCTTTTCGTCATGTCTGCCATGGTTCCCGGATTTTACAATTTTGGTGGAAAATGGCTTTCCATAATATTAACTACATCTACTTTTTTGTGTTGGTGCATACGTATCAAACTAATCAAATCCTCTGTTTGTAATTACCAAGTAAATCTACAAATGCGTTGAACATTTCTATAGAATCTTGAATTTCTTGAAGAAAAAATGATAGAGAGGGACATCCGAGTTGGCAATAACAACCCTTGGTAAATTAATATAATTATGTTGTAAACAGTTGCGTGGTTGCGTCCATTCAGTATGAGCGGGTATACTTTTTGATAGGGCTTGAACGACAAGAGTACAAACCATGACAATAGTCCTCTGATCCGAATCTATGATGTTTGTCGCTTTCAAAGGGTCTATCAGATAAAGGACTTATCAGGTTAAGCACTTATATCTCTCTCTGTTGAATACTCGTGTATGAAGTAATGACATCATGAATATTTACTAGCTGATTTTTTATAATTACGTTTGTAAACGTGATATTTTGGTATCTTAAGCAAACAGAGCAGATCCTGGCCAGATTGCCCCCGTCTGATCTGGATCTACTCTGCAATGCATGGAAAAGAGTTTAAGTGAAGGAAAGGGTTAATAGCTTATCTGTAAATTGTAAATTGTAATATACCCAGTAAACTCTATACATGGAGAGAGAGAGTTTGTCCTCAATAACTGTAGTTATCATACAGCTCCTGGTACTTGACTTCACAGAAGTAAATAAAGTCAAATTGAACACAATGCTCTTGACCAGGAGAGGAGACCTGAATGAAAATGGTGTCCTGTTAATAACCTGCTGTCATTGTGATGGTGTTTGACCACAGACGCATACGTTCATTAACCTTTTACTCCGTTGATGGGCATTTACACGCATTTGAAAACAGAATAGACCCAGATCAGAACCTCCTTTAGGAACGGTTTGGTCCGAGTTTGCTCTGTTTGCTTATGGAATCGTAGAGATCTGATTTTACACTTTCTGCCACCGTCATAAATTTCTTAGTCAATAACCCTTAAAATAGTTCAGCTCATTAATATTGATGATGTCATTACTTATTCAACATGGAAAGAGTTGATTGAACGTCTATACTCTCACACAAACATATAAGGCAACACAGTAGATCGTGATATTTATGTTTACATCAAAGCTTTTAATTTGTCAGAAGCAAAGCACACCTCTATATCCATAGCAAATGTGCCAGAAATTGTTACATGCTACGAGAATGCATTGAAGATTAATACTTAGTATTTTAACCATTACCTAATGAATATTCATGTAAGAAATATTGACATCGTGTATATTTATTAGCTGATGTTTATAATGTCATATGTACATACGAGTTTTAGGTCATAAACAAAATGAAAAGACTCTGATCTGGGTATTCTCTGTTGCAAAGGCGCCAAAAGGTGTCTCATCTCTTTCAGGAAAAGGGCTGACAAGATTATGTTATTATCATGATAGTTCGACGTATCCGACTATGCCTTTATTGTCATGTCTATTAAAAACTCAATATAGTTTATTAAAAAAAAGTAAAAATAAATCTTGAAATGTGTTCTTCACTTATGTCTAGATCTAGTTAGTAGTTATAGTCGCATAAATAAGATATTTTGGTAATGTGGGTATGGTATTTCCACTACACACGTTGATGAGTCATTAAGAAGCATGCCATTTGAGAGTCAGGGCACTTCTATAAAACTAGAGACTATATTGAATTCGAAAGTTACTTAGATATATTTTTAAAAACTAAATTCGTTTTGAAGCTAATATGATGTTCATCCTGACTTTTTCAAAACATTGTATTTAACATAAGGTAAGTTTCAAGATACAGTGTTCAACATTGCAGGTCGCACGTTTATATTTTCTATACATGTACATGTATTTACTACTATACGGTAGAGTCTTGCTAATGCTTCCACATACCTTATTAGCACCAGAGTCTGTAACTGCAGGTGGTTGCTTAACGGAGGGCAAAACGCGATGCAGAAAGCTCACATCTGTTCTAAACATCCCGAATTTGACTTTGTTTGAGTGGTCAATTTCGTAAAACATTATTGTATGACTTTTTTTTTAATTTTTTTCAACATATCAAGTTGATTTTCAATTTTCAAAAAATGCATTAAAACCAAATAGCATTATTTGACATCCGTATAGTTTGTCCAAGTTAAAGAAACTTTTCCAGCAAAATTCAAACATGTAATAACACCATTTTGACACTAGACTTCAGTATTATTGTAAACGCCCCAGGGTTCATAAGTTTAACCTATTACATCATTCAATAAACCCACTGAAAAGGAACATTTACTAGAAAAGAGGGAACTTTTAGAAGTGTGCAGTTTTGGAACCATTGTGATATATACAGTGCCCCCTCCGAACAACGACACTTTTCGGAAACACATAAAAGTGTCGTTGTGGGGAGGGTGTTGTTGTTGGGAGGAAATCCTACACAGACGTATTTTGACAGATGGATGGATGGGTTGATGATTTAATAAATAGGTAGACAGATTAACAGACAGACAGACCTGTTTAGAATTCATTGACAATACTCTACATGTAGATAATCCCCTTGATTAACAGTAGTACCTCTAAACAGAATGAACACAGACCAAAATCTCTCGGCAGAAAATGTTCAGGCATAGAGATTGATTGAGTAAATAATCAAATGTGATCTCTTTTCCAAATTATGTGGCACTGGATTGGTTTAGAATCAAACAAGAACAACGTTAATATCTAAGCAAAATATGCAACAAAAACCGCTAGACGACTTCCTACACTGTGTATGTAACTTACAAACCTACATACGTCCATTGTACAAAGGATTGGTTTGGCAATGGCAGATACGTAGAAACTTTAGTTTCATATTTATTATTTCGTTAGTACACAGAGCAGACCCTGGTCAGATAGCTCATTCAGAAGCTGTCTGATCTGGGTCTTCTCTGTTTGTAAATGCGCAAAACTGTGTCTCTGTGAAGTAATGGGATAAAGTTGAATATATAAAAGTGGCAGAGCTCACGTCTCGGAATGGCCAAGTCAAAACAAACCGACGTGTTCAAGCAATATATGTCCATATCAACATCATTAACTATAATTGGATACAGAAACCGGTCACTCGGATAACAAAGACGGATGACGAAATTTGACCGAAATGACTGACTTTAAGATATGGCGTTTGTCCACTTATCTTGACCATTCCTCTCACACCAATATGACAAATATGTGGTCAAAGTTTGAACCATCATATGACCTAGTTCAGAGGAAAACAATATATCTGGCGCTTTACAAACAGTGTAGACAAAGACGTCACACAAGAGACAGTGAGCATGGTGTACACTATTTGCCAAGTTAGATAATGAAATGCAGACAGATACCGATTTTGTGAAACAATGCAAATTCTGATCAGAGTGTGAGGCAGTGACTGGTCTAGGTATGTGCTGTTCACAAGCTTCTATATGTATTTTCTCTTGGCTTATTTTCTTTAACTTTACTCAATGAATATTCATGAAAGAAATAATTATATCATGAATATTAATTAAATTAGTTGTTATTATAGCACAGAGCAGACATTGATCAGACGGCCCCTAAAAGGTATAGAAAGGCGTATTTGTGGAGTAAATGGTTAAACAAAAAGGTAGAAAGAAATATTCATAGTCATCCAGAACTAGTTAAACAGTTGCTAAAAAACAATTAAGTAGCACAACACTAACGCAAATTATGAATATACCCTCAATGTTGCAAGCAACTATTTCCAGTTGTATATAAGTCGATGACCTTAACACGTTGCCTGATAGAGATACATTTTAACACCTTTCTAAATAGAGTAGACACCAGGCAGCTGTCTGTCCAGGGTCTGGTCTGCTTATAGGATTATTTACATCTGTTTCTACAGTTTCTGCCATGGCCAAAATCTTCATGTGTTTATATATAGTATAACCCCTCTAATGCGTCCAGTTAATGAACAAACATGGCTGTCTTTATAAGCTGGTGGTAGCTTAATGCAGGACGAAATTTATGCAGAAAGCTCCTACAGGAGCTTTCTGCATAACTTTCGTCCTGCATTAAGCTACCACCTGCCTTTGCCACTATGAATGATGCCCCTTTTTGGTGGTCGCATTAGAGGGGTTCTACTGTACTACTTACAAAACATCTACTGATAAATATTCATGATAGCATTATTTCTTATATAAATATTCATGAGGTAAAGTGTTAACTCAAGATGACCAAGATATTCGGGCTAAGGCATAATGTCACTGAACCCTCCGATATTTTGGCTAGAGGCTACGTACCTTATTAATTGCATTTGTCAAATTTCAACAATATAGAAGGGTGTGTTTTTAAAATGTCAGGTGGAACAACGTGGCTAGGGCATTATGTTATTACACATCAATATAGTGAAACCTGTCTTGAGCGGCCATTCGTTTATTGAATATAGGAGTCATTAAAAGCGGGTTGTTGCTTAATGCATGGCACAAGTAATACAGAAAGCTCCTATATCAGCTTTCTGCACTACTTTTGACCTGCATTAAGCTACTACCTGCCTAACAAACCCATACTTAAACCGCTTTTTGGTGGCCGCTTAAGACAGGTTCTACAATAAACAAGTTTGAACGTTGAAATTTGACATTATATAATCAACACTATCTGCGATAGAGTCATCCTTTGATGGCTTTGCCAACACAGACCGAGATCCGACAGCTCCTATAGGAACAGCTCTGTTTGCTTATAGTGGAATAATACAGATCTGATTTCTACAGTGTCTGCATTGGCCAAAAAAATGAATTGTGTTATACCCATTATGACAAATATATGATAAAGACCAAGTCGTCATTATGTATTACATGTATATTCATGTGGTAAGGGGTTAACTGTTCAAGTTAGAGTACAGACATTGTCATATTTCCTAGATTTCAACGACATGGGATACAACTCTGTGGTATCTTCAGCGATTATGCTGAGGACTGATTTTACCCCTAATCTAATGCCTACAGAAATATGAGAACACCCGTGACAAGTTCATAACAATTTCTAAAGTAAGCGAGCAGATGTTATACATTAAAACCTCTCTATAACGACCACTAAATTACATCAATTATTTTATGTAAAATGCAGGTGGCTGCTTAAAGCAAGGTTAAAGTAAAACAGAACGCTCCTATAGGAGCGTTCTGTTTTCCTTTCACCTTGCTTTAAGCAGCCACCTGCCCTAAATACTAACATAATTTGGTGGACGTTATAGAGAGGTTTTTACTGTACATTGGTAGTTCTAATGGATCAATTAGAGGCACATAACTCAGACATCTAACTGATTTTCAATCCTGGCTGATATATCAAGTTTAGCAAATATACAGCGAAAAGTGCTATAGAGTCCCGTCTGCTCTAGTTACCAGGTCATGTGACATGTAGCTGATACTTGGATTCATTATTTCTCATACAGCATGTATACAGAAGCAATTTAAAAACAGCTTTCTCAAAGTTTTCGAGAGTATCTTATTTATATCTTACATGCATGTATTAATCTTTCTGATTTAAAACCCATGTTCATTCATGCTCGTTTCATTTATTTTTAACTCTTTCACCGCCACGTGCGAATCCATGATAACCTTTGCAAACAGTTTGGATCCAGATGAGACACCGAGTAAATCGGCATCTCCCCATGATCCAGGCTGTTTGACACGGATTATATATTTGTAAAGGAATTAAAGAAATCGCCGCTTTGAAACCCGACGCAGACGGCAATCTTAGCAGACGAAATACATCTGACACCAAATGGGTTAAATACGGTCCCCAAAACAGTACCGAACCGCAAGAATAATCGCTACATCATGGCCTCCATCGGACACTGAATTAACCCTTTCACTGTTTAAAATTTATTCAAGACTCCTTCACCTCATGTTTATTCATGGACGTAATCAATAACATAGAATATGGATAATGGGCTTTCCATTGTGATGGAAACTGCATAATCAGATTTATAAATTACAATAAGCAAACAGTATAGACCCTGATCAGACGTCTGATCTGAGTCTACCTTGTTTGTAGATGTGTGAAAATTCGTTTGAAACTATGTAGCAGGAACTGTGTAGCAGAAACTACCTAATATGAAATAAACTGTGTTAAAAAGCCTATGCTGAAGACTAATATATACTTGAATGGACAATCAAAATAAGTTAATGCGCGAAACGTTGACTGACTGATTAAATATATGTATGAATAAAAACAATGTAAACTATCGACTGGCTAGTCAAATATATGTATGAATACAATCAATGTAAAACATTTCGACATTCACCTATGCCATAAGTGGAGTTATACTCGTAATGTGAATATTCAATGCCATACAACTGAAGAAGACGAGGCGCACGATAAATTTAATACTTTCTATGACAATATTGACGACAATGATGATCATGATGGTTGTGACGACGACTGGCAACACATGAAATTAACCCCCACACAAAAACAACAACCAAAAGCAAGCAACAACACCAAGAACAAACTAGACTGCTATGCGGAATGGCAGTTGTTCTTTAAAAATAAAGAAGCGCCATAGTCGCTGTATTTTGTTAACATTAGAGTGGGTCATGTTTTGTTCCAAAATAAGTTGGTCTATCTGTACCATGGGTTCGATTGTGGATCGCCACCTTTGTATTCTAGTGTTACGCAAAGAATGCAAAAATGACTGTGGACAAAACCATGTGCAACAAGTGTCTATGTAAGAAATATATAGTGCATTTGACCTTCACATTTGTCTATTTTGAGCAAGCTGGGTGGATCCATTATCGGCGCTGCGTCATTTCCATTTAGTGAACATATCCAAACTATCTAGTCTTGGAATGACCATCATACACCACTATGCATATTTAACCCATCACCTCATGGATATTCGTGTAAGAAATGTCATCATGCACGTGGATTAGCCAATTACAATGTCGCATGGACACAAGAACTTTTGGACATGGCGGAAATTGTAGAGTCAGGTCTATATAATTCCATAAGCAATCAAAGCAGACAATAATCGGATGGCTCCTAAAGGAGCCGTCTGATCTGTGCATACTCTATTTGCTTAGGCGTAAGATACGCACATATATGGAGTAACGGGTTAATGAAACTCATATTGATACTGACGAGCGAATATTAAGTAGGAAATAGTAGTACTAATAATTATAACGAGATTGTTAAACTAGAATGAGATTAATAGAAACAGAACGAGATTAACAGAAATAATAGAACGAGATTAATACAAAAACATATACAGAGTAAAATATAATTCATGATAAAATTCCTAACACTAAAAATATAACAGTAAAAGTAACGAATATTATAACACACATGTACTACTAACCACCACCATTACTACTACTATTACTACTACTACTACTACTACTGTTACAACAAGAACTACTACTACTACTTCTACTACTACTACTTCTACTACTACTACTACTACTACTACCACTACTACTACTACTACTACTACTACTACTACTACTACTAATACTACTACATATACTACTACTACTACTTATACAACAGCAACAACTACTATTACTACTACTTTTATTATTATTAATGGCAATTATTATTATACTATTTACAACAAATAACAATATCAATAATAACTAGTAGTGATGAGGAAAACTAATATGTTAAATAATATGTTTAAAGACAGCAATGATTACAGTGATAATGGTAAATAATAAATAATATGATAAATCATATTTCGAATATATAATAAGTTTGATGATAACACATACAGTGTTAATAATGACACATTTGTCAATGCTACTGCTGCTATATTTATTTGTAGTAGCAAAAGACTTTCAGAATGTAGATAACATATGTAAAATATCTTATACAGCCGTGTCAGACAGACATCAACATATGAAACATTTCACAACGTAAGCTGGAGAAATATACCTAATATGCGCTAATGAATCCATTTCAGTGGAGAATTTCACTTTCTGTGTATCCGTGAATAGTTAAATACAAACACTATATTTCACGATTGTTGATGACAAAATCCGGTTAAATGAGAGTGCTGGACGTAATGGGTGCAGGAAGTTTTTCAGTCTGTGGTCCTAGAGAAAAACTATTAACATAACTACAGCCAATTAGTGGGGACACATAACAATCACTTACAACTAGAGTTTACTGGCCTGTTTCCTATGCATTCAAGTCACATGACTAATTTGGGTATGGACTTTGCCCAATTACCAGTATCAATAAATGCTCATTTGATATCAGTATACAGTTACACTTATCTTTATCCGTTAAACCCTTTCCCTCATATAAACGACTGTTCACGTCATTGCAATCGGAGTAGACCCATACCAAACTACTCCTAAAAGGAGCCGTCTGATCAGGGTCTGCTCTGTTTGCTTATGAAATTATAATACAATGTAGATCTGACTCTACAGTTTCTACCAATACCAAAAAAAGTCATGTACAAACAGTAGAATCTGTCTTAAGCGGTCATCAAAAAGACGTCTAATTATTTGTCTGTAAGGCACGTGATAGCTTAATGCAGGTCAAAAGTAATGCAGAAAGCAACTACAAGCATTTTAGGACTCATATGTTCAATAAATGAATTGCCGCTTAAGACAGGTTCTGCTGTATTCAGCTGATAAATATTTATGATGTCATTATTTCTGACATGAATCTTTATCCTTTAACAAACTGTTAACGAGTTCGTGATGTCCATTACAATCAGTTTAAAGACGAGTAATTTGGCGTCTCATCAGGATTAACCCTTTCACCGCCGATGTCGCATAAATGCACCACGAGAAATAGTGCAGTCCAAGATCAGGGACTTCACTTTTAGTCTCAATCTCTCTTTCTATATCTGTGCTTTATTTATCTCATTTCCTTATTGTACTGAATGATTTAACAAAATTGGTTTGCAGACGACAATTAGAAATTCGGCGTCACATCAGGATTAAACAGCTGTACATCCTGATTGTATTTCTGGAAATAAAGATGGCGTAACAACGGCAGAATATGTTGGAAGAAGAAGTTTGTTTTGAGGGCGAACGGTTAATCAGGAGGCAGATAAACAATACATGCTTAAGTTTAGATTTAGCGAAGTGTTCGGCTTGTTTTGCATGTACAAATTCGTAATATTTAACACTCCCTAATATACACATGGTCGCTTATTTCTTGTGTTGATATACGCTTATTCACATTTTTTTGCAGAAAATAGAGTTTTAAAACAAACATTGTACTAAAGCAAAACCTCCAAATATTTAGCAGGCTCAGATATTTTCCCATTGTTTTGAAATAGTAAACGAAATTGCCTAAATGTATTAATTTAGCAAGGCATATACTGGGTCCATGCTTATAAAACTTTTAGTTGAGTCTGAGTTCGTTCTCAAGTTTTTGATTGGTCAGATTCGAGCCTTTGGCTCAAATCTGACCAATCAAAAGCTTGAGAACTCAAATCTGACCAATCAAAAGCTTGAGAACGAAACTCAGACTCATCTAAAAGCTTTATAAGCATGGACCCAGGTGTTTGAAATGCTTCCATATTTAGCAGTTGAACGATTACTTGATCGTGAATCCCGGACCTGGTTCGCTGGCCCATGCTTATTTTGAATCAATTCCTCTAAAATACTTAAGTTAGTGTTAGAATAGGGGTTGACTGTCTGTGACCATAATACGATCTTACATTTAATTAAAACCCTTGGCATACAGGGAACCAGTGTATTGACATTTGCAAACAATGTCAGCCAAGATCAAAGTCTTCTTAGAGGAACCCTCTGATATGGGTCTACTCACAGGGGTCTGGACCGCTTCATTGGGGTCTATATGTACTATATAATTATATTATATAGTATACATATAGACCCCCATGAAGCGGTCCAGACCCCTGTGGGTCTACTATGTGTGCCATTCAAAATCCCCTCGCAACTTATACCAATTCATACTGCCTGGATTATATCGTCAATCGTTGATGGACCATTCCTCTTTATCGTCAATCGTTGATGGACCATTCCTCTTTATCGTCAATCGTTGATGGACCATTCCTCTTTGAAAATGCAGCATTCAAACGTAACATATTCACTGCCGAGAAGATGGATCTGTACAATACAATACAATACAATACAAACTTTATTTAAAGTCGGTGCATATATAACAATGTAACATTAACTATGTATAGCTATTTACCGACATTAGATCACAGTAAAAACTCATGACGTACAAACAAACATAAGAACAATACAGACACATATACAATCAATTAAAATGACAGATCATATAAGATTCAGAAATACAATTACAAAACACGCAACTGATTCCCATCTTTAGGAAACAGGTACATGTACTGCCTATGGTTAAACGAGAATGTAGAGTTAAACATTATGTTTAGAGTGCATCAATTACACACAAGGCCTTAAAATTATATGTTAAAAAGGTGTATCTTACATAAATGCGTACAGGTCGGGTTTCAGATCAGATGTCGAGAGACTTGACATCCGATCAGGATCCAGCCTGGAGACTGTAAATCAATTCACTTCAAATAAAACTTTATTTAAAGTCCGTGCATTTTACAACATAAAATTAAGTACATGTATAATCTCCGATATACTAGCAAACTTAAAACAATACATACACTTATATTTTATGATCAATTAAAGTATCAGGTTGTTTAAATTTTAGAAGTGCATTTACAATGGTTTACACACACTTGATTTTCACTTTTAGGAATCAAGTATATGTATTACCTATAACCAGTAAGAGAACATTTAAAAAATATTTAGAGAGAGAAAGTAAAAATTGGCATACATATCACTTAATGCCTACAAATTAAATTTTAATGTTACTGACGTGCATCTTACATCTATGCATTTAGGTTGGTTTCAGATTGGATGTCAATATACTTTGCAACCAATCATAATCCAGCCTGGAGGCTGTAAAAGTTATACAGAGCTGAAAAGACTGGTGTACATTGTAATCTGTCAGGAATTTCGCTGATCTTGACCTACATGTAAGTCTAAAACTATGTTTAGATTTACAATAAGGACTGACTAGTTAAAAAGCATAATAGTGCGACTGCTTAAGGAGGCATAATAGTGCGACTGCTTAAGGATATTAAGAGCGATATCCCCATAAATGGTTTAAAAAGACTGATCAGCAAAATTCATCACAGTACATGAAATCACATAAACATAAACCAGCTAAACTTTCTATTCCCGAATTGAGGGCTATGACTGTCTGTGATAATCATATCATACGCAAACAGTTTGGATCCAGATGAGGCGCGGAATAATTCGGTGTCTTATCATGATCCAAACTGGTTGACACTATTTTTGTAAAGATTTGAAGAAACGCACACCCTACGAAATTATGCCCGGCAGACTACAGTAAGAATACACACTGGGTGGATACGTATCCCGGATATTGCTAATAAATGAGCTGTATTTTGACGCAACGGAGAGAACAGGAGGGCAACGAGGGTAAGTAAATGCGTATTTTCTCTTAATTAGTTCTTTTTCGGCAATTGATAGGTGGTGCTTTAGATTCACCATACTCATATTATACACGCTATATACATGATTTGGAATCAAACAATGCAAACGTTGGGGAAAATCACAAAATGAACGCCGTGCTCGCGAAAGAATGCATAACCTTCTCCCAGATTTTTTTTATGTTTCTGAAAGATGGAATCAAAATATAACATTCTGAATTGAGCGATCGCTTTGAATATCATTCAACTATGTATACTGAAAATTTCAGTCATATTGGTTCAAGTTTGCCCAAAATATGGCCACAAACGAATAGTCGGTTAGTCACTATTAGGGTACTGAGGATTGATAAACGGTGTACTGGGTATTGCATATTGTCTAAATTTGGTGTACTGGGGATTGTACATTACACTTTAGTTGTTTTTTTGCTTATTCACCAGCATAATAATTTGAAAAGACCTCTGAAAAGTTTATTCAGGCAATATTCTTCTTTTTTCATCATAAAGTAGTGTTTAAAGGTCTAGTTTTGACTTGATGGGGTGTTAATTGGATTGTTTATTGTGGTTGGGTCCCACCATGCTTGCTAGTTATTACATCACATTAACCCATATCCTCCAGTACTTTCGTCTGCTTTGAAATTGCCGTCTGCAAAACAATATTTAGATCTAAATACGATTTGAACATACATCAGATGCTCTATGCTATGCTACCTCTGATCTGGATCCAAACTGTTTGCAAATAACAGTCAAGTGGCCACCAGCAGGATAAGGATAAATTGCAACTAACCCTCCTGCTGGTCGTGTCTTGACTGTTATTTGCAAACAGTTTTGCATCCAAATCAGATGCTGCATAATGCCGCGTCTGATCTAGATCCAGGCTGTTAGATTTAAAATACATTTGTCTCTGAGACCTTTTGAATTAAAATATGCACATATATTGCTGCATGATATGGGTTTAGCATCTATCAATTAGAACCCTACTGTGCTAACTGGCTTGCGGTAAAGGGGTAGTTATGAACCCCTATAATAGGCATTTAAGCGTTGTTAAAATATGCCTTATCCATCGATGTAATTCAGCAGGGATCGGATAGCCTGAAAACGTTAGTTGTAATATTCTAGCAACACATATTCTTTATGCACAGTGTCATATTGAGACAGAAAATGATTTTCAAACTATTTCATATGAAAATAATGCATTAAAAATTGTTTGTGTATTTGTTTCAGATATTACGTCTCTTTAACAGTGTTTCAGTCATATTGCGACGTCCAGCTAATTACTGGTGGAGGAAGACCCCAGATACCCTTTATACACCTTTTCAGATACAAATCAGTAACTGGGTAGAAGTAACTGGTATCAGAACACCAATTAGCCGCAAATGCTCCATGGTGTAGTCAAAAGTTACAAGTCCACTGAGAATTAGTGTCAAATATTTTGCCTCAAAATAAAGTAGCACTGTTTTCATGGGATTTTCATCATTTTATGTTTATCATGTAGATATACATGGTTGTCAGAGAATAGATACACTGCATGTCTGTTATTCTAGAAAGGGTTTGTGAAGAACTTGTGTGAACCTAAGTAACATGTCCCTGTTTAGTCAGTGCCTCTGTCAGAAGTGTCAAGAAACTGGAGTGCAAGATATTTTTCTTACATAACACATGACACCCCAGTGTTTGCATTTTTAAGTTATGCATGAACTTATCTTTGAGGACAATACAGACTGGTTCCTGTGTTGGGTATAAAAGTTGACATTTATTACCTTGTACTGTAGTTGATGCAGCTTATATGAATCATTCAATGATATAGGGCAGCCTATTTGGTGGGGACCCATTCTAATAAAAATGGACACTCAATGTCGCCGATATAAGTCAACTGATATTTCGCCAATTAAAAGCAATTAACGTCGTGTCATTGTTTTTCTCTATTTTTCATTATATTAGGATTATTTCATAAACATTTAACGGTATAAAATGTTGTTCGGAATGGCTTTCCAGGCCTTTAAATCTGCATGGGGTGGCGGAATTTGCATGTCGCCATGGACATTTTTAGTTTTCCTTGTACCCATAATATAGTGTAGAATGTAATCATTCCCGATTTAAACCCCTGCATTTATTCATTATTAATGGATGTTTTTTACGAAGACAAAACGGCGCTAAAGCAACCAAACATTAAAATACACTGACATGCTAATGCAATGTCGCCAAACCTGACCTAATCTATGAGGTTAAACTATAACGGTAAATAGAATATCACACACTGCACGATAATTCTGCAATGCCTTATTCATTCACCCTTTAATAATGTATATCATGTGTATGAAAAAAGATTTTTACCAAATTCATCTACGGAAAAAAAATTCAGAGGCCAAGTTTCTAAATTACACTTCGGGAATTTACTTTCTAATCTACGAGTCATCACAAATAAGCATATTCGTTTCCCCATGAAACACTTTTTTATGTTTGTTTTGCCAATTTTGTGTACTAAATAACCTATTGTTTATCAAAATTTAATGAAAAGTACTTTGAGAAAGCATATAAAATTTTGCTGGCCAATCAAATACAGCGGAAAAGAAAAAAATCCTAATCTACGAGGCCTAATTTACGAGACAAATATCTTTCTGCAGTTGCCCCTTCCATCATTCCCGAGTGTCATGCCACTCAATTACGTCTAATTCAATGCTTAAACCACAGTCACATGTAAATAATTCATGGAAGATGCCAGTTTGCTACATAATTCGTCTACACAATTCCCTAAGAAAGCGGTGAGTTATTTGACATTTTGCAGAAATAGCTTACAGGATTGCCTCCTTGAATTTGTATACATATTATTTCATAATTATGATTTGAATACCGTATTATCGACGTTTCACATGAAAGTTCGGACTCGTAGCTTAGATTAAATTGTCCCGTAGATGAGGATGCCAATATCAAAGTATTTCTACACAATTTTTCAAACGTAAAGTAAGTTTAAGTTATACCAGTATAATACAAATCTAATTAGAAATAATAAATGGTTTAATAAAAACAAGATTGGCAATATATTAATGGTAATTATTTGTAGAATTTTTCAGAATTTTTTTCACTACTATATTTACTTTTATTTTTGTTAACTCACGAGCATGTTTACTTGGTATTTCTTCTACAAAAAGAGCAAACATTCACTTCATTGCATTTATTCCTATTGCCCAATCTACATACACATATAGTCAAGTATGTCTCCTTTCAAATAGGCATTTACAAAGCCACACATACAGTCACCAAAGTGTCCCGTAAAATATAATCTCTTTTGTCCCGTAAATTATAGTAATAGTTTTATTCACATCAACATGTTTGAATCCCATTAAATTGCTGAATTGTTTTGTTCGTCCATCCCTACTTTCGTCTGTCTGTCAGTATGTCTGTCTATTCATATGTTGTGATAGTGTTTATCCGTCTCGAGGTGTTGTGTGACTCATTACTCAGATTCTAATTGAAGCGGACTGTTGAAACGTGCATTATTTGAGCATGTGCACCTTTAGTTCGGCCCATGAGTTAGCAAAACATTGGTGACAGTGTGATAATTTAGAGCAGCAATAATTTAAATAAGAAAGTACAGCCAACCTTTGATAAATGTATTCTTGTCATTGAAAATATATAGCGATGTATCATCAATATGAAAGATATAGATTCAATGACAGCTGGGAGGAACATATATCTGTTTCAAATGACTCAAAATGAGAATTTATTCGCACTTTGAGCTGTTTGAAAAAGATAATATAGACTCGCCAATAAAGAGGTGAACAATTAAGTGTTGTTTTAGTTCTAATGGAAACTTTGAATTACGAGTACGTAGGAAATCGTGTTAATAGACTTATCAATGTTTGACTGTACTATAAAATATAAGAAACTTAAGGCCATCTAAAGCAGATGAAATTGATTGAAAAAGAAAATGTAATGCGAAAGAAAGGCGTCCTGGTACCTACAGGAAAAGGGAGAAAAATGTTCACTGTCCCTGAAAAAGTTTTCAACTTCACGTCCTTTACCAATAGTCCTTTAACATAATTTTATGATTTACGGGACAATCCAATGACACAGTTTTCCCCCAGCAAATGGTTGGTTCTGGGTTATGTGAACGCAAGTAGTAATCAGTTTTGTTATTTTTATTAGTAACTCTTGCAAACAGTTAACAATTGATTGTTCGACTGAATCAAACTATTTTCATTACATACATTTGTCAGCGGTCAGTGCATAGTTCAGTCAAAAGGGATGTTTTAACCCAGACAGTAAAATTACAGAGTTGAACACGACATACAGAGTTGAATTTGAATTTTCGGTCTACTTGTATACTCCTAAATACTCGTTTAGATGAATGCTGCTGTTTATAAAGCAATGTATATCATATTATTTGTCAGTCTAATTTACAGGACACATTCCTATAATTTACGGGACTGTGACTTTCGAAAGAGAAATTTTCTTACAAATTGTCTAAACGATTTTGTGTACTTATGTATGAGTTTATAATACATCGGGCACGTTTCCTGACCCTCAAATTGTTTTGTTTTTTTTTTGCACTAATTTTAACTGTGTAAAAGTTCAAATACAACATTCATGAAACTATATTTTTATGAAGTTAAGTGTGGTGTTCAACTCCTAATTTTCATACTTAATATCAAAATGTTTCATCAGAAATGGATAAATGCATGCTATATAATCTCAGTTCATACACATAACCCGATTCTTTGAATTATATAACTGTCCGAGCTCTATATATAACT
Source organism: Azorinus chamasolen (assembly GCA_963576725.1). Taxonomy (NCBI): domain Eukaryota; kingdom Metazoa; phylum Mollusca; class Bivalvia; order Cardiida; family Solecurtidae; genus Azorinus; species Azorinus chamasolen. Next base: position 17,483,654 of record OY755239.1, read on the forward strand.
GTTAAAAATCAGGTTATGGGTACTGTGAACACAAGGAATAAATTTCTATAGCTTATACATTAACCACTCATTTAACATAATTAATTGTTAATACATATTAGAACTATTTCGGAATAAGGTCAAAGATACATTAAACGTTTCAAAATTCACAACTTTTCAGACATACGACGTAGTTGAAATTTAACGTTTTCATTCGGTGAATTGACCAATTTATTTGAGAATGGGTCGTTAAAAACACGTGCCCCTAGCTATATCACTTCTTATATCACAGTACTATTTTGACCACTGGGCTAAAGCCGCTGTTATGTATAACAGCGTTCATTAGCATTTTTGGAAAAGCTGAGTGATATAGATCTAATATTTCAGAATTTTTATGCTATTAATAAAAGCCTATTACATGTATATGTTTATACAGTACTATAATATTTACATATAGGCTCGACCTTTGCTTACAGTATGTTTTGCATCTGTCAAGATCAGGTATATCTAAATTCTAGAAGACAACAAATTAGTGATGATTAAATCATCTGGATATTTGTATATGTACGTAGGCCTATTATTATTATTTGTATAATTTGTTTATCCTGCATAGATCTACATATTTGTATGAGACTAACCAGACGATGCCGTGATCGTTATCAATGAGTTTCTTCTTTGTCACTGTAAATGGCGACAATTTCAACAGGGGAGCTAACTATGCACTTTTATTTCAATTTTACTGTAGGCCCTACTCAATATGGTACTGAGCCTGTTAACTAGAGCTACACATAGATCTGCATGTAATGTCATATCAATTAACTGAAGAGTAAACAACAGATCTATTAAGGAATATGTAAAAAAGTAGAAAGACTATTATGATTGATGGATGGATGAGTTGGATTTTACGGCACTGCTACACAAAAACTATTATTAACAGGTACTTATAGATAATGGCTTTTAATAAGTCAGTGATCATCGAGTATTTCAATACAGATGCATATAGATCTATCTAGAATGTGCGATTGACTAGAAACAGTATTTATCACGACAGAAATATATCTGAAATATCTAACAACGTTCAATAAAACGGAAAAAAGAGAACACATGAAATGCAATACCCAGTACACTATCATGCAATACCCAGTACACTAAAATCTTTTGAGCTACCAATCCCCAGTACACTAACAGTGACTAACCGATTATTCGTTTGTGGCCATATTCTGGGCAAACTTGAACCAATAAGACTGAAATTTTCAGTATACATAGTTGAATGATATTCAAAGCGATCGCTCAATTCAGAATTTTATATTTTGATTCCATCTTTCAGTAACATAAAAAAATCTGGGAGATGGTTATGCATTCTTTCGCGAGCACGGCGTTCATTTTGTGGTTTTCCCCATCGTTTGCATTGTTTGATTCCAAATCATGTATATAGCGTGTATAATGTGAGTATGGTGAATCTAAAGCACCACCTATCAATTGCCGAAAAAGAACTAATTAAGAGAAAATACGCATTTACTTACCCTCGTTGCCATCCTGTTCTCTCCGTTGTGTCAAAATAAAGCTCATTTATTAGCAATATCCGGGATACGTTTCCCCCCAGTGATACAGTAAAACCCCGCTAATGCGATCACCTAAAAGAGGTATAATTTTGGGTGCTAGATGCAGGTTGTAGCTTAATGCAGGACAACATGCAGAAAACACCTCAAGGAGAATTACTTTTGTCCTGCTTTAAGCAACCACCTGCTTATAAAGACACCCATGTTTAGTCATTAAGTGGTCACACTAGAGGGCTTCTACTGTATATAATTTCAAAATTAGTTTTGTTAACCCATGAAACACCAAATTGTCGTCTGCTTTGTTTTCAAAGATCATATTTACCCATTTATTTTTAAACATAGTATCAAAGTTTCAAATTCGGAACACTCCCAAATGATGAGTAAAGTTATGTGTCTAACCGTTTCCCTGTTCAATTTTCAATACTCATGTCAGAAATAATGACAACATGAATATTTATTAGTTTTTTTTATAATGTAAACTTTTCAAGTGAATGTTTTGCTATGAATAAAACTGTGGAATCAGATCTACATCATGTCAAAAGCAAATAGAGCAGACCCTGATCAGACGGCTCCTATAGATCTTGGTCTACTGTTGTGTTTGTAAATTCGTGAAAAGGCGTTTAATAAGGGTAAGGGTTATACGTAGATGGTTGCTTAATACAGGACCAAAGTAATCCAGAAAGCTCCTGCAGCATAAAATTCGTCTTGCGTTAAGCTACTACCTGCCTTTATGGCCTAGACTTTAACCTTTCGCTTGCTGAATTTTAAAATACATTCTCCTTCTTTACCCATGCCCTTTTGTATAATTACATATGTCTTCATTCTGTACAAGTATTTCGCTGTGCAATCACTGCTGTGGAGTGCACTGGTTGCACAATCAATTTATAAATAGTGCAGACCCTGATGAGACAGCTCCTACAGGAGCTGTCTCATCTGGGTCTTCACTATTTACAGGTACGTATATTAACGTGAATAGCAAGCGAAGGGTTAATCTTTTTTGGTGGTCGCTTAAGAGGAGTTTTACTGTAGATTTGATCATTGTGAGTATCTTACACACATTGCTTAGAAATCACAGGGCAGTGACTTTATCACCCAGGGTACCGAAGAGAATCTTTGTTTATAATGAAGAAGACCGAAGATATTGACAGAGATATTTGAAATCTATCAGTTTCCCTATCAGTAGAGACACCGTTTGAGGTATTTTCAAATAGATAATGCATTTTGCAAACAGGAAAAATCTCAGACCAGACTGCTCCTGCCGAGTCGTCTGTTCAGTGTCTATTTTGTTTACTTATGGAATAATGTATATTTGAGTAACAAAAAGCTTTGATCCTGATCAGACGCTGAGCTCCTCGGCGCACCGTTTGGATACAAACAATTTGCTTATAATATTACCTCATAGGCTATCTACCGAAAAGGAGTATTTACTTGATAAAATACCATTTGCCCCAATGGATCAACTACTCTATTTATCACAATGGTTTAAGAAAGTGACTTTTATCTCCTCCTAAACTACTTGCTGGATGTTTACCAAACTTGGCAGGAATGTTCCTTGGGTCAAACTCTTCCAAGTTGTTCAAATAATTTTATTCCATGCAGAACTCTGATTGCAATGACATCCAATGTCCAAAAAGAAATAAAAACTTTAAAAATCTTCTTGTCAAAAACTGTAAGACATAGGGCTACCAATATTTGCCACTGGGGTCAAAATTGGCCCAACCCCGGGATTTTTTACATTGGATTCCAAAGTAAAAATCTTTAAAAAACGAAAGGCTTAGAGCTGTGATATTTGGTATGAAGCATCATCTGGTGAACATTTACCAAGATTGTTAAACGTTTGCCCCTTGGTGACTGGGGGTCAGAAATTTTACTGAAAACTTTAAAAAGTCTTCTTGTCAAATTCCGTAGGGCCTAGAACTACCATTTTGGTATATAGCATCATCTGATAGACCTCTACAAATACTGTTCAAAATCCCCCTGGGGTCAAAATTGGCCCAACCCCCGGGGTCACAAGTTTTACATTGGATTATATAGTAAAAACTTTAAAAAAGAGTTCGTGTCTCAAACCGAAAGGCTTAGAGCTGTTGTATTTGGTATGAAGCATATCTGGTGGACCTTTACCAAGATTGTTCAAATTTTGCCTCTGTGGCCAAACTTGTCTCCGCCCTGTGGGTCACAAGTTTTACATAGGATTATATAGTAAAAACTGTGATATTTGGTATGTAGTATCACCTGGTGAACCTTTACTGGGATTGTTCAAGTTATGCCCCTTGGGTCAAACACGGCCATGCCCTGGGAGTCACATGTTTTACACAGGATTATATAGTAAAAACTTAAAAAATCTTCTTGTCCGAAACCGTAACGCTTAGAGCTGTGATATTTGGTAAATAGTATCATCTGGTAGACCTTTACCAAGATTTTTCAAATTTTTCCCCTGGGATAAAACCGTTGGGGTCACAAGTTTTACACCTAGGATTATATTGTAAAAAATCAAACAAATGTTCCAAAGTTAAAAAAAACACGAAAGGCTTAGAGCTGTGACATTTGGTATGTAGCATCATCTAGTAGACCTTTACCAAGATTGTTCAAATTAGGCCCCTAGGATAAAAACCGGCTCTGCCCCGGGGTCACACATTTTACTGACAACTTAAAAACTATTATTGACAAATTCCTCAAGGCCTAGAGCTACCAAAGTTGGCATGTAGCATCATCTGATAGACCTCATAAAGATTGTTCAAAATTTGCCCCTGGGTTCAACTGGCTCCGTGCCGGGGTCACACGTTTTACAATCTTCTTGTCTGAAACCCAACGTCTTAGAGCTGTGATATTTGGTTTGTAGTATTATCTAGTAGACCTCTTCAAATATTATTCAATTTTTGCCCCAGGGTAAAAGCGACCCTGTCCTTTGGGTTGTCGGTTTACCTAGAATTTCATATGGAATTCTTCAAAAATCTTCTCTGAAACTAATATGGTCAGAGCTTTGATATTTGTCATGGTACAATATCTAGAGGTACTTTGCCAAATTATTTTAAATGTTTCTGGTCTGTTGCATTTCTAGGTCAACATTTTTTTAAAAAAACTTTTTCGAAAAACACATAAAAATATTCTTGTCTGAAACGAAGTAGCCTGAACTTAGATATTTTAGATATTTTGCACATAGCACCAGGTTCAAGATTGTTCAAATTATGACCCTGTACCGTATAGAAACCGCTTTGTCTACCTAGGCGGCCTATAGGTGCCCAATGTGAGCACTTGTAGGCCTTCTGTTCACGTATATGTGTACCACGGTACTGTATATTTACATTTTGGTACATTTCAAGTGCACTTTGTTGCCAAATGTGTTAAGTATGGAGGCCTAAACATGCCAAAGCGGTACTTTGCAGATAAACGTATAGAAGCCGTTATGTCTACCTAGGCGGCCTATAGGTGCCCAATGTTAGCACTTGTAGGCCTTCTGGTCACGTAAATATTAACCACGGTACTGTATGTTTACATTTGTGTACATTTCAAGTGCACTTTGTTGCCAAAGTGTGAAGTATGGAGGCCTAAACATGCCAAGCGGTACTGTTCAGATACCCATAAAATAGCCATTTTGCCTACCTAGACGGCCTATAAGTGCCCAATGTTAGCACTTGTAGGCCTTCTTCTGTTCACGAAAATATGTACCACGGTACTGTATTTTACATTTTGGTACATTTCAAATTCACTTTGTTGCCAAATTATGATGTAGAAATGATCACACCCTAGTTATAAAGTGAAATTTCCAAACATTTTCTCTGAAATGTGAGCACTTGTAGGCCTTCTGTTCACGTAAATTTGAACCACGGTACTGTATTTTACATTTTGGTACATTTCAAATTCACTTTGTTGCCAAATTATGATGTAAAAATGATCACACCCTAGTTATAAAGTGAAATTTCCAAACATTTTCTCTGAAATGTGAGCACTTGTAGGCCTTCTGTTCACGTAAATTTGTACCACGGTACTGTATTTTACATTTTGGTACATTTCAAATTCACTTTGTTGCCAAATTATGATGTAAAAGTGATCACCCCCTGGTTATAAAGTGAAATTTCCAAACATTTTCTCTGAAACTAATATGTCCAGAACTCTGATATTTGGTTTCTTGTAACTTCTGGAGGTCCTTAACCAACATTGATGAAATTATGCCGGTCTTTTGTTTATCTATGTCACAGGAGCTAAAAACGATTTTTAGCTCACCATTTGGACAAAGTGCCAAGTTGAGGTATTGTGACAGTCGTGTGTCTTCTTGTGTCCTCCATCATCAAGTTGTTCTTTAAATGAAAACAAACTGCTGGATTTGAAGATAATTTTACACAAATTATCTCTGCGTGACCTTCTACCAGATTTGGTGAGGTAATTTCTCTGGGATGTATATATAGAAACAGTAAAATCTTCAAATCTCCTCTTCTCCAAAATCAATGGTCTGATTACAGTAAAAAATGATGGAAATAATTATTAGGTAACCCCCTACCAAAATAGCTAAAATGGTTTGGATCCATTCGGAATCCTGGGTGCATCGGAATAATCATTAGGCGGCGGCCCTCTACCAAATTAGCTGAAACGGTGACAGTAGGCCTACCGGTATCTAAAACATTGCCGTTCGGGGGGGGGGGGGGGGGGGGGGTAGCCTGTTTTCCTTATATGTCTATATAGAAAACATAACAAACCAGATGAGCGATGCAGGGCCATTATAGCCCTCTTGTATTGTCTAGAATTGTTCATTGTAGTAATCAGATATATACCATTAGCCTACAAACACATTCAATCCTGATCCAGGTTGCTTGGCGCTTAATCAAAAGTTTCTCAAACGTTTGAATGAATCGGAATAAGTGAAAATTGCCACAAATAGGAATTTAGCTGACATTAATTTAAGAGCATTGAAGGTTTAAGTGACATTATACAGTAGAACTTGCCTTATTCTGGGTCTTTGGACAGGCGGTAACGTAATGCAGGTAGACAGTAAAGCAGCCCTCTACTTTACTTTCGCCCTGTATTAAGAAACCACCTGCTTTTTAAAACTATTGTGTTCAATAAATGATTACTCGGTTAAGACACGTTATATATTGTCTAGCTATCACGTGACTAATGTTTATATTTTCACACACACAGCACGCACGCACAAACAAGGCAAAAAAAGCAAAAACAAACAAAAAATCTATAAATGTAGAGAATATTGTAATGCAACTATACCCAGAAATGAAGGTCAATTCACATGACAATATTTTCTGGGTTTATTATCATTATTGTTATTATCATGGCGTAATTTTAAAGTTATTGTCAATATATTAAGTGCAAGTGGGTACTGTTTTAATTACAAACATGTACTGGATTGTTTTTGCCACGTGAAAACAAAGTATGGATACACTTTGAGGAGACTGGATCCAAATGAGACGCTGAATTATTTGATGTACGCCGAACTGATTATGTGGTTGAAAAGAAAAGAACAAGTTTTAACATTTAGACGGCCGACATTTTTATGGGAGACCACACTTTATTGAATATCGCATCTGTTATAAACAACAGCTGTTAGACACAGTAGAACATATCTTAAGTGGTCACTAAAAAAGGTATAATTATGGGCCTGTAAGGCAGGTGGTAGCTTAATGTAGGTCAAAAGTAATGTAGAAAGTTTCTATCGTAGCTATCTGCATTACTTTTACCCTGCATTAAACAGCCACATGCTTGTTTAGGACTCCTAATGAATGGCCGCTTAGGACAGGTTCTACTGTAGACTGACTAGCCAGTTCAGTTGAGAAAATAATGTCAAAGGTTTCAATTCGAATTCTGGGGTAATTTGGTTAACGAAGTGAACATTTTAGGTTACTTATAGGTATGTAAGGCTAAGTAATCTGCCAGGTATGTAAAATAACTTACACAAACATTTAAATAGAGCGTTTGAGGTAACAAAGGATGAGGTTTTTGAAAGACACTTAAATGTTAATAATCTTACTTGTATAATCCGACTAACTCTTAAAACTCTAGCGACCGATTTGTTGTTATCTATGTAAACAGTTGGAATCCAGATAAAATACAGACTAACTCGGCCTCTTATCAGGATCTAAACTATTAACACTTTCCCAGTTCTATATTTAGTCCAAATTTCAATACCTACTGAACTGAAATTAATGGGGAAAATAGTTATAATCAAATACTGAATTTGGAATGTAGAAACATATATATCAAATTCCATTAGCAAACAGAGCAGATCCTGATCAGACGACTCCTCTAGGATCCGTTTGATCTGGGTCTACTCTGTTTGTAAATGCGTGAAAACACGTTTATATGAGGGAAAGGGTTAAGTTAGACAATCAAACTGCTTTTTTCCAAGACAAATAAAAGACACGCGTTTGGAACTGCAGCAGCAAACACGTATTGCAGACGACAATGGCTTAGCGTGCAAATCTAGTTTAAAAGTCATTGAAATTGTCAGTGTCACGTACTCAAGTAATATTCGTGATAAATGTTGTAAAACTAATAGTTTGGAACTAGATGGTACTCAGATCAGAGCCGTGCCATGTTGAAATCCTGCATTATTGACAAACTGGTCGTCTTCTATAGAACTCTAACATTACTACAGTAACCACCTTCCAACGTGGCCATTATGGATATACATACATTAAAACCTCTCTATAACGGCCACTAAATTGTGTTAATTAGTGGGTATTTAGGGCAGGTGGCTGCTTAAAGCAAGGTGAAAGTAAAACAGAACGCTCCTGTAGGAGCGTTCTGTTTTACTTTCACCTTGCTTTAAGCAGCCACCTGCCTTTAACACAAAATACTTGATGTAATTTAGTGGCCGTTATAGAGAGGTTTTACTGTAGGTCCTTTATTAGCACGTGATTGCTGTATTTAGGACGAGAGTTAAATTAAGGGGTTTGCTGTAGTTTGAGAGCAAACGCGTTTGCCAAATACAAACACATACCTTTAGCAGACAACATTTTGTTTAGCGTACTAAAGCTGGTGATTATCAATGCAAGACTCCGCCCATATTATGATTTTAAATCAATTAGTGTTTGTATTATAGATATAAAATCAAATATGGGATAAATTAACAACCAACACGTTTTTTATTTTACTGCAAACATGTTTCGATTTACATCTTCATCAGGGCATAACAACTATAATATACTTAACGTCACGGAAGTGACGTCATCGTATAAACAATGGCGGGAAAATTATTAGCATGGCAGAGCTCTAGAGAATGTGTTCTGTGTCTCTCTATTATACATCTAATTCAAACAGTTGGTAGCTAAATGCAGAACCTGCAGGCTCCTATGGAAGCTTTCTGTATTACTCTTTCCCTGCATTAACCAACCACCTGCTTTTACATTCTCCTGTGTTAATAAACCACGTGGTCGCTTTCACGAGACTCTACTGTATACACAACAACAGGGTAGAAACCCTTGTTAGCTCTTTGCTTGCTAAGTAATGTTTCGTATGCAACAATTGTCGTCTGCTTCAATTCTTAAAATAAACTTTCTATCATTTCTTTGCAAAAAAAAGGTCAAGGTGCCAAACAGTCTGGATCCAGATGAGACGCCGCATCGTGCGGCGTCTCATCTGGATCCAAACTATTTGCATGAGTAATCAGTTTCGCCGAATAGCGTGCAGAGAGTAGGCTAAGACATGTCGCACTGGAACTGTTTGATATGGGTCTACTCTGTTTACAAAAGCGTAAAAAGGCAGCATTACAACTTCCCCAGTGATATTTCAGTTGATAGAAAATTCGCTTTCAACGCTTTCGAACTTTCCCTTAGTAATATTAACCATAATGCCACTTTTAAAAAAATAGTGTTTACTCCAATTTTAATCTCGTGCAATTTTGACTACTTCCGATTCAAACAAGCTTTTGAGAAACTATTGACCGAGTGTCAACATCTTGGATCCTGATGAGACGCCGAGTTACTCGATGTCTCATCTGGATCCAAGCTGTTTGCAAATGCGAGTCATGTCGCGGATACCGGGGATACAGGTAACTTTAAGAATGTATTACTGCACGAATAATCAACATGAATAGGAATATTTTTGGCTGTGACAGAATCTTGAGAATCAAATCTATATTATTCCACAAACAATCAGGGCAGATCCTGAGCAGACATCTCCTATAGGGGCTATCTTATCTGGGTCTACTCTATTTGCAAAGGTGCCAGAAGTTTTCTATATGAGGAAAGGGTTACTGAAATATCTGAAATAACGGTTAACTGGGATACAGTCATTTAGAATTGTTAACGGTTAACTGGGATACAGTCATTTAGAATTGTTAACGGTTAACTGGGATACAGTCATTTAGAATTGTTAACGGTTAACTGGGATACAGTCATTTAGAATTGTTAACGGTTAACTGGGATACAGTCATTTAGAATTGTTAACGGTTTACTGGGATACAGTCATTTAAAATGTTAATTATGATTTACGCAATGAAATGGAAGAAAACCTTTTTGAAAATTTAAGAAAAGAACATTTCAGACACTAAGTAGCTTGCTCATTGTAAACATTTCTTCATATTCCTTCATATGTTGCATTCGAGGGATTGGGTCTACTGTCTTGACCACACGAATGAACCAGACCCTGAGTACATAGAAGTTATGACAAAGCCTGTACTCTTATGCATACGCCTGTACCTTATTTGGCTACAAATATGCAAACAATCTCGTCTTCTTTAAGTTTCAGGGTGGATTTTCCTTCATTTTCTTCTCTAAAATGTAAGTGGGGTGTACAACAGTTTGAATCCTGTTGAGACGACGAGTTACTCGGCATCTCGTCTTGATCTCAATTGTTTACTCGGCATCTCGTCTGGATCTCAATTGTTTGCAAAGGCAGTCCCTGGTTCGCCCATTGCAGCCAGCTGTGTAAGTCGCTTTCCGGCGACTTCTGTCGTGAAAGAGTTAAAAACTTATGTATCGATGGAAAGTTTTCGAATTTTGTTACTATATACTGTAAAGGTATTTGAATCTTGTCAATATAGACTGTAGATGTACTCGAATCTTGTTACTATAGACTGTAGATGTGTTCGAATCTTGTTACTATAGACAGTAGATGTGTTCGAATCTTGTCAATATAGACTGTAGATGTGTTCGAATCTTGTTACTATAGACTGTAGATGTACTGGAATCTTGTCAATATAAGCTGTTGATGTACTCGAATATTGTTACTATAGACTGTAGAAGTGCTCGAATCTTGTCAATATAGACTGTAGATGTATTTGAATCTTGTCAATATAGACTGTAGATGTACTCGAATCTTGTTACTATAGCCTGTAGAGGTGTTCGAATATTGTTACTATAAACTGTAGAAGTGCTCGAATCTTGTCAATATAGACTGTAGATGTACTCGAATCTTGTCAATATAAGCTGTTGATGTACTCGAATATTGTTCCTATAGACTGTAGAAGTGCTCGAATCTTGTTACTATAGACTGTAGAAGTTCTCGAATATTTCTACTATTTACTGTAGAAGTGCTCGAATCTTGTTACTATAGACTGTAGAAGAGCTCGAATCTTGTTAATATAGACTGCAGAAGTGCTCGAATCTTGTTAATATAGACTGCAGAAGTGCTCGAATCTTGTTAATATAGACTGCAGAAGTGCTCGAATCTTGTTACTATAGACTGTAGAAGAGCTCGAATATTGTTAATATAGACTGTAGAAGAATTTAATTGAAATACAAGAAGCTGGTGTGATCACACAGTTCGTTGTAAGTTTTCTAACCTCTGGCTCACACTAGAATTGACTTAATAAGTATGGCATTATAACGAATCTATTGGCATTTTCAGTAAGGGATTGACCTTAGATCGACCTGCAAATCATCCCCCACCTTTGATAATATAAAATGCACACCTTTTCCTGAAACCGACCGACCTTTTTTGCTTATTGCGACATGGCTGGCATTTGGGCTCATCTGTTTTAAAATGCAGATCCCACACTAACCAGTCTATTTGTCTGTCAGGTTTAATCGAGACCCTAGCCGTTTGTCATTAAGCCAACATGTTCCCTTATATAAATTGAACGAAATGTTACAAGAATTTGAGCTGATATCTTTCACAGCAATGTAAGGTTATAACGCTGAACTTTTAAATGGACTATTTCAAAATTTGAACAGGTCAAGCTTATAGTGAATGTTTAAGGATTCATCTATAGAAAGGTGCAACAAGACAAACAGTGCAGACCCTGATGAGGGAGCTCCTCCGGAGACCTACACTGTTTGCAAAGGACATTAGTGACGCGTGTCCAGCACTGTAAGGACATTAGTGTCCCGCACTGTAAGGACATTAGTGTCCAGCACTGTAAGAACATTAGTGTCCCGCACTGTTAGGACAATAGTGACGCGTGTCCCGCACTGTAAGGGTTAAATGTAAGATCAGTATATTGATGAATATTCATGTAAGAAATAATATCATAGATATCAGTTAGCTGATTTTTTATAAAGACATAATAAATACCAGATCTATATAACTTCAAAAGCAAACAGAGAAGACCCACATCGGACGACTCCTGCACGTGCCGACTGATTTTGGTCTGCTCTGTTTGCAAAAGCGTTTCTATCAAGTTAACTCTGTGCACGCTAAGTAATTTTTCGTCTGCAACAATTGTCGTCTGCTTCATTTCTTAAAATAAACTTTTTCTCATTTTTTTTGCAAAAAATATGGTCAAGATGACAAACAGTTTGGATCCTGATGAGACGCCGCATTATGCGGCGTCTCATCTGGATCCAAACTGTTTGCATCTGAATGTTATCGCAGTTTCGCCGCCAGCGTGCAAAGAGTAAAGGTTTAAATATTTCATCGCTTGGCCTAATTTTAAGTGTAAACAAACTAACAAAAGGATGTGCTCTTTTCTATCCCATAAATCTATCCGATTATAACAAAACGTTCATTTCAACAGACGAATTATCGGACTAAATAAAAAATGTTGTTTTAAAAGATAAAATTGAATAGGAATAACTAATATTTAAAATTAGATAAAGTTGAAATGTTCATATCTTCTTGAACAGGTGCAAATTATCATTACCTGGACAGTGGTTTGGACTGGACAGACAGAAGGAAACTCGTTAAAGGGAGGGGTGCCGTGGAATATATATTTTGGTTAGATTTCCCAACTGGAAATATTTAAACCAGTAAGTATCAACTAGGAGCAGACATAAGTCACACTTTATAGTATTGTCTAGTTCTGTTTTGAGGTACAGACATAAGTCACACTTTATAGTATTGTCTAGTTCTGTTTTGAGGTACAGACATACGTCACACTTTATAGTATTGTCTAGTTCTGTTTTGAGGAGCAGACATAAGTCACACTTTATAGTATTGTCTAGTTCTGTTTTGAGGTACAGACATAAGTCACACTTTATAGTATTGTCTAGTTCTGTTTTGATGTATCAAACATGAAATATTTATAATGTACTGATTCAGTCTTAACATTTTACACCGTGAATATGTATGTAAGAAATAATAACACCGTGAATATGTATATGTAAGAAATAATGACACCGTGAATATGTATGTAAGAAATAATGACGCCATGAATATGTATGTAAGAAATAATGACACCGTGAATATGTATGTAAGAAATAATGACATCGTGAATATGTATGTAAGAAATAATGACACCGTGAATATGTATGTAAGAAATAATGACACCGTGAATATGTATGTAAGAAATAATGACGCCATGAATATGTATGTAAGAAATAATGACACCGTGAATATGTATGTAAGAAATAATGACGCCATGAATATGTATGTAAGAAATAATGACACCGTGAATATGTATGTAAGAAATAATGACGCCATGAATATGTATGTAAGAAATAATGACGCCATGAATATGTATGTAAAAATAATGACGCCATGAATATGCATGTAAGAAATAATGACACCGTGAATATGTATGTAAAAATAATGATACCATGAATATGTATGTAAAAGAAATAATGACACCGTGATTATGTATGTAAGAAATAATGACACCGTGAATATGTATGTAATAGGAATAATGACACCGTAAATGTGTATGTAAGAAATAATGACACCGTGAATATGTATGTAAGAAATAATGACACCGTGAATATGTATGTAAGAAATAATGACACCGTGAATATGTATGTAAGAAATAATGATACCATGAATATGTATGTAAGAAATAATGACACCGTGAATATGTATTTAAGAAATGATGACACCGTGAATATGCATGTAAGACATAATGATACCGTGAATATGTATGTAAGAAATAATGATGCCATGAATATGTATGTAAAAGAAATAATGACACCGTGAATATGTATTTAAGAAATGATGACACCGTGAATATGTATTTCAGAAATGATGACACCGTGAATATGTATTTAAGAAATGATGACACCGTGAATATGTATTTAAGAAATGATGACACCGTGAATATGTATGTAAGAAATAATGATGCCATGAATATGTATGTAAAAGAAATAATGACACCGTGAATATGTATGTCAGAAATAATAACACCGTGAATATGTATTTAAGAAATGATGACACCGTGAATATGTATTTCAGAAATGATGACATGAACATTGGGTGTTTTGGTATTGTAAACAACTGTATTTTCAGATCTATATAATTCCATAAGCAAACAGAGCAGACCCTGACCATACGGTTCCTACAAGAGCCGTTAAAAGACGTAAATGTGGATGAATGGTTAACCCTTTCGGTGCCAAATTTTTAACTGTCGTCTGCAAACCAATTTTATTAACTAATTTGGTAAAATTAGGAAATGAGATAAATAAATGCAAATTTCAAAGGAGTAAAGCTCAGATATATAAATAGAGATTGAGACAAAAAGTGAAGTCCCTGATCAGACGCCGCCTTGAAAAGGCGGCGTCTGATCTGAGACTGCACTATTTGTCGTGGTGCATTTATGCGACATCGGCAGTGAAAGGGTTAAAGGCCGAGTATTTAGTATATAATGATACGATAACATACTCTATAGTGACTACCTAACCCAATAGTGACCAGTGTCCCTTACAAACGACATGGGCAAACTGTGTAGACCCAGCCCAGGGGGGCTCCTCTGCAGGAGCCTTCTTGCTCTTTTTGTTTATGGAACACTATATATTTTATTCTACCGTATTTTTATGGCAAGAATCATGTGTTCATATGCCAGTTTTAAAATATTCTTGATGTAATCATTTCTTACCTGATTATTCACCAGGTACAGCGTTAAGGCTGACGTGCCTAGAAATGACGCCAACGGGGCAAACTTGAAGTTGACTGTATGACATGTAGTAGTGTGTGGGGAGGAGATGACTAATGATCTCTTAACTCTTTCCCTCTTTTACATGTATACTTATTTCAAATTTCAGTACCTACTGATTATTTATGGACAATAATGTTATAATGAAATATCGAAGGTGGAACAGTGTAGCCATTCCAGAAAGTAAAGAAACTTATCTTTCAAAAATCCATTAGTAAACAGAGCAGACCCTGATCAGACGGCTCCTATTGGTTTTAATTCAGTATGCATTCGCGATATCGCAATATTTTGCTTTAAAACAAGAAATTACGACCGGCGATTTAACCGTATTGATTAAAAACACGTTTTATGATACATGTATAAGGTATAAGGTGACTGTTCTTGAATGGTCCAGACAGTATTTATATAATTTAACTGATTATGAGGTATCTTAAAACGCGCTAGTTATAGACATATTACCTTTTTGGTTTGAATGTGTTATTCTAAGATACGGAAAACAGAATTGTTCCATAGTGGTCGAATATTAGATCAGAGCATATTCAAGTATTTATTCATTTTGAAGCAAATGCAACAAACCCCCTCAAAACCAGAATTCTAGTGGAGAGGAATTTAGATATTTTTAGGCAGGTATCTGTTTAATGCAGGGTGAATGTCATGCAGAAAGCGTCTAGAGGAGCCTTCTGCACGACTTTCACATTGCATTAAGCTGCCACTTGTCTCCAAGACCGATATTTATACTAAATTTAACGCCCGGTTTAGAGGGATTTGGACAAATGCAGTAATACAGAAAGCTCCTAGAGGAGCTTTCTGCACAACGTTTGTCATGCATTAAGCAACCACCTTCTTATAAAGACATCCATATTTATTCATTAAGTGTTCGCATTAGGGGGGTTCTACTGTATAACAGTTTAGAGTTGATACGGCGTGCAAAGAGTTACCATTTGACCTGTACTCTGTTACTCTATAGATACACATTGCCACGCCTTTATCAACAGAGAGGACCCATATCAGACTGATCCTGTAACAGTCGTTTAATCAGGGTCTGCTCTGTTTGTACATGCGCTCATGCAGATCTGGTTCTAGTTTCTGTTACAAGTATGACACTTGTTCCTAGAGGAATTTGCAATATTTATGATGTCACTATTTCTTACATGAACATTCGTGGAACAAAGTTTAACCCTTCGCTTCCTATTCACGTCAATATACCTACCTGTAAATAGTGAAGACCCAGATGAGACAGTCCAGGAGCTGTCTCATCAGGGTCTGCACTATTTACAAGTTGATTGTGCAACCAGTGCACTCCACAGCAGTGATTGATTTCACAGCGAAATACTTGTACACAGTGAAGATATATGTAATTATACAACAGGGCATGGGTAAAGAAGGAGACAATGTATTTTAAACTTCAGCAAGAGAAGGGTTGACCCTTCACCTCATGATTATTCATGTACGATTCTTTTAAATTGGTATATGAAAACCTCTCTATAACGGCCACTAAATTACAGCAAGTAGTTTGTGTTAAAGGCAAGTGGCTGCTTAAAGCAAGGTAAAAGTAAAAAATGAACGCTCCTATAGGAGCGCTCTGTTTAACTTTCACCTTGCTTTAAGCAACCACCTGCCCTAAATACCAATTAATTAACATAATTTAGTGGCCGTTATAGAGAGGGTTTACTGTATATGAAAAGAGGGTGTTTTGGATTTGGCAGAAACTGTAGAATCAGATCTATATACATGTACTTCCATAGCAAATAGAGCAGAGCCAGATCAGACGACTCCTACAGGAGCCGTCTTATCTGGATCTGCACTGTTTGCAAATTCGTGAAAGGGCATCTATATAGTTATGTTTTAACTCTTGCAGAACACCAGAGGGATGCATCGACTGCTCTTCCTAGTTCTGATGGTCCTGCTGGGACAGACACACGGCGGTAAGTACCCGGTTGTAACGCAATCCAACTTGATCCTTTCATTGCTAAGCTTTCATAGTAGAATAGTCCGACAATGTTAACCCTTCATAAATACATCTTTTCAAACAGAGTACACCCAGATCAGACGGCTCAAGCAGGACCCGTCTGACCAGGATCTGCTATATTTGCTTATAATATATACAGTAGAACCCCTCTAATGCGACCACTTAAAGAATAAGCATAGCTGCCTTTATGAGCAAGTGGTTGCTTAATGCAGAACAAAAGTAATGCAGAAAGCTCCTCTAGGAGCTTTCTGCATTACTTTTGTCCTGTATTAAGCAACCACCTGCATCTAGTACCCAGAATTGTACCTCTTTTAGGTGGTCGCATTAGCGGGGTTTAACTGTATATGATTGTACAGTTTCTGTCATGGTCATAAACGTCTTTGTCCATGAGCTGTTATAACAATGGATCTAATTAATATCCATGCTGTTATCATTTCTTATATGAAAATGCATGGAGTAAAAGCTCTGAATTCGTTCAGTATCAATGGAAATAATTTATAAGATGGTTCTGAATGACAAACCGTGAAGATCCTAAGGAGCCCTCTGATGTTGGTATACACTGTTTGCACAGGCGCGGATTTAGAGGGATGGGGGGCTTAGCCGTCGTACGCCCCCTAAACTTGCCAAAACAATTTCTTAGTAATATTTTAGATCTAAATACAGTAAAACCTCTCTATAACGACCACTAAATTGCGTTAATTATTTGGTATTTAGAGCAGGTGGCTGCTTAAAGCAATGTGAACGTAAAACAGAACGTTCCCATAGGAGCGTTCTGTTTTACTTTCACCTTGCTTTAAGCAGTCACCTGCCTTTAACACAAAATAATTGATGTAATTTAGCGGTCGTTGTATCTACTATAATCAATAAAACAATTATTCAGTAGAAGTGTTTTATTTCCCTCACCCAATTAGGCTCTTTTTCAACAAGTATTACAAACACACTATTTATTTATGTCATCAAACATAAAAATCTACGCCCCCACCCATCCAAAAAATAAATCTACGCCCCCCCCCCTCCCCCCAATCTGAAATCCTGGATCCGCACCTGCATTCAAAAGGCTACTAGAGATGTTGAGTAGCACGTGCAATAAGTACTGCAACTACTCGCTTCGGCTGAATCAATCACTGCTTTCGCAATCAGTTTGGATCCAGACCAAATAACTCGACATCTTAGCGAGCTTATTATGACCTTCGTGCTTACCTTTGCAACCAGTTTGGACCCAGATCAGACACGGAGAAAATCGGCGTCTCATCAGGATCCAAACTTTTTGACACATTGGTTGTATTTTGGTAGAAAACCTTATTATACCTTGTAATTTGAAAATGTAGTGGGTGAAAATTGTAAAACGATTGCTCAGCAGACTTTAGGTTCAAGGAAATGGAAGAAAGTTGAAGGAGACGAATCAGCTTATACACCTTAAAATACACGTAGAGGTACTCATCAGCTAGCACTTAAAGATGTATTATGCGCATTTTTCGTATTAATCAATCAACACTAGAATCTGTACATGTATACATACAAACAAAATAATGCTTACAACCCATTTTCCGACAGGATATATTTGTTCAGCCAAATATTATTGCTATCCGAATACTGCTAAATTCTTAAAAAGGAGCCTCCTTTTTAGAAACGGGGATTTTGTACGGAAATCAGCGGACATCTTCGGCCAAGTTCTGAATGACTCCGATTCTATTTCGGAACAACGCTTTTAATATTAATTAGGTTGTTACCACATTTACAATGGCTGACACTGGTTGTTGGCCTACATAATATATTTTATTCAGGAAAATAAGGCAATATGCTTATCTTACCACATACAATTTACATGCAAATAAGCTAAATATACCGTTCAATGGTGTCAATCAAATATAACGGTCAAAGGGAGCTAACTCATATAGGTACATATAATGATTATTTCCGGTTTGTAAAAAATTGAATCTTACGACAAATTCTGGCCAATGGCGACGGCTGTTCCGTATCAATTTCCGTAGCAATCCATTTCTCTAATTTTTTCGACACAAACAACCATTTACTAACCGTGCTGTTTAGCGTTAAATAAGTGCTAAGGTACATAGATTCCAATTCTGAAGTCAGTTCGAAACGCAAAATTTGCGGAAATTTGCGCAGCATACATCTTTAACCATTTTCCTGTTCTATTTTATTTCAAATTTCAATACCTACTGAATATTCATGGAAAAAATGGTAATAATGAAATATGGAAGATGGAACATTATAGCCATTTTAGACAGTAAAGAAACAAATCTTTCAAAATTCCACAAGCACAAACAGATCAGACCCTGATTAGAGGGCCCCTAGAGGATTATGATACTATGAATGTTTATTAGTTAGATATGTATAATGTTATATGAACATATGATTCGTTGGTCATGGCAGAAACTGTAGAATAAGATAAATATAATGTCATAAGCAAGGGGTCATCTGACCCGGGTCTACTCTGCTTGCAAATGTGTTAAAAAGCGTCTCTAGGAAGGGGTTGGTGCATAAACAAGGATGTCTTTAAATATTAAAGAACTGTCGGATGTTTAACCCTTTACCTCATGAATATTTATGTCAGAAATAATGACGTCAAGAATATTAATTGGATTGTTATAAAAGCACATGGACACATGATAGTTTTTTGGCCATGGCTATACTTTATAATAATACAAACTATATACATATATATATATATACTATAAAATAAGCAAACAGACCAATCTCTGATCAGACGGCTCCTATAGGAGCTGTCTGATCTGGGTCTACCATGTTTGCTAAGGCGTAGAAATGTGTATCTATGGAGTAAAGGGTATTGCCTCATGGATATTGATGTGAGAAATAATTACTATATTACAGTAAAACTCTCTATAACGGCCACTAAATTACATCAAGTATTTTCTGTTAAAGGCAGGTGGTTGCTTAAAGCAAGGTCAAAGTAAAACAGAACGCTCCTATAGGAGCGTTCTGTTTTACTTTCACATTGCTTTAAGCAGCCACCTGCCCTAAATACCAACTAATTAACACAATTTAGTGGTCGTTATAGAGAGGTTTTACTGTAATTGTTTATAATAATAACATTGTGAACAAGGGCAGATTTTATCGTGGCAGAAGTCTATATTATTCCATATGAAAACATTGCAGATCCTCATCAGATAGCTCTTACAGGAGCCGTCTGAATTGAATATAGTCTGTAAAATGTACCAAAGGACGTCCCCATGAGGTAATGGGTCAGTGCAGAAAGAAACGTCTCTTGCGTTTAACTGTCACCTGCCGCAAATACATAGATTTATTTTGAGTGATCGTTGAAGATTACCGGTATTTTCGTAGTTCCAATTACACTGCACTAATCCATCCACGCATCTTTCTGGCGTCGCAAACAAAGTAGTTTCAAACCTGGTTTAGCACCTACACAGAAGCATAGCTTAAATATATATAGACACTTTGCTTTTGAATGTTCATGTACGAAATAATGACATCATCAATATTTATTAGTAGATTTTTCATAATGGCATACACAGAGTTTTGGTATTCGTAGAAACTGTAAAAACGTAAGTTAATAAACAAACAGAGCAGCTCCGATCAGACGGTTCTCACAAGAATGTACTTTGTTTGCAAAGTCCTGAAAAATCCATTGGGGGAGGGGTGTTAAACATTTTTTCTAGGAATAGCTCCTTTAGTTCTCCACTAAACCCTATATTGGTACTACTTTTTTTGAATAATTTCTTTAAGACAATATGAACATTGGTCACAACATAAGTCAATATTTACATTCGCCCTGCAACGTCCTTATATAACCTTATTCTAAAAAGAAAGTTTTAAAATCTTGTATTCATTCTATTTTTATAATATGTGTTTGGGACTATTTTTCATACCATATATAGAGATCCTTGTCTATATGGGACGGGAATAGATGATTGACACGTCTTCTTCTTTCACAATTTACTTCTCTCAATTCTCTCTTTGCGTACTACATTCATACTCTAGAAAGCGGCTATTACGTGACCGGTATATAATATTTTAAAAAAATCCGTTGAAATATAAGAAATACAATGGAATATAAATATAAGAAATAAATGACGTGCTCCCGGTGTTCATGAGGTTATGCAACGCATAGCTTTACGAGCAAAGATTCACGTGAAGCCCTCTGGGCTTCACTAACTTTGCTCGTAAAGCTATGCGTTGCATAACCTCATGAACACCGGGAGCACGTCATTCATTTCTTAAATATAAACATTGGTCACAACATAAGACAAAATAAACATTGGTCTAAACATAAGACAATATAAACATTGGTCACAACATGGGTTTGGGTAGAGAAGTAACGACTGCA
Organism: Azorinus chamasolen; assembly: GCA_963576725.1. Taxonomy (NCBI): domain Eukaryota; kingdom Metazoa; phylum Mollusca; class Bivalvia; order Cardiida; family Solecurtidae; genus Azorinus; species Azorinus chamasolen. The sequence continues at coordinate 17,504,734 of OY755239.1, forward strand.
ATAAATTAATTACACAAATGATACAGACCCACCGTCAGTGCAGGGTCTACACGTTTTTTATATCTACTGGTCAGTTAGCCTACGTCATGTAAAAACGCCATGACATCAAGTCGAAATAAGTAATGTGATAAACAAGAATATGGTTCTGGTAGACAATATTGTACAAACTGATAGTTGGTACAAAATGACTGCTCCCAACATATCCCACATATATTCGTTTTCTGGTTAGATACATACATGTACAATCCCATCAGATCCTAACTTCATGCTGAGTTAACTCTTTCCCTCATATGAATGCTTCTTAACACTTTTGCAAACAGGGTAGACACAGATCAGACCGCCCCTCTAAGAACCGTCTGGTCAGGGTCTGTTCTGTTTGTTTATGCCATGATACATATCTGATTTTACAGTTTATGTCAAAGCAAACAATTCCCTTGAACAATTTATATTATAAAACGTCAGCTAATAAGTATTCACATTGTCATCGTTTCTTACATGAATATTCAACAAGGCAGGGATCAAATTATGTATAGAAATCAAATACAGGTACATCGTATGGACTGATTCCATAATATAGTAAAAAAACCCCTAGATAGTTCGAAATTTTAATAATGAAAAAGTTTTAGACAAATGGCTGCTTCATCCATGGTGAAATACACACAGAAAGCTCCTAGAAGAGCTTTCTGTGTGACGTTCACCCTGCATTAAGCTGCAACTTGTCTTATAAGCTGACAATGATAATTGTTTTAGTGTTCGAACTACCGGTATTTTACTGTGCATGTAAACCACTGGGGCCAACTACGTATTATTATCAACTGTTTTACTACGACAATTTATATGGGTATTTTAATAGATTTGTTTTCCTACGAAGCCAGTGTATCAATTGGGAAATGTTTTCCTACGATAACAAAGCTGCCTTCGTAGGAAAACAAATATATTAAAATACTCATATAAATTGTCGTAGCAAAACATTTTGATAATAATACGTAGTTGGCCCCCAGTGTAAACGGTTAAATTAAAATGAATTGACAAATGTTTATTTCAGCCATTGACAATTCCGGCACGGAGTTTGTTCTGTCGTTTATGGACAATCTGATAACTACGAGCGATTATGACATGGATATCTACATCACCACCTCGTCCAACAACATCGCACAGGTAGGTCACTATCTAAATCACCACCTCGTCCAACAACATCGCACAGGTAGGTCACTATCAAAATCACCACCTCGTCTAACAACATCGCACAGGTAGGTCACTATCTAAATCACCACCTCGTCCAACAACATCGCACAGGTAGGTCACTATCTACATCACCACCTCGTCCAACAACATCGCGCAGGTAGGTCACTATCTAAATCACCACCTCGTCCAACAACATCGCACAGGTAGGTCACTATCTAAATCACCACCTCGTCCAACAACATCGCACAGGTAGGTCACTATCTAAATCACCACCTCGTCCAACAACATCGCACAGGTAGGTCACTATCTAAATCACCACCTCGTCCAACAACATCGCACAGGTAGGTCACTATCTAAATCACCACCTCGTCCAACAACATCGCACAGATAGGTCACTGTCTAAATCACCACCTCGTCCAACAACATCGCACAGGTAGGTCACTATCTAAATCACCACCTCGTCCAACAACATCGCACAGGTAGGTCACTCTGTTTGTTCACTCAATGAATATGTTGTAATGATGTACTACTCTTTATTACATGCATATGTTGTAATGATGTAAAACTCTTTATTACATGCATATGTTGTAATGATGTACTACTCTTTACTACATGCATATGCTGTAGTGATGTACTACCCTTTACTACATGCATATGTTGTAATGATGTACTACTATTTACTACATGCATATGTTGTAATGATGTACTACTCTTTACTACATGCATATGTTGTAATGATATACTACTCTTTACTACATGAATATGTTGTAATGATGTACTACCCTTTACTACATGAATATATTGTAATGATGTACTACTCTTTACTACATGCATATGTTGTAATGATGTACTACTCTTTACTACATGAATATGCTGTAGTGATGTACTACTCTTTACTACATGAATATGTTGTAATGATGTACTACTCTTTACTACATGAATATGTTGTAATGATGTACTACCCTTTACTACATGAATATGTTGTAATGATGTATAACTCTTTACTTCATGAATATGTTGTAATGATATACTACCATTTACTACATGAATATGTTGTAATGATGTACTACTCTTTACTACATGAATATGTTGTAATGATGTACTACTCTTTACTACATGAATATGTTGTAATGATGTATAACTCTTTACTCAATGAATAATGATGTAATGATATCATAAATATCAATTGTATTAATTGTTATAACAGCCCATGGACAAAGAAATTTTGGCTTTGGCTCATATCTATATAATATCATAAGCAAACACAGCAGACCCTAAACAGACGACTGCTACAGGCTTATGCAGGAGACGTCTGAACTAGGTCTTCTCTGTTTGAAAGGGTCTAGAAAGGCGTATGTATCGAGTAAAGGGTTGACCATTTATTTGAGAATATTCATGCATATTGTAGAACCATATATATGTCATTCCATACACAGACAGGATAAAACCTGATCAAACGGCTCCTACAGGACCTGTATGATCTGACTCAACTCTGTTTGCAAAGGCGTCAAAACGCGTCTCTGTTGGGTAATTAATTATCTGTTTCTCGTCCAAATCTATATTTTGAATGACATTTTTCGTCGCCATCAGATCTATATTAGAAGAATTATTGCATTAGCAAACAGAACAGACCCATATCAGACGACTCTTGCAGGAGCTATTTGATTATTGTCTACTTAGTTTTCACATGCATTAGATATGTACAGTAAAACCTCGATTATTCGAACACTAAAATACGTATTATCATCGATCTTTAAGACAGGTGGCAGTTTAATGCATGGTGAAAGTCATGCAGAAAGCTCCTCTAGGAGCTTTCTGCATGACTTTCATCATGCATTAAGCAGCCACCTGTCTAAAAGGGTCTAAATTCGTTTATAACGAAAATTCGAATAATCGAGATTTTACTGTATTTATGAAAGTAAGCGTTAAAGGAACACTAGGAACATATGGAATAGCCAATGTATCCCAAGTTATTCATTCTGACCTTGGAACATATTGAGCTGCATGAAGAGATTGTGGAGAGATTCGAAGAAAAAGGAATTGTTGTAAAGCTCAGACATTAACATTTTGAAAGCGGGGCACACATACACTGGCATTTGAAAACAGGGTAGACCCAGATCAGTGGGTCCCTAGAGGATATCATAGAGGAGCTCTCTGGTTAGTGTCTGTACTGTTTTCGTTTTCCTCTAGCAAGTTTAACCATTTCCCCCATAGGCTATATTAGATCCAACCTCTTTGAATATATCTACCAAAATGGAGCATATATTAGACAAAAGGAAACTTTTAGAATTGTGTAGTATTGAAACCATTGTGATAAATAGAGCATTTGCTCCTATGGAGCAAATGCTCTATTCACCACAATGATTTCAAAAAGTGACTTTTACAGAGGCGTATAAGAACGTACATGTATTTATGGAGGAAAGGGTTAAGCCTTTCATACTGGATGGACTCTAGTTAAATACTGAATGGCTATTCCAGTTTGAAAATTCAGCGTTTGAAAGAGGATAAATTAGTCAACAGATTTTGAAGTCAGTCATGTTTTAGTATTATCGGTATGTACACAGGCGCGGATTTAGAGGGGCAGACCCGGCGTACTTCCCCCTAAAATCGCCCAATCAAACTTATTTTAGTACTTTCTAGATCTACTAAAATCAATGAAACATTGATTTAATATGAGTTGTTCATTTCCCTCGCCCAATCACGCTCTTTTTCAACATGTATTACAAACACACTATTTATTTATGTCATTAAACATAAAAATCTATGCCCCCACCCCCATCTGAAATCTTGGATGCGCACCTGGTACATACTCGTAGTTTTACGGTATTCACAGTTTCAATGTGTTGTAGGTGAACATCACAACGCCCCTGCATGATTCTGCATGGATGCTCCAGTTGAATGCCTCACGGGGTAACATCGTCCACGCCGTTATACCGGCCGCACTCCGAGGGTCCGATGTGGCACTTGAGGACAAAGCCGTGTACATCACCGCGACAGAAGAAGTGACTGTGTATATAGTCAACAAACAGAAATTCTCCACCGACGCCTTCATAGCTTATCCCGTCGATGCTCTTGGCACCGAATACATTGCAGTCACTTATGACGCACGGCCGGCAATTATGGTCGCTGGTGTGACCGATGGAACGAGCGTGACCTTTCAGATTTCAGATGACTACACTTCGTCATTTACTTACAACAGCGTAACGTATTCTGCGGGTGATACTCTGACAGTGACAGTTGATCGGTACAAGACATTTCACATTTACTCAGCCGACGGCGACCTCACTGGTACAAAAATTACTTCTACAAACCCAATTACAGCATTCAGCGGTAATGTTAAGACCTCCGTCACGGACACTAATACTGGCACGTCCTCCGACCATCTGGTCGAGCAGTTGGTTCCAACGCAAGCTTGGGGTAAGCAATTCGTCACATTTCCTTCACCAGATAGAAACGTCGGTGACTATTGTCGAGTGCTGGCGGCCGAGGACAGCACTACATACACTCTAGATGGATCATCTTACTCACTCAGCGCTAGACAGTACAGAACACACAACCTGCCCAGCGATGTCTACTACTGGATCGCATCTGATAAGGGAATCTCCATTGTGATGTTTAGTAAAACCATTGGTACTTCCAGTACAAATGACGGGCCAAATGGCGGTGACCCTGCTATGTCCATCGTCGTTCCGGTAGCGCTGTATGGATCTGACTACACGTGGAGCACTGTGACTGCCACTACCGGTGATTTCTACAACTACATCATCGTTGTCAGCTACTCTAACTGGACATCAGGTATTGTGCTTGACAATGCAGCAGTTTCGGCCAACTGGACAGCTGTGACCGATAACTCTGATTATATGGCTACGTACTTTGATGTGACCCCTGGGGCTCACTCTATCTACAACAGCGAACCAGCCCATAGTTTCCTTGGTATGGCCTATGGTAATGCACAGTACAACTCGTACGCTTATGCATCTGGTCTTCGCTTGGCTAGCATCAATCTGGTAAGTATCTTCTTCCGTACCCTCACCATGCTACAGTAGAACCTGTCTTACGTGGTCGTCAAAAAGAGGTCTAATTATGAGTCTGTAATGCAGGTGGTAGCTTAATGTAGGTCCTCTAGGAGCTTTCTGCATTACTAAGACTGTTATGTCCAATGAATGAATGGCCGTTTAAGACATGTATACTATATACAGTAAAACCCCTCTAAACCGGACGTTAAATTTGGTATAAATATCGGTCTTGGAGACAGGTGGCAGCTTCATGCAGGGTGAAAGTCATGCAGAAAGCTCCTAGAGGAGCTTTCTGCATGACTTTCACCCTGCATGAAGCAGCCATCTGCCTAAAAGTATCTAAATTCTTCTCTACTAAAATTCCGGGTTAGAGGGGTTTTACTGTACATAATTATATCTAGGAGCCATCTGATTTGAGTCAGCTGTTTGCAGAGCCAGCTGTTTGCAGAGTCAGCTGTTTGCAGAGCCAGCTGTTTGCAGAGCCTTGTAAAAGCGTTTCCTTGAGGTTAAAGGTTAAACCAAGTGCTATCGATGTGAACAAGCGTCGGTGTGTCACATGTATCTAACTGGCATACACCTTAACAATTTACTTCATATACATTTGTGTGTGACGTTGACGCCTTGCAAACAGCGCAGACCGACCTCGCGCAGTTCCTATAGGACTTTAGTTTAAACATATTTATTTGCATAAAAATTTGTATCAAGTTATGAAATGGTTTTGGGCAACACGATTTTACAACATTATTTATGGCTCTTCCCGTGCAATACAGCTAATCAAACTTAGTACATGAAGTCAGGGACAAAAGTTTTCTTATACATGTATGTCTATAATATCATATAAAACATTAAATCACTGAATATTTTCAAATGGACTGTTCCTAAATTCAAACAGGTCGAGTTTACCCCAAGTATTCAGGGATTTGTTTTCAAGAAAAAAGGGTAATATGAAAAACAGTGGAGGTCCTGATGGGAGGGCTTCTCTAGACATAAGTGACTCGTTTCCCTCAATGAATGAGTCAATTATCAGGATTGACTACAAACAGGATGTGTTAATATATGTTGATCATGAATATTTTTAAACAATTAATGGGATGTTAGATTAGTTTTAAGGCTAACATTACACTTTGAACGAATGCAAAATTGGGATAAGATATGAATACAAAAATGAAATAAAGAGAAAACTGAAGAACAAGATTTGCGAAAATTTATGCTCCTTACAAATATTAGTCACGAAATAATAGCCACATTCATCTCTGAAAGTTGCTATTTACATGATTAGTAAACATGGCTAAAGTTAAAACAGACAAAACACGACATAAACATAATTATGTCCAAGATCTAAATCTTGCTTGCGTGATACTAAACTCATATAATATAAGTGAATAATGCAAATAAAATTTCTGAAACCAAAATAAAACAAAATTTAAAGCAAAACAGTTCAAACTATCGACATGTATATAAAGCTGCTGCTGGTGGGCACATGGGTGTTATTGCTCTAAGTGGCCAGAGGAGTAAGTTCAATTTCATTCTGTCATGCACTAGACCGTGTGAAATAAAGACTATAATGTATTGTTAACTCTTTTGATATATTTAATGACAGCCTTTACAAACAGATTAGAAAGTCAAATCCAAACTGTTTGATATAGATTATGTTTTTATGAAGACATTCAAGAAAGCACCACTTTGAAATGTTAAGCAGACGAAATGTATTTAGTGCCAAAATGCCTTAATGGTTAACATTAAAGTAGAATGGGTAATACAGGGTTACTAAGAAATCCGCTTTGAACATTTCAAACACTTCTTTAGTTCATCAGCTGAAAGTCTCTCGCTTCCAAACAATAATGAACCAGTGCTAAATAGATGATAAATTCAAACGTTGCTCATCATACCATATAAATATCACATGCAATGGAGGGCGACTGCACATATTGTCAACCCGAGGTTGGTAATGTCCAACGAGGTGCTAGCCGAGATGGGCATTACCATACCGAGGGTTGACAATACGTCCTGTCGCCCTCCATAGGATCATCAATTTCACCAGCTTAATCAACGGCAGCAGTATACAGTTTGAATAAAATAATTCTCGGTACTTAAAAAATATCACGAAACAGCTTCACACATCTATTCGTTACAAGTTTGTCACTGTCCACTCTTGATTAATTCGTAGTTTTCTAAAACTGCGGTTTAACCCTCCCTTTCCTCATATAAACGTGTTTTCACGCATTTGCAAACAGGGTAGACCCAGATCAGACGGCTCCTAGAGGAGCCGTCTGATCAGGGTCTACTCTGTTTGCTAATGGAAATTGATAGACCTTTTTCTTTACTTTCTAAAATGGCTACAATAGTCCACCTTCCATATTTCATTACAACTCTTTTCCCATGAGTATTCAGTAGGTATTGAAATTTGGACTAAACATAGAACAGGGAAAGGGTTAAAAAGAAAATTCACAGCACCCTCCGAAGTATTGCACTCTGACTATTAATGACTATTAGTACAATAGTTATTATAAAGATTGCTGTTGAGATTACTACACTTTATTTAATGTTGGACATAAAGTGTTCCACAGTTCAGGATTAAATGCAAGACATTCGCATTCTTTCTGTTCTACATTGCAATGTACATATATGTACATATAATCATAGTCCGGTCTTATTCATATAGTTTTGTGAGGTGTACACTGTTTCATGTAAGATATATAGATATGAGTAAACTGCATATGTGCATCAGTTAGACCTATTTCATTAATTTCCAGTTGTGAATTTTAACGCCTCATTCGATAATACTTACCAATATTAATGTATTCGAATGTTCAGTTTTTGTATTCTTTGCATAAACAATGAATACATGTTTTCCACCATCGATCCCATGCCTGACACCTTCCATTTCGCTTAGCAGTACGTATATTTGCAATTTATTGACGTGCAATTGGTGGATACAAAAAGGAGTTTAATAACATGGCATCCGAAACAATCATGGTATACTCTTTCTGACATGAAAATGCTTCGTAACATTAGCTTTGACTTAGTATACATGTGCAACACAATCCACAAAATATAGTAATGTGTAAAAAGGGCGCACGAGTATACAGATATCAGTCACATGACGAAATAACGTGACCCTAAAATGAATGAAAGTTTTTTTTCACAGTGGCAGTTACTCAATGAATAAAGCAATGTGCGTCGGATAACCTTGTGCAAGCGATTAGGTAATATCGCCAATAAACTGTGAGTGGCCAGTGACTGACCAATAAGCATAGCGGGAAACGGATGAAGTGTCAGCTGCAACCAGTTACCCAAAGAAAGAATATTAATCCTTTCCATTATAGATACACAATTTCATGCCAAGGCGCAATCAGTCGATATCAGAAATTTAATATTCAACACATTTGATCCCATGCAAAAGATACTGCAGCGTCTGCAGTGCTTTGATTTTTTTTATTCTTAGCCGTGTACCCCGAGCAGTACTACTGCGGCCGATGGTTACGACAACGACTGTGACGGATCCATCGACGAGGAGATAGATAATGGCATCGACGATGATGGTGATGGACAAATAGACGAAGATCTTGCTGCATACGCTAGGGGTAAGATAAGACTGTCTTTTTAAACGTGTATGTAATGATGTTACGGCAGTATTTTGATAGCATTTGCAAACCAATTGGATGACTCACAGAACTTAGCACTCTGTTCTTGTCCTTGAAAGGGCATGGACGGACATTCTACTGAGTGAATAAATAATAACTGGGTAGATTTGCCCTTTTCCCCGTGAATATTCATAAAAACCCTGTCATACCTAACCACATTGCCACTGCGATTTCAAAGGATCGTGAAAATCGCAGGAAAAAATGAAACTTTTACGTGAAGATGACGGTATCACGGCGTTCTCACGGCAACCTAGATGTTTCTACGGAGTTCTAGTTGGCGATTACCTGCGTTCTCAAGGTGCTGTCATGGCGCTTCCACTGCGTGCATGAGTTGTCACGGCGCGCGCACTGCTCTTCACGGCGATCATACAACGCTGATGACGTGTTGATGACGTTTGTTTGCACTACACTAGCTATAAACATGATAGTTACCATTCTCCAACTGTCTGCCTTTGTCCAGCCATAATCTAGGCCTTTTACTTCCCGTGGTCCTTCTCCGTCTTCATCCCAGAATGAGATACGCAACGTCTACACCATCCTTAGTCTCATTAATGACCCGTAAGACAGCATGCTAATTTTGTGACAGGTGCCGTCTTACATCTGCCGGGATAGCGTTAAAACCGAAAGTAGCTCGATATCACCATTTAGAGTACACAGATGTGAATGTCGTACTATGCCATGCAAGCGGAATCTACAACGAATTTGTTCGCATTGCGACCCCTGTGTGTCCCAACAGCGATCCTGTGGTTTTGTAGGAGACCTCACTGCACTGCTATGGCGATTCCGCAGCGTTATCAGAACGTCGAGCGACAGCATTTGTTTTGTGCAAGCTCAAAGTGTGCGCTGTCGCTTGCATGGGGTTCTATGCGACCCTACCATGATCACTGGCGATGATGGTTCTATGCGACCCTACCATGATCACTGGCGATGATGGTTCTATGCGACCCTACCATGATCACTGGCGATGATGGTTCTATGCGACCCTACCATGATCACTGGCGATGATGGTTCTATGCGACCCTACCATGATCACTGGCGATGATGGTTCTATGCGACCCTACCATGATCACTGGCGATGATGGTTCTATGCGACCCTACCATGATCACTGGCGATGATGGTTCTATGCGACCCTACCATGATCACTGGCGATGATGGTTCTATGCGACCCTACCATGATCACTGGCGATGCCATTGCATTGCCAAAGCGATTCCACTGCCCATGCATGCAGCCCGACGTTCTTGGACGCCGTATGATTGCTGTGAGAATGCAACCCTGGTATGCAACATCGGAGCTTTGACAACTTTTGTAACATCGGAGCAGACTAAGAACCTGGACTTATTTGATTATTTTTTCTTCAAGTTCATGCGTTTATTTGCTTCATGTTTGGGGCTTCCGATCCCCAAACCCCCGCTTTTACGAAGGCAATCACCGGATTCAAATAAAAATGGCGGCGGCCATTGTTGTTTATGCACATGCGCAGTTCACGTACTGGTAAAGTGTAGTCTAGCCCTGTCTAGCCCATGTTGTCAAAGTGCTTGTGCAAGTACTGATTAGCCCCTAAACCCCCGCTTTTACAAAGACAATCCACACCCAATTCGATTCAGATTTTATTTATGCACATGCACACTGACCTGTAAATTGCAGTATAGCCGCTCCTTCCAACACCCATTTGTTTGAATATTATAAAACCGTCACTTTGACGTCATCCAAATGACGTCGGAATTGCGCCAATCGCTCTATTAAGTTTTAACTGTTCTCATGCTGAAAAATACTGTTTGCTTAACCGCAGATATGCTGAAAGTTTTACTAACGTCTTGGAGGAACTAATGCACTTGAAAGACCCCTTTCTATCCACAAATGTAATGAGCTGGTTATTATACAGATATCTTACCTTACAGTATGAGGCCCCTGAGGGGAAGCAAAATGACGCCTACATTAACAACGCTAATTAACTGCTACAAATATTAAACTTTGCAGAATAATAAAATCGTTATACAGATCATTGGTGGGATATCTGACTTTTTATTCCCTACTGAGGAAAATACATGTAGCCCTCGACTAACGGCTCGGGCAACATGAATTTCCTCACCAGAAAACAAAAAGTCAGATACCCTGCCAATGATCCATAGGGGCCTGGACCGCTTCATTGGGGTCTATATGTACTATATAATAACTTGTTATTATATAGTACATGTAGACCCCCATGAAGCGGTCCAGACCCCTGTGCAATGATCTGTATAACTAATAATGTTTGAATTATCTATTGGGCTGCCAAACAGCTTTGATCCTGTTCAGACACTGTGTTTAAACCGAATCTTAGTGGATTACAAATACAAGTCTCATTTATCACCTAAGGGCTAATTAAAAAACTTTGAATTTTAATTTTAGTGGATGGTAACTGGGCTGACTGGGGGGCTTGGGACTCATGCTCAAGCACATGTGGCAGCGGAAACGGCACCTACACAAGGTCTCGAACCTGCGACAACCCAGCACCAGCCTACAACGGTCTGTATTGTAACGGTTCAGAGACAGAGACAGCCGATTGTGTTGGATCCTCCTCACCTTGTCCAAGTGAGTGGCTTTGTTTCAGTTTACAGTCATGTTTTGTTTCTAATAATCAATTTTCGAAAAAACGTGTTACACTATTTCTGCCTTTATTATTCTTATTTTACAGAAAGCCACAAAGTGGTGATTTTTAACCCTTTCCCTGTTCAGCATTCATGCAAGAAATAATACAGTAAAACCTCTCCATAACGGCCACTAAATTGTGTTAATTTTTTGATATTTAGGGCAGGTGGCTGCTTAAAGCAAAGTGAAAGTAAAACAGAACGCTCCTATATAGGAGCTTTCTGTTTTACTTTCACCTTGCTTTAAGCAGCCATCTGCCTCTAACGCAAAATACTTGATGTAATTTAGTGGCCGTTATAAAGAGGTTCCATTAAAGGATGCTACATACCAAATCTCAAAGGTCTAGGCCTTACAGTTTTGGAGAAGATTATTCTTTAAAGATTTACCAATGAAAAACTGATACCTGTGAGCCCCAGGTGGGGTCAATTTTGGTCTGGGGGTCATAATTTGAACAATCTTTGTAGAGGACCATATTAGATAATGCTAAATAAAACAATTTTATAGGTTTAGGCCTTACAGTTCAAGAGAAAAGATTTTCAAAGATTTTCCTATGAAAAACTGATATGCTCTTGGGCGGGGCCATTTTCAACCCAGGAGTCATAATTTGAACAATCTTTGTAGAGGACCATTAGATAATGCTACATGCCAAATTTCTAAGGTCTAGGCCCTATAGTTTCATAGAAGAAGATTTTTAAAGATTTTCATGTGAAAAACTGATAAGTGCCAGGGTTGGGCCACTTTTGACCCAGGGGTAATAATTTGAATAATTTGAAAACCATTAGATAATGCTACATACCAAATATCAAATGTCTAGGCCTTACAGTATCAGAAAAGAAGATTTTTAAAGATTTTCCTATGAAAAACTGATAAGCCCCGGGACAGAGCCATTTTTGGCCTGTGGGTCATAGTTTGAACAATCTTGGTAGATAACTATTAGATGATGCTACATACCAAATATCAAAGGACTAGGCCTTACAATTTCAGAGAAGAAGATTTTCCTATGAAAAACTGATAATTCCCAGGGCGGGGCCATATTTGGTCTGGGGTCATAATTTGAAAATCTTGGTAGAGGGCTATTAGATCATGCTACATACCAAATATCAAAGGTCTAGGCCTTACAGTTTCAGAGAAGATTTTAAAGATTTTCCTATGAAAAACTGATAAGCCCTTGGGTGGGGCCATTTTTGGTCTGGGGTCATAATTTGAACAACCTTTGTAGAGGACCATTAGGTCTGGATTCCCAATAGTTTTACATACAGTAAAACCTCAATTATCCGAATTTTCGGTATAGAAGAATTTAGACCCTTTTAGGCAGGTGGCTGCTTAATGCATGGTGAATGTCATGCAGAAAGCTCCTAGAGGAGCTTTCTGCATGACGTTCACCATGCATTAAGCTGCCACCTGTCTTAAAGTTCAATAATAATACGTATTTTAGTGTTTGAATAATCGAAGTTTTACTGTATATCCAAACTGACTGAGTGTCAAAAAGCTTGGATCCTGTTAACCCTTTCCCTGTTCTTTGTTTATTCAAAATGTCAGTACAGAAGATATGACATTGTAGCCATTTTAGAAACTAAAGAAACAGATCTATCAAATTTCATTAGCAAACAGAGCAGACCCTGATCAGACGGCTCCTCCAGGAGCCGTCTGATCTGGGTCTACTCTGTTTGCAATTGTGTGGAAGCATGTTTATATGAAGGAAAGGGGGTAAGCAGCTGCGCCACCTGGCATCTCATTTTGACCAAGCTTTTTGCACATACCAGTCAGATTGTGATCAGTAGACTTAGGCTAAAATGAATCTGAAATGAGAGCCTACCATAACCCATTCCCACATGGGCTATTTTTAGACCCAACCTCTTTGAATAAATCTAGGAACAATGAGCATTTACTGCAGAAAAGGAAACTTTTAGAATTGTGTAGTTTTGAAACCATTGTGATAAATAGAGCATTTACTCCTATAGGAGCAAATACTCTATTTATCACAATGTTTTCATTAAGTGACAGAGGCGTCAAAAGGCGTCAATATGAGGAATGGGTAAAACATTCAAAAGGTTATTAGAAAGAGTTGCCTATTGTGGTTCTGCAATGTTTTACAGCCAGACTTCATCATCTAACCAGGAGTAATGCTACGTTTTGTAAAATCTCCTTTAATATGTTACAACAAAAAGGTGAAAAAGGAGGAACACACAGATTACAATGTGTTTGACCTTTTCTAAAATGAATATTTCTGGTTGAATTAATATTTATTAATGTAATTCTTATAAGGTAAAACTTCAAAAGGAATTTGTTGGCTTGACAAACACTGTAGGATCAGATTTGTATAATTTCATAAGCAAACAGAGCAGGCCCTGATCAGACAGTTCATAGAATATCTGTCTGATCTGGGTCTGCTCTGTTTGCAAAAGTGTAGAAAGGCATCCCTATCAGGGAAAGTGTTAACCCATTGCCTCATAGGCTATTTTTAGATCCAACCTCTTTGAATAAATATACTGAAAAGGAGCATTAACTATAGAAAAGGAACATTTTAGGATTTTGTAGTTCTGAAACCATTGTGATAAATAGAGGAAATGCTCTATTTATCACAATGGTTTCAAAAAGTTACTTTTACAGAGGCGTAGAAAGGCGTATTGATGGAGGAAAGGGTTAAACATTTGAATGCTGAAATTTCACAGTAGAATGGTCGATCAGCATTAACTATAGAGTCCACTCAGTATGAAAGACTTCAATTTGTTGGAGAATCTTGAAGGACAAACAATGCAGACCCAGATCAGAGGGTTCTACACTGTTCGCATGTGCCAGTGAAGTCATTTTCATATAAAATGTCATTCACAGTAGAACCTGTCCTGAGGGCCATTCATTTGTTGATAGGCATCTTAAAAAAGAAGGTGGTTGATTAATGCAGGGCTCCTTTGGGAGCTTTCTGCATTCCTTTTGACCTGCATTAAGCTATCACCTGCCTTAAAGACCCATAATTAGACCTCATTTTGATTGCCTCTTAAAACCCTTTCCTCCATAAATACGCCTTTCTACGGCTCTGTAAAAATCTCTTTTTAAAACCATTATGATAAATAGAGCATTTGCTCCATAGGAGCAAATGCTCTATTTATCACAATAGTTTCAGCACTACACAATTCTAACATTTTCCTTTTCTCTAGTTAATGCTCCTCATTGGTAGATTAATTCAAAGAGGTTTGGTCTAAAAATGGCCTATGTGGGAATGGGTTAAGATAGGTGCTACTGTATTCGTAATTATGGGGTGACTTTCTTCCATATTTTGAAAGACCTAAATCATAGTGAAAAACAGTTTTTAATCAGATGGCATTCGTTCTTACATAAATATTCATCAGGTTCATGACTAAACACATATTTTACTATTCAACAGTTGATGGAGGCTTTGGAAACTGGCAGAGCTGGGGCTCGTGCAGTGTCACATGTGCCTCTGGACAGATAACCCGCGTAAGAGCATGTGATACACCAGAACCACAATATGGCGGTAATAACTGCACAGGCGACTTCTCCGAGTACATGACCTGCAATATCAGCGACTATTGCCTGCCATCTTTTTACGGAAACATCTTAACAGTATGAACTAGTTTAACTGTCACATTTTGCCCCATCTTTTAAAACTTAACAGTGATAAATTTTGTCTCTAGTTTTTTATATTACAAAACAATGTACACCCAGGCATGCAGTCGAATCTTGCATGCAGCTTCTGATCAGAGTCCACACAGACAAGATGGCTATTAAAATTCTATCGACATGCAAAAGAGTCTCAAACATTGTACGGTAATTATGTCTCTTCCATTTATAATGGGGAGACATATTGTTTTTGGTCGAGTTGTCCTTCTGTCCATCCATCTGTCCGTCCATTCGTCTGTCTGTCTGTCTGTCACACTCGTGTCCGCTCCATATCTCTCACAAATATAGAAGGATTTCAAAATGCTTTGGCACAAATGTTCGACTCAACAAGACTAAGTGCAGAGCGTTCAATTCAGGCATGTGGGTCAAAGGTCAAGGTCACAATTCAAGGTAATTTTGTTTTAGCCACACACTTCGTGTCCGCTCCATTATGAGCTCTTAAACCCTTGGAAAGATTTCAAAATGCTGTGGCACAAATGTTCTCCATAACAAGTCGATGTGCAGACAGCAGGATTCAGGCACATTATTTAAAGGTCAAGGTCACAATTCAAGGTCAAATGTTTAAGCCTTAATTTTCATGTCTGCTCCACATCTGTATAACCCTTTGAAGGATTCAAAAATGGTGTGGCACAAATGTTCTCCTCAAGCCGATGTGCAGACAGCAGGATTCAGATATGTGGGTCAAAGGTCAAGGCCACAATTCAAGGTCATGATCACAATTCAAGGTCAATTATTCACACTTTCTTGTCTGGACGATAACTCCTATATGGCTAATGCCATTTTATTGAAACTTCATACATTGACAGAGCATGATGAGAGGAAGTGTCATGTACAAGGGCCATAGCTCTGGCTTCAATACTTTTGAGATATTGCCCTTTGTTACATTTTTTGTCCGATCAATAACTCCCGCTCTACTGATGCTATTGGAATGACATTTCATGTATGGAAAGAGCATGATGGAAGGAAGAGTTATGCACTATATTTGAGTTATTGTCTCCTATTTTCTGCAGAGTTATTGGACTTTGAATTTTTACATGGAAAGTTTGTCTGCAGGGTTTCTCCAAAACCTTTAATTGGATATTCATTAAATTTCATAGGATTGATAAGCATTATGCCTTGTTGTGTATATCTAATTCCTGTTCTGGTTTGATTATTTTCTGCAGAGTTATGGGACTTTGAAATTTTTACATGGAAAATTTTGTCTGCAGGGTTTCCCCAAAAATCTTTTATCGGATTTTCATGAAATTTCATAGGATTCATCAGCGCCATGCCTAGTTGTGCATAGTTTATTCGGTGATTTTCTGCAGAGCTATGGGAATTTGGAAAAGTTTGTCCATGCGCTGGGGGAGACATCAGTTTCTGTATCAAAAACAATTCTAGTTCCAGATCTGACAATGCAGCTGTCATGGTCTACACTATGCAAAATCCCGAGAACACCAATGTTACCCAATATCAGCTCATGTATTCCCCATACTTTAATCATTTACTTTATATAAATACCTTTATATGCCTTTGCAAACAGAGTAGACCAGATCAGATGACACTTGCTGGAGCTTTCTGATTAGCGTCTGCTTTATTTGCGTATGTATTTATATAGATTTGATTCTACAGTTTCTGACAAAGCCAAATAATCCTGTTTTCATATACATGTACCATAATAAAAAGTCAGATGATACATATTAATGGTATCAGTATTTCTTACATGAATATTCACAAAGTAAAGGGTTAACCTTTTATTCCATAAATACGTCTTTCTACGCCATTGCAAACAGAGAAGACCTAGATTAGATGGCTCATGTAGGAGCCGTTTGATCAGGGTCTACTCTGCTTGCTTATGAGAATGTAGATATGATTCTACAGTTTCTGCCATGGCCAAACTTTCCTGTGTCCATGTGTTTTTAACACTTTCAAAATAATCTTAATTAATATTCATGATGTCATCATTTCTCACGTGAATATTTATGAGGTAAAGTGTTAAATAGTGGAATAATTTGTCATATTAGATTCAAGGGGTACAGTAAAACCTCTCTCTAGCATAAACTCAAAAGATATCTAACTGTATGTTTTTAACCCTTTACTTAATAAATGTTGTTTGTGTAAGAAATAATTTTTTATGCATATTAATAAGCTCAAACTTAATCATGGCATATGAGCCAGGGAATTTTTCTATTAAAAACTATAGAATCAGATCTATATTATTAGGGCCCTGCATTGATAATGCAGGAGCCCTATGGGAATCACATTGTCTGTCTGTCCGTCCGTCTGTCAATACTTTCGATGTGACGTGATAACTCAAACAGTTCTTCACATAATTGGTTTCATATTAAGATGCTTAGCATCATCAGAGGAAAACGCCTATAGTTTTTGAGTTGAATCAGATCACTATGTCTAGAGTTATCTGCCCTCTCTGACTGAGTCAGTTTTTTAGTTCCATATATAAACAGAGTGGAATCTGTTCAGACAGATTTAACGTCAGCTGTCTGGTCTGGGTCTGCTCTGTTTGCAAATGTGTAAAACTTGATGAAAAGTTAATTTAAACAGGATATGTATACATGTGTAATGGTTTTATTTCAAATAACTTTGGATAAACTTTGATGGTAAATTTGAACCAATCCCATGAGACAAAGCAACTTTTCATATTATTTTGCGCTCTTTCTCTTTTCTTCTTCTTCCTATCAGTACTTAGCCAATGTACTGTGTACATGTACTATATGTGTTTAACCCATTACCACATAGGCTATTTTTAGATACAACCTCTGAATAAATGTACCGAAAAGGAGCATTAACTTGAGAAAAGGAAACTTTTAGAATTTTGTAGTTTGAAACCATTGTGATAAATAGAGCATTTGCTCCTATAGGAGCAAGTGCTCTATTTATCACAATGGTTTCACAAAGTGACCTTTACGGAGTCGTCAAAAGTCGTCAATATGAGGGAAAGGGTTAATGATTGGCAAGTGTTTGTTAGAAAACAAGTTATTTAATGTTATTAAATTTAGGGCTGCGGAAACACGTCATTTGCATGCTCAACTGGAAGTATCCAGTGCGTTGACCTGGCTTTCCGTTGTGATGGCAACAATGACTGTGATGATGGGACAGATGAGTCCGAGTACTTCACTGGATGTGCTGCCAGCATCTGCAAATCTGCAGCAGGTGAGATCTGGGTCAATGAATCACATAACTATACCATGCCAAAGCTGCCTTTGTCGATATGCTATTACATATATAATGATGTTATTATTTCATACATGAATGTTTATAGAGTAAAAGGTTCCAGTGACATTTTGGTGAATAAAGACTGGATTCTATTAAAACAAACTGATGACTGCTTGATGCAGGAAGAAAGTACATGTATTGCCAAAAGCTCCTAACTGTGCTTTCTGCAATAATTTAATACTTGAACATCTTTAACTCATTCTCTCCTAGGCTATTTTCAGACCCAACCTTTTTTAATTAATCTACCGAAAAGGAGCACTAACTATAGAAAAGGAACATTTTAGAATTTTGTAGTTTGAAACCATTGTGATAAATAGAGCATTTGCTCCTATAGGAGCAAATGCTCTATTTATCACAATGGTTTCACAATGTGAATTTTATAGAGGCGCAAAAATGCGTCACTAGGGGATAATGTGTTAACTGGCCTTATTTGATGGCAGCCTTGTTCACATTGCCGTTATAAAACATAAATACATGTATTCATACATTTCCTTATTTCTCATGACTACTCATTCAGTAAAGTGTCAAGGTTGGTTCTACTATGTTTTGTTATTTTCAGGTACTGTCATCGCCAGTCCTCTTATGGCCGTGGGAACACTGGTTATGTTGTTGTTCCAGAAACTGTGAAAAAATCTTAAAAAGTCTATCCTTGTTTCTTTAGTGCTAAATTTGTTTAGTTTTCTCATCTTAATGTGAGTATGACTATGAATGTTTTAAGCCTTTGATTGCAGAACACACATGCACTGTCATTTGCAAACAGTGTAGACTAAGGTCAGAGGGCTCCTAGAAGAACCCTCTGATCAGGGCCTGCACTTTTTGTCATTCACACTCCTCTATCAAGTTAAAACTTTCATACTGAGTGAAATCTAATCTATAGTTAAACACGAATGGGCAGTTCAACTTCTAAAATTCATCGTTGAAAGGGATAACATGTCTTTTCCATGGTTGAGAAAAATGACATTCTTGCAAGTCCCTAACACTGAACCATGGGCAAATAGTGTACACACAGATAACACCCATAGTGTACACACATATAACACCCATAGTGTACACACAGATAACACAAATAGTGTACACACAGATAACACCCATAGTGTACACACAGATAACACAAATAGTGTACACACAGATAACACAAATAGTGTACACACAGATAACACCCATAGTGTACACACAGATAACACCCTTAGTGTACACACAGATAACACCCTTAGTGTACACACAGATAACACCCTTAGTGTACACACAGATAACACCCTTAGTGTACACACAGATAACACCCATAGTGTACACACAGATAACACAAATAGTGTACACACAGATAACACCCATAGTGTACACACAGATAACACAAATAGTGTACACACAGATAACACAAATAGTGTACACACAGATAACACCCTTAGTGTACACACAGATAACACCCTTAGTGTACACACAGATAACACCCTTAGTGTACACACAGATAACACCCTTTCAGATCAGGTTCTGCACAATATAATCCAAGAGTCAAATTTGCCAAGGAAAGGTGTAAATGAAGGCCAAAAAAAAATAAAATATCAAAATCAAAACATTTCAATTAATGAATTCCGTCTGATCTAAACTGGTGATATAAGCTGTACTTTGGGCCACAGTTTGCACACAGTGATGATGTACACAGCAAATAAAGGAAACCCCATTTACCATACAGAAATGTACCAAACAGTAGTTTGTTTGATGTTGCATGTTTAAGATCCATTACTTTTGTTAATTTTTTCTCTCACTTAATATTTACACCAAACCAAAGTTAGCCTGCAGATATAAGTTGGGTTAACCCTTTCAACGGAGGACACACCTCTAAAGCCTTTTGCAAACAGTGTAGACCCAGATACAGGATAATCAGGGTCTGCACTATTTGGAGAAGTGTGAAAAAGCATTTGTATGAGGGGAGGTGTTAAACATAAGGTATGTAATATTTTGTTAAAGAATATACATAGCTTTGTATCTGTATAAATGCCCAACAACAACAGAAATGAGAAATAGAAGTTTGATTTTCCTATGCCAACTGGTATCTGAATTAATCTTTTACTCCATAAGTACACCTTGTATGCATTTGCAAACACAGTAGATCCATATCAGATGGCTCCTGTAGGATCTGTCTGGTCAGGGTCTGCTGTTTGCTTATGATATAATATAGATATGATTCTATATAGCTTCTGTCAAGGCCAGAATCCCTGTCTCAATGTGCTCTTATAACAATTAATCTAATTAATCTTCATGATGTCATTTTTCTTACATGAATATTCAGTAGATTTATTCAAAGAGGTTGGATCTAAAAAAAACCAACATATGAGGTAATGGGCTAAATGTTTGGGAGATGTAGTTTTTTTTCCATGGCAGAAACAATAGAATCACATCTATATTATTGTACAGTAAAACCTCTCTATAACGGTCACTGAATTGTGTTAATTAACTGGATTTTAGAGCAGGTGGCTGCTTAAAGCAAGGTGAAAGTGAAACAGAATGCTCCTATAGGAGCATTGTATCCATTTTAGAAAGTTAAGAAACAAATCTATCAAATTCCATTAGCAAAACAGAGCAGACCCTGATCAGATGGCTCCTATAGGAGCCATCTGATCTGGGTCTACTCTGTTTGCAAATGTGTGAATCAACATTTATATAAAGGAAAGGGTTAAAGTTACCAAAATGGTGCTAAATTGACTCATTCAGCTATACAAACTGGTGGAGATGGGACAGGGATGTTCGAATACTAAAAATACCATTGTCAACTCTTGGCATTTTACCGAGTGCTGTATTATACAAGTGATGCATTTGTTGTTGTTACTGTTTTGTTGTATAATTATCTTTATGGATTTTGTTTGTTATACCATTCCCCCATATTGACGCCTTTTGACACCTCTGTAAAAGTCACTTTCTGAAACCATTGTGATAAATAGGGCATTTGCTCCACAGGAGCAAATGCCCTATTTATCACAATGGTTTCAAAACTACAAAATTCTAAAAGTTTCCTTTTTTCTAGTTAGTGCTCCTTTTCGGTAGATTTATTCAAAGAGGTTGGATCTAAAAAGAAGCATATGAGGTAATAAGTTAAATGTTTGAGAGATGTAGTTATTAATTCTTTACTCCATAAATACGCTTTTCTACACCTTTGCAAACAGAATACACCCAGATCAGACACCTCTTATAGGAGTCGTCTGATCAGGGTCTGCTCTGTTTATGGAATAATAAATATAATCTTAAATTCTGTCTTGAAAAAAAATTCCCTTGTTCATAGTGCCATTATAAAATATCAGCTAATTAATACTCATGATTGAATTATTTCTTGCATAAATATTTATGGAGTAAAGGGTTAAAGTTTATTGGATTGAATAGATGTTCCTGGAATTTTAGACCACAATCTGTTTGGTATATACTAATGCTTTCTATGGTGATTTTGTTTTAAATTGTTACTCCTGAATTTAGAAAAATGTGAAATCAATAAAAGTATTGCTAGTTGACTATCTTTACTAATAAACATTTTCTCTGTTTCATATCTGCTGAGCGTTTGTTTGTTGGTCATCAAAGCATTTGCACCCTTGAATTAGTTAACCCTTTACTTCATGAATATTCATTTAAGAAATAATGACATTACGAATATAAATTAGATGAATATAACAACATCATGAATGCAGGATGTTTTTTTTTGCCATAGCAGTAACGATAGAATCACATCTATATTATTGTATGAGCAAACAGAGCAGACCCTGATTAGACCTTTCCCTGTTCTATGTTTATTACAAATTTCAGTACCTACTGAATATTCATGGACAAGTTAGTTATAATGAAATATTTAAGGTAGAACATTGTAGTCATTTTAGAAAGTATAGAAACAGATCTATCAAATTCCATTAGCAAACAGAGCAGACCCTGATCAGACGTCTCCTCTAGGAGCCGTCTGATCTGGGTCTACTCTGTTTGCAAATGCGTGAAAACACGTTTATATGAGGGAAAGGGTTAGACACCCCAATAGGAACTATCTGATTTTGGTCTTCTCTGTTTGCAAAGGCTCAATTATGGAGTAAAGGGCTAGAGCATATGGCTTTTCAACCCTTTCCCTCATAAAAATGCTTTTGCAAACAGAGTAGACCCAGATCAGACAGCTCAAATAGAAGCAGTCTGATCAGGGTCAGCTCTGTTTGCTTATGAAATTATTCCACTGTAAACATTCAGTCAATAAATATACATGATATCTTTGTTTCTTACATGAATATACAACAGGGAAAGGGTTAACCCTATCCTTCATATACGGCTTTTCACACATTTGCAAACAGAGTAAGTCCCAGATCAGACAGTTCCTATAGGAGCTGTCTGATCAGGGTCTGCTCTGTTTGCTTATGCAGTGCCTGCCTGTGCCAAAACATCCTGTGTACATATGCCATAACAAAAACTGAGCTAATATATATTCACGATGTCATTATTCCTTTCATAAATATTAAAGAGGGAAATGCTTTAACTGGTTTGCAAAGATTCAGTATATCGTAATAGTTGATTAATTATGTCTCCCCCATTTATGGGGAGATATATTGTTTTTGCCAGAGTTGTCTGTCTGTCCGTCCGTCTGTCCATCCGTCCGTCTGTCTGTCTGTCCGTCACAAACTTGTCGCGCATATCTCTGAAACCAGTTGGGCTAGAGTCACCAAACTTCACAGGAATGTTCACCAGCATGAGTTGTTGTGCACCTGTTTTTTTTAAATTGTCTCCTGCTGATAACTTTGGAGTTATTGCCCCTGATGACTTAAAATTAGAAAAACTTTGTGTCGCACGTATCTCTGAAATCGCTAGTACTAGTCACCAAACTTCACAGGAATGTTCACCAGCATGAGTTGTTGTGCACCTATGGTTTTTGAATTGTCTCCCCCTGATAATTCTTGAGTTATTGCCCCTGATATGAATACTTAAATTTATACAAACTTTGTGTCGCGCGTATCTCTGAAACCAGTAGGGCCAGGGTCACCAAACTTCACAGGATTGTTTACTAACATGAGTTGTTTTGCTCTTGGGGTTTTGAATTGTCTCCCCCTGTTAACTTTGGAGTTACTGCCCCTGATGACTTAAAATTAGACAAACTTTACCTAGTGTCATGCATATCTCTGAAACCACTAGGGCTAGAGTCAACAAACTTCACAGGAATGTTGACCAGCATGAGTTGTTATGCACCTGGGATTTTTGAATTGTCTCCCCTTGATAATTTTGGAGTTATTGTCCCTGATATGATTACTTAAAATTAGAGAAACTTTGTGTCATGCATATCTTTAAAACCATTAGAGCTAGAGTCACCAAACTCCACAGGAATGTTGACCAGCATGAGCATGTGCACCTTGGTTTTTTAATTGTCTCCCCCTGATAATTCTTGAGTTACTGCCCCTGATATGATAACTTAAAATTAGAGAAACTTTGTGCTGCACGTATCTCTGAAACCAGTAGGGCTAGAGTCACCAAACTTCACAGAAATGTTCACCAGCATGAGTTATTGTGCATCTGGGTTTTTTAATTGTCTCCCCTGATAACTTTGGAGTTACTGCCCCTTATGACTTAGAATAAAAGAAACTTTACTTTGTGTCACATGTATCTATGAAACCACTAGTACTAGAGTCACCAAACTTCACAAGAATGTTGACAAGCATGTGTTTTTGTGTACCTGGGGCTTTTGAATTGTCTCCCCCTGACAATGTTGGAGTTATTGCCCCTGATGACTTAAAAATTAGACCCTGATAAGTTTGGAGTTACAGACATTACACTTGTGTATTGGAAAGAGGATGGGAGGGGGAGACATCTGTTTTTGTGACAAAAACAAACCTCTAGTTCTTTATGAACATGTCTTGAAATGGAATTGGTCATCAGTATTTATCTGCTAAGCAACAGACTATTCTCGCCAAAATAAAAATGTGTATCTCTTAAATAAACTACATGTAGAATTATGTCCATAGGACATCATATGAATGTCCTCACGTTCCAAAAGTGTGGAGCTCTGTCTTGTACAAATAATTCTGTCAAAAATCATCTCAGCTGGGATTCCTTATTTAACCCATTCCCTCATATTGACGCCTCTGCAAAGGCCACCTGTTGAAACCATTGTGATAAATAGAGCATTTGCTCCTATAGGAGCAAATGCTCTATTTATCACAATCGTTTCAACTTTTCTCTAGTTAATGCTCCTTTTCGGTAGATTTATTCAAAGAGGTTGGATCTAAAAATAGCCTATGAGGGAATGGGTTAATGCACATATACATATCAATGTTGTTCACCTGTGAACGTTTCCTACCAAAAGTTTCAGAAAAGTTAAACATACAAGATTTTGTACTATGACTTGCTAAACAAAACAAAGGCTCATAATTATGTCAAATTGATCACAGCTTAATCTTTCTTTATGCAAATCTATATAATATTGTTGTTTATCTGTGAACGTTTCAAACAAATTCAATAAATGTGTTATACAATGTAAAGTTTTTGTAGGTGCATTAAGAAGGCCAAAGAGCATCAACACAACAAAAGGGCCATAGTGGCCCTATAATGCTCACCTGCAAATTGAAGCACTAAGACGGGCATGAGCTAGTCACAAACATCTCCGGAAAATGAAGATAAGAGGGCCATAGTAGTTTTAATTTTTTCAACTGACGTTTATTCAATTTGATCAAAATGCATGAAGGTCATAATTAATTCTCAATATGGTCATCATGATCATTCATGTGAGGACTACTCCTACCAAATGCCATTCAAATCGGGCCACCAGTGTTGGAGAATATTTTTAAATTTTAAGCTATATTCATATAAGGAAATTAGCCCTGCCCCAGGCAGCCATGTTTTTTTATCCCCCACCGCAAAGCGGAGGGGGGTTATAGGAATGGCCTTCGTCTGTCCGTCCGTCCGTCTGTCCGTCCGCACTCACCAAAGGGTAGTTGTGTGACTTTTTCTAACTAGTCCCACAAGTAAAATCATTAACCTGGCCATCTCTTGTGACATTAACCTGGCCATTTCTTGTGACATTAACCTGGCCAGTTGTGGGACATAGGGTTAGGGTTAGGGTTAGCTTCCAGATCATTCTTTTCCAAAGTTAGAGCCAAAAATAGTTTTTCTTGTGGGACTAGTCACACAAGAAAAGATCAAAGGAAAAAGTCACACAACTACCCATTTGTTAGTATGTCCGTCCGTCTGTCCGTAACAATTTCGTGTCCGCTCCATATCTCCTATACCCCTTGAAGGATTTTCAAGAAACTTGCCTCAAATGTTAACCAAGTTGAGACGATGTGCAGAACATATGTGGCAGATATGTCGGCTCAAGGTCAAGGTCACATTTGAAGGTCAAGGGTTTTAACCTTCAATTTCCATTGCATTTTTGTGTCCGCTCCATATCTTCTAAACCCTTTGAAGGATTTTCATGAAACTTGAGTCAAATGTTAACCGAATTAAGACGATGTGCAGAACACATGTGGCAGGCATGTCAGCTCAAGTTCAAGGTCACATTTGAAGGTCAAGTGTTTAAACCTTCAGTTGCCATTACAGTTTCGTGTCCGCTCCATATCTTCTAAACCCTTTGAAGGATTTTCATAAAACTTGAGTCAAATATTAAATTAATTGAGACGATGTGCAGAACCCATGCGGCAGTCATGTTGGCTCACGGTCAAGGTCACGTTTGAAGGTCAAGTGTTCTAACCTTTAATTTCCGTTACATTTTCATGTCCGCTCCATATCTTCTAAAGCCTTTGAAGGATTTTCATAAAAGTTTAGTTAAATGTTAGCTAAATTGAGACGATGTGCAGAACACATGTGCCAGTCATGTCGGCTCAAGGTCAAGGTCACATTTGAAGATCAAGTGTTCTTACCTTCAATTTCCATTATAGTTTCATTATCTCCTATACCCCTTGAAGGATTTTCAAGAAACTTGCCTCAAATGTTAACCACATTGAGACAATGTGCAGAACATATGTGGCAGTCATGTCAGGTCAAGGTCACATTTGAAGGCAGAACACATGTGGCAGTCATGTCGGCTCAAGTTCAAGGTCACATTTGAAGGTCAAGTGTTTAAACCTTCAGTTGCCATTACAGTTTTGTGTCCGCTCCATATCTTCTAAACCCTTTGAAGGATTTTCATAAAACTTGAGTCAAATATTAAATGAATTGAGACGATGTGCAGAACCCATGCGGCAGTCATGTTGGCTCAAGGTCAAGGTCACGTTTGAAGGTCAAGTGTTCTAACCTTTAATTTCCGTTACATTTTCATGTCCGCTCCATATCTTCTAAAGCCTTTGAAGGATTTTCATAAAAGTTTAGTTAAATGTTAGCTAAATTGAGACGATGTGCAGAACACATGTGCCAGTCATGTCGGCTCAAGGTCAAGGTCACATTTGAAGATCAAGTGTTCTTACCTTCAATTTCCATTATAGTTTCATTATCTCCTATACCCCTTGAAGGATTTTCAAGAAACTTGCCTCAAATGTTAACCACATTGAGACAATGTGCAGAACATATGTGGCAGTCATGTCAGGTCAAGGTCACATTTGAAGGCCAAGTGATTTAATTTTCAATTTCCATTACATTTCGTGTCCGCTCCATATCTTCTAAACCATTTGAAGGATTTTCATAAAATTTGAGTCAAATATTAACCATATTAAGACGATGTGCAGAACACATGTGGCAGTCATGTCGGCTCAAGTGTTCTAACCTTTAATTTCCGTTACATTTTCATGTCCGCTCCATATCTTCTAAAGCCTTTGAAGGATTTTCATAAAAGTTTAGTTAAATGTTAGCTAAATTGAGACGATGTGCAGAACACATGTGCCAGTCATGTCGGCTCAAGGTCAAGGTCACATTTGAAGATCAAGTGTTCTTACCTTCAATTTCCATTATAGTTTCATTATCTCCTATACCCCTTGAAGGATTTTCAAGAAACTTGCCTCAAATGTTAACCACATTGAGACAATGTGCAGAACATATGTGGCAGTCATGTCAGGTCAAGGTCACATTTGAAGGCCAAGTGATTTAATTTTCAATTTCCATTACATTTCGTGTCCGCTCCATATCTTCTAAACCATTTGAAGGATTTTCATAAAATTTGAGTCAAATATTAACCATATTAAGACGATGTGCAGAACACATGTGGCAGTCATGTCGGCTCAAGTGTTCTAACCTTTAATTTCCGTTACATTTTCATGTCCGCTCCATATCTTCTAAAGCCTTTGAAGGATTTTCATAAAAGTTTAGTTAAATGTTAGCTAAATTGAGACGATGTGCAGAACACATGTGCCAGTCATGTCGGCTCAAGGTCAAGGTCACATTTGAAGATCAAGTGTTCTTACCTTCAATTTCCATTATAGTTTCATTATCTCCTATACCCCTTGAAGGATTTTCAAGAAACTTGCCTCAAATGTTAACCACATTGAGACAATGTGCAGAACATATGTGGCAGTCATGTCAGGTCAAGGTCACATTTGAAGGCCAAGTGATTTAATTTTCAATTTCCATTACATTTCGTGTCCGCTCCATATCTTCTAAACCATTTGAAGGATTTTCATAAAATTTGAGTCAAATATTAACCATATTAAGACGATGTGCAGAACACATGTGGCAGTCATGTCGGCTCAAGTTCAAGGTCACATTTGAAGGTCAAGTGTTTAAACCTTCAGTTGCCATTACAGTTTCGTGTCCGCTCCATATCTTCTAAACCCTTTGAAGGATTTTCATAAAACTTGAGTCAAATATTAAATGAATTGAGACGATGTGCAGAACCCATGCGGCAGTCATGTTGGCTCAAGGTCAAGGTCACGTTTGAAGGTCAAGTGTTCTAACCTTTAATTTCCGTTACATTTTCATGTCCGCTCCATATCTTCTAAAGCCTTTGAAGGATTTTCATAAAAGTTTAGTTAAATGTTAGCTAAATTGAGACGATGTGCAGAACACATGTGCCAGTCATGTCGGCTCAAGGTCAAGGTCACATTTGAAGATCAAGTGTTCTTACCTTCAATTTCCATTATAGTTTCATTATCTCCTATACCCCTTGAAGGATTTTCAAGAAACTTGCCTCAAATGTTAACCACATTGAGACAATGTGCAGAACATATGTGGCAGTCATGTCAGGTCAAGGTCACATTTGAAGGCCAAGTGATTTAATTTTCAATTTCCATTACATTTCGTGTCCGCTCCATATCTTCTAAACCATTTGAAGGATTTTCATAAAATTTGAGTCAAATATTAACCATATTAAGACGATGTGCAGAACACATGTGGCAGTCATGTCGGCTCAAGTTCAAGGTCACATTTGAAGGTCAAGTGTTTAAACCTTCAGTTGCCATTACAGTTTCGTGTCCGCTCCATATCTTCTAAACCCTTTGAAGGATTTTCATAAAACTTGAGTCAAATATTAAATGAATTGAGACGATGTGCAGAACCCATGCGGCAGTCATGTTGGCTCAAGGTCAAGGTCACGTTTGAAGGTCAAGTGTTCTAACCTTTAATTTCCGTTACATTTTCATGTCCGCTCCATATCTTCTAAAGCCTTTGAAGGATTTTCATAAAAGTTTAGTTAAATGTTAGCTAAATTGAGACGATGTGCAGAACACATGTGCCAGTCATGTCGGCTCAAGGTCAAGGTCACATTTGAAGATCAAGTGTTCTTACTTTCAATTTCCATTATAGTTTCGTTATCTCCTATACCCCTTGAAGGATTTTCAAGAAACTTGCCTCAAATGTTAACCACATTGAGACAATGTGCAGAACATATGTGGCAGTCATGTCGGCTCAAGGTCAAGGTCACATTTGAAGGCCAAGTGATTTAATCTTCAATTTCCATTACATTTCGTGTCCGCTCCATATCTTCTAAACCATTTGAAGGATTTTCATAAAACTTGAGTCAAATATTAACCGAATTGAGATGATGTGCAGAACACATATGGCAGTCATGTCGGCTCAATGTCAAGGTCACATTTGAAAGTCGTGTTCTTACCTTCAGTTTCCATTATATTTGTTTCCGCGTCCTATTTTCTTAACAACTGGAAGGTTGAATGTCAACCACGTTAAAACCCATTGTATCACCTTAAGGTCAATGTCTTAATTTAGGTGGCGGCGGTGGGCGATATAGCTGTCCTTTGGACTGCCTTGTTCAGATAATAAATGGTTTTAGCAATTTTGATAAAAGGTCACAAGCGACTATTTCTGCCAAATACCATTCAAATTGGACCACCAGTACTGGAGTGGAAGATTTTTAAAGGTTTTCTGTATAGTTGTATAAGGAAATCAAGCCCTGCCCCTGTAGGCCATGTTTTATTTAGATATCAACATGATTTTAACAATTTTGATAAAGGGTAACCAGGCGCCTATTCCTACCAAATACCAATCAAATTGGACCACTGGTTTTGGAGAAGACTTTTAAAGATTTTCTATATACCAGTAGTTATATAAGGAAATCTAGACCCGACCCTGGAAGCTATGTTTTTTGAGATATCAACATGATTTGAAAAAATTTGATAATGAGTCGCCTCACGACTATTGCTACCAAATACCATTCAAATTGGACCATCGGTTTTGGAGAAATTTTTAAAGGTTTTCTATATAGTTATATGAGGAAATCAAGCCCCAACCTCGAAGGCCATGTTTTTTTTAGATATCAACTTGATTTTTAAAATTTTGATAAAGGGTCACCAGGCGACTACTCCTACCAAATGACATTCAAATTGGACCACTGGTTTTGGAGAAGATTTATAAAAAATGTCTATATAGTTATATGTGGAAATCTAGCCCCGCCCCTGGTGGCTATGTGTTTTGAGCATGAGTTTAAGAATTTTTGTAGAGGGTCACAAGAAGACTATTCCTATAAAATATTCAATTCTGACAACTGTTTTTTGAGATTTTTCTTTTATTGCCATGGCAACCAGAGTTCTTCATGGATCCAGATTATTTTGACAATTTTGATACAGCATGATACAAAGATCATTTCTGTAATGTTTGGTAACATTCTGCCTTGTGGTTTCAAAGGACATGTCGTTTAAAGCAAATGTTGACGGCCGGACGTCAGACAGTGGGCGATCACAAAAGTTCACCTGAGCATACTCAAGAGCTGTCACAGTCACGTGACAAATGCCCCCAAAAATTGTACCATGTGACCCTGACTTCTAACCCATGGACCAGGGAGTTGAACGCGACACATCTTCTTTGTGTGGTGAACATTTGTGCCAGGTTATTTTGAAATCCATTTACAGATAAAATAGTTATAGAAGGGACACGAAATTTGGGATGGACGGATGGAAGGACAGATGGATGGAAGGATGGACAATGTGATTAATATATGCCCGTCGTTGGGGGGGGGGGGGGCATAAACCCCCACAAAAATGCTAGAAAGTTTCCTAAACATTTCAGTTAATATTTTCTTGCTAATACTCTATACTAAGTATATTACGCTTTATAAGCGTCTCTAATTTGTATTTGAAGTAATCTTCCATTTTTCTAATATTTTGATTACGAGTTTCAAAAGGACATATATAATATATCAATAGTTCAGTGTGAGACAATGTTAGGCATACATGAATAATGTAATTGTTATGACATTCAACATGATTGATTGACAAATAATGAGAGTTTGGGTGATACTGACAATCTTTTAACACTTTATTCCTTGAATATTCATGTAAGAAACAATGGCATCATGAATATTAGATGATTTGTTGTAAAAACTTATACACATATATTTTTAACAATGGCAAAAACTGTAGAATCATATCTTTATCATATACAAACAGAGCAGACCCTGATCAGACAGATCCTTTATGAGTCAACTGATCTGGGTCTACTCTATTTGCAAAGATGTAGAAAGGTGTATTCATGGAATACAGTATCAGTGTCTAGATCTACCGGGGATTAGCATACATGAGCTGTGTGACCTGTGTTTACCGTTTGCAATTCTCTAACATGTTATTAGGTTAAACCAAACTTATAACAAACATTACTTAAGGCACCACTCTGTTTTACTAAAGGTACCACTCTGTCTTACTAAGGATATCTAATAAAAACAACCAATACACACTTTCAATCAGAATAATAATTTATTTCTTCTTTTCAGATAAACAATAAGAACACAGATTTAAATAATTCATGGGAAAAGCACAACAGGATCTAGTAAAACCTATTCATGAATGATTTAAACAGAAAACAATGAATGTCAAACTATACTTCCAAATGCAACGACATTTTAAACATCTTGATGAAGACCAAAAAGGCAACTAAATGAAGATAATCAGCATACCAAGCTTGGTTTCAATATCTCATTACTCCCCGAAACCCATTCCCTCATAGGCTATCTTTAGACTCAACCTGCCTTGAATAAATCTACTAAGAAGGAGCATTTACTGAAGAAAAGGAATTCTTTAAGAATTGTGTATTTTTGAAACCATTGTGATAAAAAGTGCATTTTCTCCTATAGAGCAAATGCTCTATTTATCACAATGGTTTAAAAAAGTGACTTTTACACAGCTGTCAAAAGACTCTGGGCTGAGAGAATGGTTTTAAAAAACACACAAGAAAATGAAACAAAAACAAAAAGAGAAAAAAACAAACAAACTTGAAATACTCCATGCATGCATGCTTTTCATAGTTATAATTCAGACATGGTCAAGAGTGAGAAAAGGCAACACAACCATTGACACTAGTACAGACTGAGATGACATATCATATACATGTATTAATATCAGTGTCTACACAATTTGCAACAATAACATGCAAAGAATCAGCTAATCAACACAAGCAGTGCAGACCTTGATTACAAGATGATTTCAAAAGCAGTTACTGAGCTGGGTCTACAATGTTTGCATATGCAACAGTGACCTTCATGCCATTTTCACTCTTTACTCCATGAGTATTCATGTACTACAGTAAGAACAAGATGTGTTTGTGAAACACTATGCCCCCTCATATATTTGACCTCTGATCATAAAGCCTCAAAATGTGCGGCTTTATGAGATACATATGCATGCCAAATATCAAGTCTCTATCTGTACTGGCTCAAAAGTTAAGACCAATGTTAAGGTTGCGTTAAAGTTACAGACAAAGAAACAGACAATTTGACCTTTGACCCTGAAGGATGACCTCGACATGTCACCTCAAAAACGTCAAAATGTGCAGCCTCATGAGATACACAAGCATGCCAAATATCAAGTCTCTATCTCTACTGGTCCAAAAGTTATGGCCAATGTTAAAGTCGATGATTTGACCCATATATTTGACCTCTGACCTTGAAGGATGACCTTGACATGTCACCCCTCAAAATGTGCGGCTTTATGAGATACATATGCATGCCAAATATCTAGTCTCTATCTGTACTGGCTCAAAAGTTATGACCAATGTTAAAGTTGCTGACAAACAAACAGACAGACAGGGCAAAAACAATATGCCCCCCCCCCCCCCCCCCCCATAAAAATGACATAATGAATATTAATTTGACGAACTTTAAAATTGGTATATTAACGTAGGATTTCTTTCCATGATAGAAACAGTACAATCAGATCTATGTGATTTAATAAGCGAATAGAGCAGACTCTGATCAGACAGCTCCTTCAGTAGCCATCTGATCTGGGTCTATCTGTTTGCAAAGGCGTTAAAAGGTATATTCATGGAGAAAAGGGCTAAACTTGACCAAAAGGATGAATCGAGTTAGACTAAATTAATTTGCATCATAATAAACATTCAACTCACAATGATAAAAATCTAAATTATTATTACCTATGAAAAATAAAGCATACAAATATGCAACAAAATTACTCTCATCATGACATCGATCACATTCAACCCTTTACTCTCTTTACCCTAACTATTCGGACACCCTATCACCCCTCTCCATGGGTTTTCATGGGCATTACTGAACAACCTGTAATAAAATGTTAACAATAATACTTCCTTTGTAACAACACTCATGTGTCTGTATATCAGACTTCATGGTCGACAAAACAAAGAAAACTAGAACTATCACTAAAGGTAATGAATACCCCCACACGGTAGCCTTGATCGCAAATCCAACCAAATAAGATTTTGCAGAATGACACCGGATTTTTCCGATTTCAAGGCCAGAGGTCAAGGTCAAGGTCACAGAGACCTGAAATTTGCATCTTGCACATCTACTACTCCTGATTAACATTTATGCCAAGTATCATGTGAATCAGATTGAAACCGAAGGAGTACACCATACAAGATTTTTCAGACAGACCAACCAACAGACAAATTCCAGTATACCACCCTCAAACTTACTTTGTTGGGGTATAATTAATATCACGTACATCTAAACTTAAATTATAAATGCATATGCAAAATTTGAGCTTCAATGGTGAGAAAAATATAGAAGTTCTCACCACAATAACTTTTAATTCCCAATTTCAAGGCCAGAGGTCAAGGTCACAGACCTGAAAGTTGTGTCTGCACATCTACGCCTGATTAAGATTTATGCCAAGTATCAAGTGAATCAGGTTGAAACTGAAGGAGGAGTTTGCTGCACAAGATTTTGCAGACAGACCGCCAATTACAAGGCCAAATGTCAAGGTCAAGGTGACAGAGACCTGAAAGTTGTGTCTTGCACATCTACTACTCCTGATGCCATGTATCAAGTGAATCAGGTTGAATCTAAAAGAGGAGTTGGCAGACAGACCACCAATTTCAAGGTCAGAGGTCAAGGTCACAGAGACCTGAAAGTTGTGTCTGCACATCTTCTACGCCTGATTAAAATTTATGCCAAGTATCAAGTAAATCGGGTTGAAACTGAAAGAGGAGTTAGTTGCACAAGACTTTGCAGACAGACCAACCGAACGACTGACATGCTGATTCCAGTATACCCCCTCAAACTTTGTGGGGGTATAAAGATATTTGTTTGCTAGTTTGTGTCTGGATATACATCGTATAACAGCATTTGTAGTAATAGTTGACGCCCCGTTAAATACAGGTGGAGGAATATCCCGGAGGTTTTTCCATGCACAGAACAAACAGAACAAGGGCATGTTGTATTGCTATGCAAGACATGAGTCCCCCACCGGACTGAAAAAAAAAACCCTCCGCTCTCCCCACCCCACCCACCCATGGTGTGGTTGACCATGGTATATACATGACCACCTGAATGGTATTAGTACCTACTTTCATACATTAAATCAGTAAAAAAAAGTTATTGTCCCGACAAGAAAATATGAAAAAGGGGAGTAACTCCAAAAATATTGATGCTAGAGTTATTGCCCTTGTGCATGACACTACACCTCATCATGCTTGTTCCATATGAGAAGTTTCAAATCAATTGAACCAGTACATAAAGAGTTATTAACTGGACAAGAAAATATGAAAATGGGAATAACTCCAAAAATATAGATGCTAGAGTTATGGCCCTTGTGCATGACATTACCCCTCATCATGCTTGTTCCATATGTGAAGTTTCAAATCAATTGAACCAGTAGATAAATAGTTATTGTCCGGACAAAAAATATGAAAAAGGGGAATAACTCCAAAAATATTGATGCTAGAGTTATGGCCCTTGTGCATGACACTACTCCTGATCATGCTTCTTCAATGTGTGAAGTTATAATGAATTTGGCCTAACTTTGTAGGAGATATTGCCCGGACACGAAGCGTGACAGACAGACTGACAAGAAAATATGAAAAAGGGAAATAACTCCAAAAATATCGATGCTAGAGTTATGGCCCTTGTGTATGACACTACCCCTCATCATGATTGTTTCATATGTGAAGTTTCAAATCAATTGAACCAGTAGATAAAGAGTTATTGTCCGGACAAAAAAATATGTAAAAGGGGAATAACTCCAAAAATATTGATGCTAGAGTTATGGCCCTTGTGCATGACACTAGCCCTTATCATGCTCCTTTAATGTTTGAAGTTATAATGAATTTGGCCTAACTTTGTAGGAGATATGGCCCGGACACGAAGCGTGACAGATGGACTGACAAGAAAATATGAAAAAGGGGAATAACTCCAAAAATATTGATGCTAGAGTTATGGCCCTTGTGTATGACACTACCCCTCATCATGATTGTTCCATATGTGAAGTTTCAAATCAATTGAACCAGTAGATAAAGAGTTATTGTCCGGACAAAAAAATATGTAAAAGGGGAATAACTCCAAAAATATTGATGCTAGAGTTATGGCCCTTGTGCATGACACTAGCCCTCATCATGCTTCTTCAATGTGTGAAGTTATAATGAATTTGGCCTAACTTTGTAGGAGATATGGCCCGGACACGAAGCGTGACAGACGGACGGACGGACGGACGGACAGACGGACAGACGGACGGACGGAATCGAGCAAACCTATAGTCCCCCAACCGGTAACCGGTGGGGGACTAAAAACCACCGGGTAGAACCACCGACCTAGGGGCTAAGTGATTGCCAGTCAAACACCATAACCACTTGACCACAGAGGCCCCTAAGAAAAACAACCAAGACACTTGCAAGTGCAGATCCAATCCTGAATTTTTAGAGTGGAATGGCCCATCATTGCTCAATAACAGAATGCACTCAATATGAAAGGCTTATATTGCTAGATGATTTTGAATGACAAACCTTTAGGAGCTCTCTGATATTGGGCTACACAGTTTGCAAATGCCAGTGCACGTATGTCTCACATCTTAACATCTAATTAATACTTTGAATATGGAGAGGGAGTTAACACTTGCAAACAGAGTAGACCCAGATCAGAAGGCTCCTGGAGTATTGCTCTAATGAGTGTCTGCCCTGTATATCATTCTATATCCCAGCAAACTTTGTCCTACTTAGTAGAGTGGACTCTACCAATAAACATTTATGGATCAGTCCATTTGAAAACTCAGCATTGGAAGGATTATGGTCTGCACTGTTTGCAGCAGTGCACCCTCAAAAGGAGCATGTGATCTGAATCAAAACCTGTGCCAAAGGCTTCTGTGCTCATTTTTTCGAGCAATTTCATAAATAGCAAAACTTACCCATGCAATCAAGAACTATTTTTCTAAAGAAATAATGATAAATGAATAATAGGACGGATTCAAGGATTTGACTATATACGTTATAGTATGATACAATAAAAGACTCTAAAAAGCATTCAAATAATATACACTGGAGTATTTTAAACCATGTTCCAGCTTAACCCTTTCCCTCATACAGGGACCATGCAGGGATTTGGTGGGAAAATTCAAGCACTTTTCAAGGACTTCATTTCAAAATTCAAGCACTAATAGTGACACAATGTGTCCATTCAAAAGCAACCATGAGCAGGAAATAGCTTAATTAAGTGCAAGAGTAGTGCAAAAGGTTCCTACATGATCTTTCTGCATTAATTTTACACTTCCATAAGTAGTCACATACCTGCAAATGTCAGAGATTCTACTATAGTATACTTGAATGACGAGCCGTAGGAAATCTATAGTAGCCAAGTGTTCTGCCTGGACAGTTTTCAAGGAAATTCATGAAGATTTCCAAGCACTTTTTAAGCACTTTTCAAGGCAAACCCTAAAATTCAGGGAGTTTTTAAGGCTGTGCGAACCCCGTCGTATAAACATATAATATTTTGGCCATGGCCAAAATTGTTGAATCAAATCCATAAATTATTTCATAAGCAAACAGAGGAGACTGGAGCTGTCTTATCTGGGTCTACTCTGCTTGAAAGAGGCGTCAATATGTGCCCCTATCAGGTAATAGGTTTACTCCATAAATAGGCTTTCCTACACCTTTGCAAACAGAGAAGACCCAGATCAGGAGTCATCTGATCAGGGTCTGCTCTGTTTGCTTATGAAGTAATATTGATATGATTCTACAGTTTCTGTTATGGCCAAAAATTCTCCTGTATCCATATGCTATTATAACAATTAATCTATTTAACCCTTCGCTTGCTATTCGCGTCAATATATCTACCTGTAAATAGTGAAGACCCAGATGAGACAGCTCCTGCAGGAGCTGTTTCATCAGGGTCTGCACTATTTACAAGTTGATTGTGCAACCAGTGCACTCCACAGCAGCGATTGCCCAGCGAAATACTTGTACACGGTGAAGATATATGTAACTATACAACAAGGCATGGGTAAAGAAGGAGAAATGTATTTTAAAATTCAGCAAGCGAAGGGTTAATATTCATGATGTTATTATTTCTTACATGAATAGTCATGGAGTAAAGGGCTAAATACTCTGACAGGTAAATTTCATCTCACTTTTTTTCCCAATCCTTAAAGTGTACTTGATTTAAATTCTTTTCAAAACCAGTATCAGAGTGCCAAACACCTTGGATCCTGACGAGATCCTAAGTTAGGCCATTATGCCATTCTCTGAATCTGTATCAGCATCCATGTAACTACAATATTGACATTCTGCAACCGCATCCATGTAAATAATGAAAAACCTTTCTTTATGAGAACAATTTTTAAATGTGGAATCAATAAATGATGATTTTAATACATTGTAACTTATTTATGACAACTGGTGCTGCCCAGTTTGCTTATAAAACAATATAGGCCTCATTCTACAGTTTTTGCCATGGTCATAATTTTCTTGTTCATATACCATTATAAAATTTGAGCTAATAAATATTTAAATATTCATTAGCTAAATGGTTAAAGACTACATAAATCAAGGTTCAAACTCGGTACAATTGTCACCATTTTTAAAGTGCCATAATAAATGCAAACTAACACAATGTCATCAACAAGTAGACTTTTAATCCTTAATCTGCTGAATAATTAAAAGTTAAAAACTGGCTCATCCGTATCTTGATATTAAACTAAAAAGTTGTATCAAAAGTTATCACTGAAGAAAATGATTTGTATTACAAACAGAGCAGACCTTGCTCAATGGACTCCCTCAAGACCTCTTTGATCTTGGTCTATGCTGTTTGCAAAAGTCTTATAGTATTGGTTCCCACACGTTAAGCTTTAAATCATGTCCGAATCATTCGGTTTACTTCACATACAGTTCAACCCTTTCCCTGTTCTATGTTTATTTCAAATTTCAATACCTACTGAATATTCATGGACAAAATTGTTACAACGAAATATGGCGGGTGGAACATTGTAGTCATTTTAGAAGGTAAAGAAAGAAATCTTTCAAATTCCATTAGCAAACAGAGCAGACCGTGATCAAACAGCTCCTATAGGAGCCGTCTGATCTGGGTCTACTTTGTTTGCAAATGTGTGAAAACACGTTTATATGAAGGAAAGGGTTAATGCCAGAGAGGCATTGTCGCCAAAAAGGACCATGCAGATTTCCTCTCATCCAATACAATCTGATTGTTAATAAGGATCACATGGGATGTCAAGCTATAAGGTTTCTCATTTAGGAACCAGAAGGGTCAATATAAGTGATGCTTGCAGGGCTGAATTTCCATAAGCTAATTAACATTTACATAAAGTTTAACAGAATAAGTCCAAACTCTCAATGTGAGTGATACTTGTAGGGTCGAATTTCCTTATGCTACTTAACATTTACATGTTCTCTGGTGATCCTTGGTCAACCTCAGTAATACTTGCTCAACAATTTACACAAAGTTCAAAGGAATCAAAGGATCCGTTTTTGAGATATGACTCATGGATGTACTGACCCATGCACAGATGGACAGACACCAAAACTATACCTCTCTGCTTTCGGCGGGGCATAACATACTTGTCGAGGAAACCTAGATGGGCAGACAGATAGATGGAGAAGTGATACCTTACAGCAGGTGACACAAAAAAGAAGAAAATTCAAAATTTTACTTGAAAATTGAAGCAGCAAGAGTTAACTAAATATACATTCTGAGTGTCAAAAATTCAGGATCATAAGGAGACACAATAACCCATTCCTCCATAGGCTATTTTTAGATACAACCTCTTTGAATAAATCTACCGAAAACGAGCATTAACTAGAGAAAAGGATTTTTTTTAGAATTTTGTATCACAATGAAACCATTGTGATAACTTGAGCATTTGATCCTATAGGAGCAAATGCTCTAGTTATCACAATGGTTTCACAAAGTGACTTTTACAGAATCGTCAACAGTCGTCAATATGAGGGAATGAGTTA
This sequence comes from Azorinus chamasolen, assembly GCA_963576725.1. Lineage (NCBI taxonomy): Eukaryota > Metazoa > Mollusca > Bivalvia > Cardiida > Solecurtidae > Azorinus > Azorinus chamasolen. Next base: position 17,544,085 of record OY755239.1, read on the forward strand.
ATACTGAGTGTCTCATTTGGGATCCAGACTGTTACAAAAATCTTAGAGTTGCCAGCAATGTTCTAATAGTTTAATCAATTTCAATCATATGCCTATTTTCTCTGGTCATTTCTGACTTTGCTGATTTGATCTATATCCCCCATGTCTTTGGCTACTGTCTCTCTGTAAGATCATGATGGGTGAGCCTCTATGATGTGGGGAGCCAGTATTCTGTAATGCTCTATCACTGTAATGAAGCTGCTCTGTCTGGTACCCAGTCTCTGAGTTGTGATACCCATATCCTTGATTCCCTCTGTAGTTTTGGTTGTTATATTGGTTCTCATTCTGATAGCTGCCCCAGGTGTTATAGCCGTAATCCTGGTTACCATAATACTGATTGTCTCTATAGTAACTCTGGCCATAGTGACCTTCACTTTCGTAGAAACCATCTTGACCTTCATACTGACCTAAATATAAATTCAAATTATTCAAGTTAGTCCATACTGCAGAAACACATTCAAAAACATTTGATGGGCTCATTTTTTTTTTAGATTAAACCACAATAATATATTTATACAAGTGTATTGTCTTGATCACAGATGCTTTCTGCTTAAAACAAAAACGATATTTGACTGAAGATGGATGGATACAAACAATCAATTAAACCACGAAATAATTTGACATGTGTTTCAAAAAAAATAAAATTTGTCAAACTGTAAGCTAAAGTAGAATGCAATGACTGACAAATTGATAAGTGTAAACTTCTATGTACTTGTGAATTGTAAATAATACAACAGATAGAGCAACTGATAAAGGTGCGTATTCAATACTAAAATCATTTCTCCATCAAATCCTATGTTGTGACAAATCTTTTCAAAGCGTGGTCACAACACAGGATTTGGTGGAGAAATGAAGGTGCTATTCTTGAAAAATGTTTAAATTTACACATCTTATCTGGCCCTCTGAATACATATATTGTTCAAATATTATAAAATTGTATGAGATGCTCCCTGTGAAGAGGGGTCTTATTGCATTGCAAACTGTGTAGACCCAGACCAGCAGCCATATACTGCCCTAGCAGCTATCTGATATTTCATCACATAAGACTGGAAATGAAAATGACATTCAGTAATGGATTACATATGGCTTATAAAATACTAAGCCTTGATTTTGAAAATTAAGCAAGAGAAATTAAACAACCTGAAGTGTGACAACAATCCAGAGACTAACTTTCCTTGGCAACACTTTCTTAGGCTATTGACTCAAAGAATATTATTCTCAAACATGTTTCTCAAATACCAGCTTCTACCACTCTTGTAAAAGCTTGAAACCAGGCAACCATGTTTAAGAAAATGTTTGTGCTATGACAAGAATATCATTCTCAAGCATGCTTTAAATACTTAATTCAAAGCTCCTATAATTTTGGTAGAAGCTGGGGAACCATGTCACCATATTTAAGAATATTCTTGAGCTTTGACTGAAGAATATTTCTCATGTTTGCTCTACCCCCAGTTTGAAACCAGGCAACCATTTTTAAACCTTTACTCCATAAATACGCCTTTCTATGCCATTGCAAACAGAGTAAAACCAGATTAGATGGCTCCTGTGGGATCTGTGATCAGGGTCTTTTCTGTTTGCTAATTAAATACTATACATATGATTCAACAGTTTCTTCACAGGCCAAAAATTCCTGTGACCTTGTGCCATAATAAAAATTAATTTGATCAATATTCATGATGTCATTATTACTGACATGAAAATTCACGGAGTAAAGGGTTAAGAATATTCTTAAGCTAAGACCCTGAGAATATGTTAATGTGTTGAATACTGAATATCAAACATGGCATAGAAAGACATGCCCAGTTACAAATACCACTGCATCAACACATTGTCTATAGGCCTAGTTCTAGTGTACTGTAAATGTACTAACTATTGTGATTGTAGCCCCTCCTGTAAGTCTGGCCAGGTGGCCTGCTATATCCGTCACTCCATCGACCCCCTGTAGCCCCAGCATATTCTCTGTCAGAGTCCTGATCCCACAACTGAGTCAGTGCTTCCCCTACTGATGGCTCTAGCTCCTGCAGAAGCAGAAAACACGACTACATCAAAACTTGTTTAACTGATTGATTCAATAGAACACACAGTATGTATAAAAATGCAGTTGTTTAACAATACAGATCAGTAATATAGAACAACAGCCATTTTAATACACAATTTTAATGCCTTTGCAAACACAGCAGACCCAAATCAGATGCCCCCATATTAGGGTCTGCTCTGCTTATTGATGGAAAAATATACATCTTCTTTTACAATTTCTGCCATGTAAGTTTCCTTTGTTCACATGTAACAAATCACCGTAATTAATATTCATGATGTCATTACTTCTTACATGAATGTTCATGGAGTAAAGGATTAACCCTTTACTTGTTCTATGTTTATTACAAATTTCAATACCTACTGAATATTCATGGACAAAATAATTATCATGAAATATGGAAGGTGGAACATTGTAGCTATTTTAGAAAGTATAGAAACAGATCGATCAATGTCAATTAGCAAACAGAGCAGACCCTGATCAGAGGGCTCCTATAGGAGCTGTCTGATCTGGGTCTACTCTGTTTTCAGATGCGTGAAAACACTTTTACATGAGGGAAAGGATTAACATACACTGTATCATGCAGCAGGGGAGTTTTGTATTTATCAGGGTTTTCTCTTGAGGAAATTATATGGGGGTCATGATGTCCTCCTTGAAGTTTTATTTGGGGGTCATTTGTTAAAACAGGGGTCAAAGTGAATTTTTTTGAAAGTATGGCTTAATATGCCAATGCCTGTCAGAAGATCAATCACAGAGCTGTGACAAGCAGAAAGATGGATGTCGCAATAAAGCTGCTGCTTTTCCAGTTCTGTCTTTTGTCATCCTCAAGAGCCATTGCAATGGCATCATACTCGTAATGACTAAAATCATTTTACTGCACTCTCAATTGAAAGCCATCTGACAGAAGTGCCATGCCCTCTGGGACTTGTTTTACTTCCCGATTGCAGCTCTCGAAGTTTATCATACCTGTCCTGAGAATCAGTAAACATGAGTGTTCGGAGGAACACATGACATTGTGTCACCTGCTCGCAGTTGACACAAAAACTTATTGTTAATATGAAAAAGGGGAATAACTCAATTGATGCTACAGTTGTGGCCCTTGTGCATGACACTTCCTCTCATAATACTTCTTCCAGGTGTGAAATTTTAAAGCTCTATAATGATTATTTTAGAAATGACAGCCAAAAAAATAAAGTATGATGGACAGACAGACAGACAGACTGACAGACAGACAGACAGACAGATGGACGGACGGACGGATGGACAGACGTCGGAAAAGAAGGACGGACAGAAGACGGAAAAGTGATCCCTTAGTGACATACTGCCTCTCGGCAGGTGACACAAAAACCTGTATAACATTTTGGTTTGATAGATACAGTAGAATAAGATATGTCATAAGCAAACAGAGCTGACCCTGATCAGATGGCTCCTACAGGGGTTGTCTGATCTGGGTCTACTGTTTGCAAATGCTTGAGCGTTTATAGATGGAAAGGGTTAACAAGTCATCATCAATACAATATTAAACCAATTAATATTTAACTAAACTGTACTGAAACTAAAATAGCACTTGATAAAACATTCAGTGAAATTGCACAGATTAACGTAATTATACTAATAAATCGGAATAGTCATGCACTTTCAAGACTTTACCATCAATCAACCTGTGCTGGATTTTTTTATTTGCACTGGTGCAATATATGCACATGTATTATCAGTGTCCAAAACTTAAACTTAAAACTTACAGAATGGCTACATATGGTACTATGATTTAGTAACCCACGATAGAGTCAAAAATCCAAACTCCTCTAAATCAGAATCTTTAGTTATCCCTAATCATGCCTGGCTTAGAGGGATTTTATTATGTAACATTTCATGTAAGTTAGGCAAGATAGTATAAGCCTTTGTCTGCATTGCCAACAATTTCCACAGATAAGGAACACATACTTGTCCGTCCCTGCTGACCTGTACCCGCTTGTTCTCATTCCAAGGATTGAGAAGGTGATGTGTTGCTTGAAACTGTAGGTTACCTCTGCAAAATCACAACACATAAACTCAGAGTGGTTGTATCAACAAAGATATACAAATCAGTTTGTATATACCAGTATGTATACTGGCAATTTCATAAAAGAAGTCAACTGTGTTAACCCATTTCCTCACATTGACGCCTTTAATGCCTCTGCAAAAGTCACCTGTTGAAACCATTGTGATAAATAGAGCATTTGCTCCTATAGGAGCAAATGCTAGATATTTATCACAATGGTTTCAAACTACAAATTTCAAAAAATTTCCTTTTCTCTAATTAATGCTCCTTTTAGGTAGATTTATTCAAAGAGTTTGTATCTAAAACTAGCCTAAGAGGGAATGTGTTAAGAATGTAACCAGCCTTTATTTTGCAGTCAAGATGTTGTTCCCTACATAACCCTGTATGATTTGATATACACATGATTTACCCTTTACTTCATGAATATTCATGTAAGAAATAATGGTATCATGAATACTAATTAAATGAATTTCAATATTAAAATTAATGCTATATGAACACTGGAAAAATGGTCATGGCAGTCCAAAGAATTCACATATTTAGCTTTACATAAGTGGCTTCTCAATTCACACTGTAAGTCCACTTCAGTAACGTTTATTTAGACAAAAGAAAATGATTCTGAACATAAATTACCAGACTACAAGCAAATATTACTGAGTGAAAAAACATTCATACATTTGTATTTAACTTGATGATCTGACTAGTCTGCTAAAGCATGTCCAAACATACCCTCTAGACCCATGACCTCATTTAACTGTTATTTATATCTAACCTCTGATTTCCATCCATGCACATGCTGGTATTTTCTATTTATAACTCTTTACTTCATAAATATGCCTTTCTATGCCGTTGCAAACACAGTAGACCTGATCAGGGTCTACTCTGTTTGCTTATGAAAAAATACAGATATGACTCCTTAGTTTCTGCCACGGCCAAATTTCTCATGTTCATATATAATTATAACCATGAATCTAATTAAAATATTCATGACATTTATTTCTTACATGAATATTCATGGAGTAAAGGGATAAAGTGAGAGTTTCATACAATAACTTGTGATGTTTTGCTTCCCAATTTTTAAAGAATTATTTCATAATTAATTTTACCATTCCTGCCAATTTTAGTTAAAGGCTATTTCAGCCTATTTCAAAGTACATAAACAAAATGCATGCCTAATTACTGAATGATGCATTAATGAATTTGTTCTGAAAATGTTAACTAGGCAGCAAAGATAATCCTAAAAAGCAATTTGTGAAAAGTTGGAAGTCAATTAATTTCATAAACTGGTATATAAATTTGAATAAAGCTACTACTTGAATGTGGAAAATGTGGTACCTCAACAATAATGCTTTCAGGTCAGTTGGCACTTGCCGTAATACTGCTTGCATTTTTCAAGCAAGAATTCAACAAAACTTTTTCTGGAATTCCCAAAATAGTATCAGAGCATCAAAGATCCAGGTCTGGGTCTACTCTTGTTTGCAAAGGTGTAAAAAGGTGTATACTGGGAATAAAGGGTTAACATTTCTAACCTTTTTATCCAGTCCACAGCAAACACGCCTCCCTGGCCATTGTAGTCGGTGGACTTCTCTGCACCTATGGCTGATGCCATCTTTGCATAGCCCTGAAAGTGACCACTGCCTTGCACAGAGTAAATGAGGTAAACTGTTTTACCATCCTGGAAGAAACAGAGAGAAAAGCACTGTAGTGCACAACTAGTCTGTCTTACATATGTCTTACACATTCACTAAGCGTTTTAGCCTTTCCTGTTATTTAACTTATTCCCTCATATTGACGCCTTTTGATGCCTCTGCAAAAGTCACCTGTTGAAACCGTTGTGATAAATAGAGCATTTGCTCCTATAGGAGCAAATGTGCTATTTATCACAATGGTTTCAAACTGCAAAATTCTAAAATTTTCCATTTCTCTAGTTTATGCTCCTTTTTGGTAGATTTATTCAATGTGGTTGGATATAAAAATAGCCTATGACGTAATGGGTTAATCATGTAAGAAATAATGACATCATGAGTATTTATTAGCTGAATTTTTATAATGGTGAATGAAAACAGGATGTTTGGTTATTGCAGACACTATAGAATCAGATCTAAAAACATCAATATGTCTCCCTCCCCTAAATAATTCCATAAGCAAACAGAGCCGACTAATCAGACAGCTCCTATAGGAGTTGTCTGATCTGGGTGTTCTCTGTTTGCAAAGACGTGAAAAGGAGTTTATATCAGGTACAGGGTTTAAATCTGAATTAACACTTTCCTTCATATAAACACCTCTTCACACATATGTAAACACCTTTTCACGTATTTGTAGACAAAGCAAAAGCAGACAGCTTCTGCAGGAGCCATCAGATTCTCTTGTTAATTAGCCATTACAAAAATTCAGCTAATTAATATTAACGCCTACATTATTTTGTATTATACATGTATGAATATTCATAGAGAAAATAGAAAAAAGAAATTCTTCTTCAAAAAGGGGTTTAAACTCATGTCTGGAAAAATTGACTTGAGAATTATATAATAACAGTGTCAATTCATTATGTGAGGTTTTCATTTGTCTCAAAGAGCCAATATCAGATTTCTTTTTGGTGATATCTTTAGAGGTTTTACTGTACTCACCTGGAAAGCTTTGTTCAGTTTTCTCTCGTTGACTTTGGATGTGGCCCAAGCTCCACGACTGACAGACATATCAATGTTCTTTTGAGTACTACACTTCATGATGAAGTACCTACAAGGGCCAGGGGCATAGGCCCCAGGATCTCGCTCTCTCCAGGCCTGCTGGGAACCAATCTGTGGGCTGCCACCGGGGGTATCCATTCCACTCCATGCCTGATTAGGGCTGTTAGTGGCTGATCCATCATTGGACCCTTGACTTTCTAAGTAATGACAAACATATATATAATAGAAGCACAACTTTTAACATATTGATTTTGAAATAAGAATCTGACTAAGTAAATGCTCAAATTCAATTTCGAAGGTCAATCATTTTGCTATGAATAGCTGTTCTTTATTATGATAACGTTTCATTTGAATTCCATCAAGTTTGCAGAATTTGTTTGCACCAGATCTCCCATGTACCTATAAATGTGAATAAAACATTTCAAATAATATTGTTCACATTAACCTTATAGTAATATTTAAGGATTGAATATAACCCTGAACAAATAAAGTACAAATGGAATAAAAATCCACATTAAACTAGAATTGTATACATAGGACACAGACGACTCTCTGGAACTAGAATTATCACTAAAGGTAATGGAATTCCCCCACACAATAGCCTTGATCGCATATCCAAATACCCATGTTTGAAGCCAAAATGAAACAAGAGGGCCATCATGGCCCTTAATCCCTCACCTGGTTATAACAGATTTATGATTACAATTAATCCATGTTATCTGGGGTGGGGCCATTTTTTTGCCAAGGTGTCATAATTTGAACAATCTTGGAAAAGAACCATTAAAGGATGCTACAAGGATGCTACATTCCAAATATCAAAGGTCTAGTAGGCCTTACAGTTTCAGAGAAGAGTTTTAAACATTTTCCTATGAAAACGAGGGTTATTGGTCAACTATATCGCTCGTATTATAGACTTATTGTTATATATTGACAATGTTAGTTTTTCAGCAAACAACATTTCTAACAAATGACAGAAATCAGAGTTAACCCTATCACTGCTGAGCATGACTTGACTGAAATTAGTACACAGTTTGGAGTCTGACCTAAAGCATATGTAACTTTTACAGAAAACTAAAACAACTTTCAAAAAATAATTTACCACCTAGTTTTCTCAATCTAAAATGAATGCTTGTTACTTATTTCTCTCCAATAATGACATAACAGTTCCACTGCAGCTGGAGTGAGTAAAAGGCTAAGGGGAAACCTTTAAACTGTAGTTTCTGGTGTAAATAAGTCTATTTCAAAGTATAACCCACAGGACAGGGCCAATTTTAACCTCAGAATTATGATATTAACAAACTTTATAAAGAAATACTACGTATATCTATACACCAAATACCTAAGCTCTGGAACATGTGGTTTTTGACAAGACTTTTTTTCAAGATTTTCCTTTGAAAAACTGTGATGCCCCAGGGCGGGGCCATTTTTGGCCTGGTGGTCAAAATTTGAACAATCTTTTTAGAGGAGCATTAGATAATGCTACATACCAAATACTAAAGGTCTATGGCTTACAGTTTCAGAGAAGAATTTTTCTTAAAGATTTTTGTATAAAAAATTGTGACCCCCCAGGGTGGGGACAATTTTGAGCCCTGGGAGAAAATTGAACAATCTTGGTAAAGGTCCACCAGATGATGCTTCATACCAAATATCACAGCTCTAGGCCTTTCGTTTTGAGACAAGAAGATTTTTAAACTTTACTATATATTCCTATGTAAAACATGTGACCCCCAGGGCGTGGTCGTCTTTGATCCAAGGGGCATAATTTGAAAATCTTCGTAAGATTTTTTCACTATATAATCCAATGTAAAACTTATGACCCCTGGGTTTGGGCCAATTTTGACCCCAGGGACAAAATTTGAACAATCTTACAGTTTTTGACAAGAAGATTTTTAAAGTTTTTATTTCTTTTTGGGACATTGGTTGCCATGGCAACCAGAGTTCTGCATGGAATCACAATTTTTGAACAACTTTGAAAGAGGTTGACCCAAGGAACATTCCTGCCAAGTTTGGTAAAAATCAAGCCAGTAGTTTAGGAGGAGATGTCATTCTTCAATGGGTCGTCAGCGCAGTGTTAGCGCCATGCATACACAGTTCGCGCCATGATAACTCGAAGCATGCAGTGGAAGTGCCGTGAGAGCGTTGTGAAAGTGCAGATAATCGCCAACTAGAACTCCGTAGGAATGCGGTAGAATGCCATGGGAGCTCAGTAGAAACGCCAATGTTGCCACGAGAATGCCATGACATCTCCATCTTCACGAAAAAATATCAAATAATTCTGCGATTTCATGGCGCTCTGGAAAATTTAGCAACGACAAGTAATCGCAGCGGCAACGCGGCTAGGTGTGACAGAGGTATAACTAGAGTGATGATATTCACAAGCCGGTTAGGAACCTCATAGGATGTAAAGTAACTGGTTGTCCTGTAAGGATCTTAAACATCTGATCCCCAGATCACACTTCTGTAGTGACAGACAAGTCAAAACATACTCAAATAAGAGCCGCGTGCAGCACCAACGCTCGTCCGATTTGGTGCTAAAGAGATTTACCAACATGAAGTTTCCTGTTGATACCTCTTATACTTTTTGATTAATCAGTCACATTAAAGTCGAAACAGATGAGCTAAAAATGAATTAGACAGGCAACTGGGCTGGTCACAACTTATGTAAAAGAAAGAGGCTAAGATGACTAACTTGGTGACATGAAGTCCTTTCTCTTTGGCGGTGTACTAGTTGCCTTTTTGGCTGATGTGGAGAACCTGTGCCTTGAGTTGTCTGCATATTCATCCTGTACCTGGTAGCCCCGTGATATACTGCCTCCTGACATTATACTCTCAGTAGCTGTGAAATGTACAGAACACTAACACCACTTCGTAAACAAATACAGATTTCTTTATAACCCTTTACATTATATAAAATGCTTTATCATGCATTTGCAGAGTTGACCTTGACCATATGGATACTACAGGAGTCTGTTTATGAACTAATACAGATATGTCTATGCAGTTTCTGCCAGTACCAAACATTACTGTGTTCATATGTCACAATAACATAATCAGCTAATTAATATTCATGATGTCATTATTTCTGATATGAATATTTATCAGGCAAAGGGTTAAATCCTACATTTCCACTATCAAGTTTATTTTTTTTAGAGAAATGTAACTGTTAACTCTTTACTCAATAAAGTACACCTTTTAATCCCTTTGCAAACAGAGTAGACCCTGATCAGCTGGCTCCTGTAGGAGCCATTTGATCAGAGTCTGCTTTGTTTGCTTAAGGATTTATAAAGATCTGATTCTACAGTTTCTGCCAATGCCAAGGTAAAGGTAAATATGCATAACAGAGTTGTAGCTGATGGTCAGATTGTGGGTCTTGTGATAGTAAACAAGTACATGACACTTGATGGGTTTGGATCTACTTGGGATGATGTATTGGCTTAAAAGCTTTTGAACAGACATATGTACAAGCATACAATATATAAATATGGACTTGGATATAGAATGTCAAAAACAATGCTTTAAGCCTCTCACCTTTGCATACAGAATAGACCCAGATCAGATGGCTCCTATAGGAGTTGTCTGATCAGGGTCTGCTCTATTTGCTTAATATGAAACTAGAGGTTTTTGTTACAAAAACGGATGTCTCCTCTCTAATAAAAACAATATGTAAAGGGAAATCACTAAAAATGTTATGGTCTTGATGAATGATACTTCCCCTCATTATGCGCTTTCCACACTACATTTTTCAAGAAGAAAATGATAACAGCTAATAACTCCAACAAGAGGGCCAGAATGGCCCTGAAGCGCTCACCAGACAATCAGAGGAGAAGATTTTCAAAGTTTTCACTTTATGTTTCTATTGAAAGCTGGCTACTCCTGGGGAAGGGCCAATTTTGACCACAGGGGCATAATTTATATAACATTTGTAGAGGACCTGAACATGAAGCTATGTGCCAAATATGAAAGTTATGAACCTTCCAGTTTCAGAGAAGATTTTCAATGTTTTTACTATATATTTTTATTGAAAACTGACCACCCCTCGGGTGGGGCAATTTTAATCCCAGGGGCATAATTTAAACAAGGCCATACAAAGTTCTGACTAAAGGCGATCAACTGTTCTTCTGAACGGGTATGTGTACCCTAGCATTCCAAACTGATTTTTTGCATTTGAATATTATTATAAATTATTACATAATAATTGCATACTCATAAGTATAACTTAATAGTTTCAAGTAATACAATTTCATATTTCATAATTTATTTGAAATCTTTAATTTGGCATTCTGGAGTCTTCACATGATTTACCCTTCTTCTGAACTGCAGGGCAGGTTATACATGTAATAATATCATAATGCCAATCACTATTATTAATTAACCCTTCCCTCATACAAACGTGTTTTCACATTTTTGAAAACAGAGTAGACCCAGATCGGATGCCTCCTATAGGAGCCATCTGATCAAGGCCTGCTCTGTTTGTAAATGGAATTTTATACATCTGTTCCTTAAGTTTCTAAAATGGCTACAATGTTCCACCTACTATATTTCATTATAACTATTTTGTAGATGAATATTCAGTAGGTTGTGAAATTTGGAAAAAAATGACTACAATGTTCCACCTTCCATACTTCATTTTAACTATTTTGTTCATGAATATGCAGTAGGCATTCAAATTAATAATAAACATAGAACAGGCAAAGGGTTAAGGCACAGAGCTCCAGCACCAGATACAGGTGACCTAAAAATAGCCACTGGTCATCTATCCCACTGCTTGACTGGATGACCTATTTATGAGCAAAGAGAAGATGCTTAAAATCGCAGTCAGCTATAAGTTTGCTAGAAAACTGTCCACCCCGGGGTGTAGCCAATTTTGACCACAGGAGCATAATTTATATAACTTTTGTAGAGAACCTGAACATGATGCTATGTGCCAAATATGAAGGCTGAGAACCTTTCAGTTTCAGAGGAGATGATATTCAAAGTTTTCACTATATGTTTCTATAGAAAACAATGCACCCCTGGGGTGGGGCCAATTTTGACCCTAGGGACATAATTTATATAACTTTTGTAGAGGACCTACAGATGATGCTATGTGCCAAAGATGAAAGCTGAGACCCCTGTAGATTCAGAGGAGAAGAATTTTAAAGGTTCAAATTGTTGACGACGGACGACGAACGACGGACGACGCACGACGCACGCCGACGGACGACGGACATCAGGCTATCACAAAAGCTCACCCTGAGCACTTTGTGCTCTGGTGAGCTAAAAATACTGATACCAGATTTATGGCCCTTGTGCATGCCATTTACTTTCATCATGCTCTTTCCAAAAATAAAATGTCATTCCAATAGCATCAGTCCAACAGGAGTTATTGATCGGCCTAAAAATGTAACAAAGGGCAATAACTCCAAAAGTATTGAAGCCATAATTATGGCCCTTGTTCATGACACTTTCTCTCATCATGCTCTTTCCATGTATGAAGTTTCAATACGATGGCAAGAGCCATGTAGGAGTTATCGTCCGGACAAGAAAGAATTAAACAAATGTACAAGGGGCAATAACTCTAAATTTATTGAAGCTCGAGTTAAGGATCTTATGCATGAAACTTTCTCTTATCATGATCGTTCCATGTATGAAGTTTCACTCCAATGGCATGTGTCACATAGGAGTAATCATCTGGACAAAAAAGTGTGATTTTTTTTACAAAGGGCAATAACTCCTGTATTAGTGAAGCCAGAGTTATGTACCTTCTGCATGACACTTCCTCTCATTATGCTTTTTCCATATATGAAGTTTCAATCAACTGGCATCAGGCATATTGAAGTTATTGTCCGGACACAAAATTGTGATATTTTTTTACAAAGGGCAATAACTCCAATATTAGTGAAGCCAGAGTTATGGACCTTGTGCATGACACTTTCTCTCGTCATGATCTTTCCATATATGAAGTTTCAATCCAATGGCATGCGCCATACAGGAGTTATCGTCCGGACAAAAAAGTGTGATTTTATTTTTACAAGGGGCAATAACTCCTATATTAGTGAAGCCAGAGTTATGGACCTTGTGCATGACACTTCCTCTTATTATGCTCTTTCCATATATGAAGTTTCAATCAACTGGCATCAGGCATATTGAAGTTATCGTCCGGACAATAAGTGTGATGGACAGACGGACAGACGGACGGACGGACGGACAGACAGACAACTCTCACAAAAACAATATGTCTCCCCCATATAAATATGGGGGGGAGACATAATTACAAAGATCTGACTCTATAGTAAACATCCCGTGTATATGCCATTATAAACATTCAGCTAATAAATATTCATGATGTAATTATTTCTTACATGAATATTCATCAAGGAAAGGGTTATAAGTATAATAGAGTAATTTACCATATACAGCTCTTGTAATGGAGAATAACTGTAAGAAGTTTGAAATGTCTTTTTTTTGCAGCTACAATGGCACTTATGACAACAAAAAAGCTAAGGCTACGGCACCATCTCAAATTTAACTGGAACTGTAAGCCAAGGGCTAATGAGTATACCCCCACTGATGTATAATACTATAGCAATAGTCCTATCTTAATGACAAACACAGGTACACAGTTTCCCATGCTAGTGGGAACATCTGAACTAAAAAAAATATTCCTTCCTTCACACACATCTACATGTTAAGGTTGTTCAACTGTGAAAGTATAAAGCAAATCCTCCCAATAGTGTTGAAGGACTTGAACATACAAGATTTATTCACTATGTACTATATAGTGAAATAAACAACAAAGGGCCATAAATCTGGCAAAAAAGGTCGCAGCAAAAAATCCTCTCTTCGCACACCCATGTTCAAACTATAAATCAAATTCTCCCAGAACTGGAGGAGGAGTTGAGCCCACACAAATGTGTCTATGGACTTTCAGACATACAAGCTGATTCTAGTATAACCACCCCCACTTCTCACCCTGTACAACTCCTTGTGCGGTGGTATAAAAAGGCACCATGCCAGATGGGTTTAACTCTTTGCCTATAAGTGGTGGATTCGTTTACAGTGCAAAAAGATGTGACATCAACATCTCACCAGGATCCATTTCTTTAACACTCTGATTGCATTACCCAAGAGAAATGAAGACAAAACAGACTTTCAGAATTGAAGCAGATGACAACTTTTTGCAGGCAACAATTAGTATACAAGATGGGTGGATAAATTGGGATTAAGCGTGCAAAGATTTATATTGCAGGTACATGGGCTTACACATGGGTCTAGGTCTCTGTCCTATACCAGCGGGCTGCTGCAGTCCCAATGCCTGCTCCTCATTCGTCAGGACATTCACAACCGCATTAATGACAGCCTGAAACACATAGCAGCAATACAATCATGTATACAACACATAGCATCATTACAATTATGTATACAATACATAGCAGCATTACAATCATGTATATAACACATAGCAGCAATACAATCATGTATACAATACATAGTAGCAATACAATCATGTATACAACACATAGCAGCAATACAATCATGTATACAACACATAGCAGCATTACAATCATGTATACAACACATAGCAGCATTACAATCGTATAGCAGCATTACAATCATGTATACAACACATAGCAGCATTACAATCATGTATACAATAGTTGTCAACTGTAATTCTTTTTACCTCTGCTAGTAAACTGTTATAGATAATACAATATTTTCAATACTTTGAAGATAGATTTGAATCGTTACTAAGTAGACAATGCAGGCTCTGATCAGACAGCTCCTAGGTGAGCTGTCTGATCTGAGTCTACTCTGTTTGCAAATGCTTCATTACCAGGTAAAGGATTAAGCAAGGTTTCTTCATAAGTCTAAATGAGACTGCTATGTGAAAACCAACCTTTATATGTTTGCTAACAGCATACAAACCAGATAAAATGACATCTGATTGGGGTCTATTGTGCTTGGAACAGTTGTTGATAAAGATAATAAAGGAATAATTCTAACTTTGATTTGCAGAAATCAAAGTAATATCTCGATAACTCAAACTCTCATACAAGTTTTACTAGTTTTTACGACAGATGGCAGCTTAATGTAGGGTGAATGTCATGAAATTTGTGATAAACATAGAACAGGGAAATTTTATGCTCATTTGACAGGTTGTGTCAGTATACCTCATCCATCTGGGACCAGGGTTTGGACGGAGCTCTCATTCTCCTCAGGAACAGGCTGTGCCACTTCTGTCGCAGTTGCAGTATCATGGCTGCTGCCTGAAACAACAGAATATCTTTTCTTTATTCTGAATTAATTTCTCTTTCAACACTAGGTAACTATTGTCTTTAAAAATTTGTTGTTCCAATTAATGAAAATCATTTTTCTCCCAAGCTCATGTCTAAATTTATTCACTCTACTTAGAGTTTGGCAAAGATTTTCAACTAATCACCAAGCCGGATATTTAAACAAGAGGGCCTGAAAGGCCCTGATATTGCTCACCAGACAATCAGAGGAGAAGATTTTCAAAGTTTTCACTATGTGTTTCTATAGGAAACTAGCCGGCCCAGGGGCGGGCCAATTTTGACCCCCGGGGCATAATTTATGTAAATTTTGTAGAGGACCTCAAGTGAAGAAAATTCAAGTCAAGAGAGTTAATTGTAAGATTGATATGTATTAAAAACGGCGTGAACAAACTTAAACAAGCAGACAACAATTCTAAAGAATGCTAGAGCACTATATGAGGTGGTTGCATAAACTCCCACTGGCTAGCCTAAGCTAGTCTCAGTATACTAGCCTAATTAATTAAGGGAAAACCTTTAAGCTGTAGTTTCTGATGTGAAGAAGTCTATACACACAGGGCAGGGCCAATTTTAACCCAAGAACCATGATACTTAAAAAATTCATAAAGGTATGCTAAGTAAATCTATACACCAAATATCTAAGCTCTGGGACATGTAGTTTCTGACAGAAGTTTTTCCTATGCATAACTAGTGACCCCATTGGCTGTTTCAGCAGTCAGCTACAAAAAACTGGCCATCCTTGGGAAGGGACCAATTTTGACCATAGGGGCATATTTATATAACTTTTGTAGACATATTTGTACACACATTTGCAAAAGTGTGACAAAAAAGTGTGATGAAAAAGTGTGAACAGACAGGCAGATGATGGAGAGGACAGACAGGTGATCCCTACGTGTCACACAGCTATAGCAGATTAGACAAAAAGTGTAATCATACTATGACTCAGTTTGAAGTGGCATCCAGCATAAATAGGTTACTCTTAAATGAGTTCTATTGTAGTTGAATACACACCTCTTGGTCCACTTTAAATGCCAGCCACTTGCTCAGTTGTAGTGTGGAGGTATTCACAACATCCCGGTCTTCATTTTCACTGTCACTGTCATCTCTCTTCAGACCAAGTTCTGGTGAACAACAATTACGGAAATACCTTTAGATGTAAAATCTCAAACCTTCTTAATTCCAAGCACACATTCTATTAAAATTTCTAAACACACCTCCTTATATTATCAACACACTTCCTCATACCAAAGTATTGTCAAGACATGTCAAATGAAATATGAATGTCTAAAGATAAAATTGAGCTACTTTCAGCAGACTGACTGAGACCTAACAAAATTTGACAGGATTTTCCCTGTCCAGTATTCATGTAAGAAATAATGACATCATGAATATTTATTACTAGAAGTTTTATAACGTAAACGTTTCAGAGGAGTTTTTTGTTGTGACAAACACTGTAGAATTAGATCTTTATCAAGTCAAAGCAAACAGAGCAGACCCTGGTCAGATGGCTCCTATAGGAACCGTCTGATCTGGGTCTACTCTGTTTGCAAATGCATGAAAGGCTTTTACAGGCTGTTCTTCCATGTATATGTCTGAACAAAAAATCAAATTGAAAAAAAAGACAACAACAACAAAACAAACAACTCATTCAAATTTGTTTATTAAAAGGAGATATTTGTAAAACATGACCCACTCAATTGCAGCCCACGGCTATTATTTTGCCCCTGAAGTGTAAAACTTGACCATGATCTACTGAGAGTACTCATCATGACCAATCTCAACCAAATGTGAGTAATCTAGGTTATAAAATTGATGAGATCTTAAACCATTTGGCCTAATGGCAGATGGACAAATGGTTTATCAATGTTATTTCTCTCTTGGTCTGACAGTCAGTATATAAATTTATAGCACAAATACTATTGGTCTGCATTGGTAAATCAATTAAAATGGCTGACACATCCTCAAAGGCAATCAATACATCAACAACATTCTGAAATCAACTATCACTATAACCTACCATGCCCCTCTTCTCCAGAATCTTTGACAGAGTTAGGGGGTAGTTTTCCTGGCCCAGCAAATAAAGCCACTGAGACTGGGGACACTGCAGTACAGCATCGTACACAGGCCAGGGAGCCAACCCGTGTGATCTCCTCATAGAACATCCAGTCAGTGGGCAGGATGCAGAGATCTTTGTTCTGGGGCAATACTGATGTGGTGTGAATTAATACCTTTTCTTTCATTCTGAAATGATAAATTACTAGAGCTCTAGCAGGGCTGAAGATAAGATGCATACTTATCAAAATCAGCCAAGCCGTACCTTGCTGCAACTCATTAGAATTGCCTCCTAGAGTCGCAGCAAGAGAAATAATAACTCTTTCCTTCATACAAAATGCTTTTTCATGCCCTTGCAAACAGACAAGACCCACATCAAATAGTTCCTGTAGGAGCCATCTGATCAGTGACTGCTCTATTTGCTTATGAGATCATGAGGCTTGACTCTACAATTTCTACAAATACCAAAAGTTCACGTGTATGTATGCCATTATAAAAAGATTAGCTAATAAATAGTCATGATATCATTATTTCTTCCATGAATATTGAACAGGGAAAGCGTTAATTAGAGTTCCAAAATATGCTTATATCTACAGGCTGTCAAGCTGTCTATATTTAGTTTTATATGTTGAAGCAGAGATAAGATTCACATTGTTTTTCAAGAATAGCTCCTTTATTTCTCCATCAAAACGTATGTTGTGACCACTCAAACTCTTTAGAATTGCCTCTATGAGACAATTCTAAAGAGTGGTCACAATCTATGGTTCGATGGAGAACAGATGATATCAGTGTAAGAAATATGCTTGTTTATCTACGGCTCTATATATTCACTGTAGGACCCTACTCTGTTGACACTCATTAGAATTGCCTCTTCATGGAGATTCTAATGAGTTGTAATACTGTAGGAATTGGCAGAGAAATAAGACCATTTAGATAACAATACTTGCTTTGGTAGTTTAACCCTTTACTCCATGACTTTTCATGCAAGAAATAACGACACCATAAATATTTCTTTATAATAACAATTGAACAACGGCAAAATGCCTGTGGTCATGGCAGAAACTAGAATCAGATTTATATTATTTCTCAAGCAAATAGAAGAGATTGATATTTCATACAATAAAAGATCTTGCTTTAAATGTGTTTAACATTTAAGAGAACATAAAACGAGAATAAATTTAGCTAAGGTTTATACTACAGTATATTTGTTATTACTCTTTTTGCAAAAACAAGAAAGTAACAAAGTTTAAATAAACCATAGCAAAGGAAAATCTAAATACCTATTCCCCTTCAGAAGTACGGACATAAAATATTATAAGAACAAGATGTGTTTGTGAACACTATGCCCCCACCCAATTTGACCTTTGACCCTGAAGGATGACCTTGACATGTCATCCCCCAAAATGAGCAACTTCATGAGATACACATGCATGCCAAATATCAAGTCTCTATCTCCATTGGTTCAAAAGTTATGGCTAATGTTAAAGTCGGTGATTTGACCTATATATTTGACCTCTGACCTTGAAGGATGACCTTGACATGTTACCCCTAAAAATGTGCGGCTTTATGAGATACATATGCATGCCAAATATCAAGTCTCTATCTGTACTGGCTCAAAATTTAAGCCCAATGTTAAAGTTGGTGACAAACAGACAGGGCAAAAACAATATGCCAGATATAAAATAAAATTATATACAAGATTCTTGTATACAGTCTGTTTCTGAAAAATTATTATAGATGAAATTAAATGGCGAAAAAAAATGTCATGATACACTGGCATGTTCATGGTAGAAAGAAATAAAGTAAAGACATTGAGCTTCATGGATACTTACTGTCCAACAGACAATTTGACTTTCTTCGATTTTCTCTCTGCTCTAATGATGCAGGGATATGCGCCAGCACACAGAGCTGCCTTCACCACCGGCCAGTTCTCAGAGTTGGTGTTCAAGTCTCTAATGTCACCACCGCCCCTGGCTCTCACAAACCCTGATGCCCGTAGTTGGCCCAACAATTGGGCTCTGGAATAAAGACGTTCACCAGCCAACATTTTTCTTCCTTCATAATCTTCAAAAAACTGTATTGACTATGCAAGCCATTAAACTCACTTGAAATCTAAATCTAGTAAATGATTATTCAAAATTTCAAACAGTCCTTGATAGACACTATAAACCTGACATATCTTGGGCAAGACCACTGGTCTCCATCTACAAGGTGTGTAATACACCAATGGAACCATCTTTCATGGAATGGCTCAAACAAGATATACATGTAATATATTGCTCTTAATCCTTTTCTCCATGAATATTTATGTACGAAATAATGACATCTTGAATATTATTTAGATTAAATGTTATAGTAGCACATGGACATGGGAAGTATTGACCATAGCAGAAACTCTAGAATTTCATAAACAAACAGAGCAGACCAAGAACAATGAATGAATGGTGTTTTATGGACCATCGACACTGATGGTCATTTAGAGCCGAAAGACCTAGAAGAGATGGACCCTATAGAAGCCGCCTGATCTGGGTCTACTCTGTTGTAAAGGTGCAGAGAGGCATATTTATAGAGTAAAGGGTTCACTAGCCTCTTGTTGATATGTAACTGGCACCTTGAGTAGTAAGCACACTTTGTTAACCCCATACTTTATGAAAATTCATGTACGAAGATATAACGACATCATGAATATGTGTATTAATGGGCCCGTCACACCATGAGGTTCTGGTCAGGGTTCTCTGGCGTTTAAGGAAACGTTGGTAGTCGCCCATGGTCGCTGGACTAGCGCCAGAAGAGCATTGTGTGAACGCTTGTGAACGCTGCTGAACGTCGCTGATCGCCGGGAATCGGCGGAGAACGCTGGTCCAGAATTATTTTTTTGAACATGCACAAAAGTTCTCACTGAGACCAGCGTTCTTCAACGTTTAATTTTAACGTTAATGGAACGTTTTATTAACGTTCGATGAGCGTTGCACGCGTTCAGATATCGTTAGTCAGTCGTTACTCTAGCGTTACTTGGTTGTTACTAATCGTTTGCTTTGCAGTGAACGACTCAATGGCGACCTGTCAAGGACCGCTGAACGGTCCCCTAGCGCACGCAACGTGTGACTTAAGTCAAACGAACGTCAAAACGCTATTCTGTCGTTATTCACACGTTAGTCACACGCTCAACACGCTCGTCTAACATTCACAAATCGTTCGTTGTGCGCCAGTGGCACGTCAGCACACGCTAATGGTTTTCAGGGGTATCTTACTTGGTCGCTGTTACACGCTTCTCGCGCGTAAGACACACGCTAGTCATGCGTTAGGTACACGTTTATCACACGCCAGATGTGTCATCATCTTTCTAGAACGCTCAAAAATTGAACGATTGAATCGTTCAGAGATCGTTGACCAGAACGTCATGGTGTGATGGCCCCTTAATAAATGACTTTTTATAAATAAATGGGTAACTATTTGTTAGGTTTATCGTCACCATTTGGATTCTTCGAATGCTGAACTATCAAAGTAAAATGGTCTATTAATGTCTGTTCTGGGTCTACTCTGTTTGCAAAGGCATATTTGTAGAGTAAAGTTAATGAAAGAGTCCATTATAAAGGGTATAAGGGAGTTTGACAAAAGTGACACTGTGCAGACCCTGATTAGAAGGCTACTTTAAGAGCCCTCTAATCTGTTGTACACCGTTATCAAATGTCAGTACAGTCAGTACACTAATTTCAAGAAGCTTTAAGCCTTAGCTTCTATACTGAATGCATTGATGACCATTTTAGTTTGAATAATCATCATTTAAAGGGTTAAAGAAAGGTTTGATAAACCCTTTACCAAAATCAGTCATGACATAAGTTAACTGAGTGTGTGATATACACTTTACCAAAATCACATATGACATAAGTTAACTGAGTGTTTGATAAACACTTAACCAAAATCACTCAGGACATATGTTAAATAAGTCCATGATAAGCACTTTACCAAATCTGTCATGACATAAGTTAACTGAGTTTTCAAATGCCAGCAGATATGTTTCCTGAATTCAAAGAGTGAATATTGATTTATCTTGAAATTCTGTTTGATTGTTTGCTCTGTTGTGTATTCAATTTTTTGCTCACAAAGTAAAGAGGATAGAGAATACTGTGAGCTGTGTGTCATTCCTAATTCTTTGAAGCAAGTTTACACTTCTATACTGAACAGTCACTACTAAACAATAATGGACAACCCTAGTTATCCTCAGTATTCAGATATTCAATCTGAACTCTCTATTGGTTTGTAAAGCCGAATAAGTCAATTTGACACCATTCTGATAACAAGACCACCACATGAAGGTGCCAAATTTTGTTGTTCGATTGTAGTCCTTGTGGTGATGAACAAGTGTGTCAAGTTTCGTAAGATTGACATGAACAGTAAAGAGGTAATAGCCAATGTTCAAGTTTCCTGACGATGATACTGGCAACACTGGACAGTAACCTATTTTTTCTTTTTAGAAAAACAGATGAGCAAAAAATAGAACCAATGTCAGGCAGGAAAGACAAAAGTCCACATCAACACCAGACACACAAATGAAGTACACACTCTCACGTAAATACTCAATCTGCACACAGCTGTTCCTTAATACCTGTTCCACACCAACAGTACATTATGTATATTAACAGCGTTGTAAAACCTAAACTCAACCAAAATTTACATTAGACTGACATAGTAGCAAACAGTGTAGACCCTGATCAAACTGCTCCTTCAAGAGCAGTTTGGTCTGGGTCTGCACTATTTGCCTAAGCTTGTCTGTCCGAGATCTCAGGGTAGCTGGGTACTCCCTTCTTAGCTATCAGCATTATAAGGCTCAGTGATTACTAAGCACCTACCTCATGCCTACAATCATCTCCATTACAGCTGATGAAATGTAGTTTCTGACACAGAACGCCTTCTCCCAGCCGTCTGTACGGGCCTTCTGCCATGCCTGAAGTTTAATCATCTAACTGTCAGTTATAACTGAATAAATTATATTTTCTTAATTTAGTGGTTGGGTAGAAAAAGGGAAGTAAGACTGTTGTCCTTTAATTGTTAGAAACTGTGACACAGCAACATACACTGAACAGTTTAAAACACTCTAACATGAACAATGAAAAGAATGAGAGCAAAAATTATTCAGAATTATGAAAAGCATATTGTTTTCTGTCATCGTAAGAACATTCCTAATGCAAGCTTCAAATTAATAAACAAAATTTCTCATTTTTTTTCTGTTCAAAATTAATCTTATAAAGGTTTTACTTTGTAAATAATGTAAATAGTTTTGTTCCGAAATAATAATTTCCCAATCTCTACCAGGCTACATTGGCATGGCTAAGACTGAAATACAATAGAACCTGTCTTAAGCAGCAAAAAAAAAATGATCTAATTATGTGTCTGTAAGGCAGGTGGTAACTTAATGTGGGTCAACTGTAAGGCAGAAAGCTCCCATAGGAGCTTTCTGCATTACTTTTGCCCTGCATTAAGCAACCACCTGCTTTTTAAGACTCGTATGTTCAATAAATGAGTGGCTATTCAGAACAGGTTCTAGTATACACTGATAATTCAATTAAGACCCCAATTCACAAACTAATCTAAATATTCTACTATATGCAAGCTATTTTTACACCAACTTTGATCATAAGTTTTTGTCCAGAAACCGTTTTTAATGCAATTTTTTTCAGTAACAGTGACCCTGACCTTGATCTTAATTAAAGCCCCGAAAGCAATCCTAACCTTTCATGTTTTTGTATGCAATTTTAAAATCTAAGAGCAGTAGAAATTTTCTGCAGCCACTATATAGTGAATAAATAAGTCTTTAACCATTTTCCTGTTGAACATTCATGTCAGAAACGGAAAAAGATTAACAGGTTCGCCAGACAGCAAGTACGGCGATGTCCCAAATTTGACATTTTGCAAGTTGACATAGGTATACAAGATCCAGGTTTCTTTTGTCATGATGGAGTTCACCTTTCCGATGTTGGGCTAGAGTTTTATCTTGATGCAGTTCGGGATACGTTGCTTAAGCATGTATGACTTGGAATTTTTGGATAAATAAATTTTGAAATTTATTTTTGTGGCGGAAAAATTCTCGCTTTTATAGGATTGACCTGGGGCACGGTAATGATTCATTCCCTTACGCTCAGTTCTGTATTATTAGGGGGATATAATAGGTACTTTTATCTACAGGTTCTGCCACTCCGTCGCTATTAAGGTCAATCAATCTTGAAGTGTTCGGCTGGCGACCTGACAAAATTCATGTTTTTTGAGCGACACGCATACGAATCTGTCAAAGTGCGTTTTGCTAGGCATTTTCTTATGCGGCTCATTTTTGGCATAGAAATTACATTATAGGTATTGGCGAATCAAGCAGTGTAGCTAGTTTCTGCGAACCCTGGTGATTTATAGCGAACATTGGCGATTTATAGCGAACATTGGCGATTTATAGCGAACATTGGCGATATTTGGCGGACATTAATATATGGCGATCTCTGGCGAGTTGGAGCGAATATGGCGGCTAATAAGAACAATTAGGTAGCATTTAAACCCCGGCCCCGGGTCTTTCCTTCAAGGCGGGAATTGTCAGTAAAAAGGTTGTGTAATCTCTACTGGGTCATTTATCCCGGTAGAGAATATGGTTGTGGCCATTTGTATCCACAAAAAACATTGTTATTTTTATAGTCATAATACATCACTAGTCAGTATTCAATTTACGGTTATGTTCTGTTATACATATGTTCATGTTTTACATATCTTTTGCATTTGCGTTTTATATTGATATAGTGGCGGCGGAGCACAAAATAAATGTTTTATTATCGGCATAATGGTCTTGTTGAAATTACCGTCATGAAATAATGACGATTAATTCATAGCAATTAATCAGTTTTATTTCTGCAGTAAGTTTGCAGTTTGTTTACTTCCGGTGCTGCTTACTTCCTGTAGCGTTCAAATTCGCGCAAGAGACGTGAATCTCGCACAGGTCGATCTACTTCCTTTCACGCTCGATAACTGGCGAAGAAGCATTTTTCCTCAGCAGTATCGTTAAAACCCACCCACCGCACCCTATTTTTTTGCTTCTGTTGTTGATATTTTTTCCCTGTGTATCCTTTGTTGTGTATATTTTTGTAACACTGATACTGCCCAGCTTTTTTGTCCATTGCAGTTTTCTACTGGGACCATGTCATATGTGTTCAAACCTTGTTATGTGCAATGCCGCAACTCAGGGCAGTGATGAACAGTCTGCAGGTCTAAAGTACACCACATTGTGTTCCACTTAACTGACTCTGTTGTGTTTTGAGAGCCTGCTACGACTATGGCATAGCCAAAGTAGTGATCATTGTCCCAAAGGATTTCTCATTGTGCCAACTTCATTATTGTGCCAAAGGATTTAGCATTGTGCCAACTTCATATCTATCGTATCATTCTGTCACTTCCATATTTACCCTAGTCACAGCCATATTTAGTAGTAGGCAGGCGGAAAAATTCTCGCTTTTTTAGGATTGACCTGGGGCACGGTAATGATTCATTCCCTTACGCTCAGTTCTGTATTATTAGGGGGATATAATAGGTACTTTTATCTACAGGTTCTGCCACTCCGTCGCTATTAAGGTCAATCAATCTTGAAGTGTTCGGCTGGCGACCTGACAAAATTCATGTTTTTTGAGCGACACACATACGAATCTGTCAAAGTGCGTTTTGCTAGGCATTTTCTTATGCGGCTCATTTTTGGCATAGAAATTACATTATAGGTATTGGCGAATCAAGCAGTGTAGCTAGTTTCTGCGAACCCTGGTGATTTATAGCGAACATTGGCGATTTATAGCGAACATTGGCGATTTATAGCGAACATTGGCGATATTTGGCGGACATTAATATATGGCGATCTCTGGCGAGTTGAAGCGAATATGGCGGCTAATAAGAACAATTAGGTAGCATTTAAACCCCGGCCCCGGGTCTTTCCTTCAAGGCGGGAATTGTCAGTAAAAAGGTTGTGTAATCTCTACTGGGTCATTTAGCCCGGTAGAGAATATGGTTGTGGCCATTTGTATCCACAATAAACATTGTTATTTTTATAGTCATAATACATCACTAGTCAGTATTCAATTTACGGTTATGTTCTGTTATACATATGTTCATGTTTTACATATCTTTTGCATTTGCGTTTTATATTGATATAGTGGCGGCGGAGCACAAAATAAATGTTTTATTATCGGCATAATGGTCTTGTTGAAATTACCGTCATGAAATAATGACATCATGAATATTCATTAGCTGAATTTTTATAATGACATATGTACACAGAATATTTTGGCTCAGGCAGAAACTGTACAATCAGATCTATATTATACCATAAACAAACAAAGCAGATCCTGTTTGCACAGGCCTGAAAATGCACTTGTATGAAGGAAAGGGTTAAAAGCTGGTAACTGTTTATTGTAGAACAAAAGCAATACAGAAAGCAGATAGCTTTCTGCAGTACCTTCCCATCTGCATTAAGCTACAACAGTCTTAAAAATTGACAATAAGATTTCTTACAATGGTTGCTTTAGTCAGATTTGAATATAGTCAATCAGGTATAATTCTGTATTTGAAACTAAATCTAAATCTAAGGAGTGTAACGATGGATCGACTTATCGTGACAGCGGCTTTCTCGGTGTCAATGCATCGATCCAAATATTAGAAACCAATACTATTGCCGATAGTAAAACCAATATTGCGATAGTCACGATTATAAGTTTAACAATGACAATGTTAAAGATAAAAAGCTCCTACATTGCTCCTAAACCATGCATTAATATTTCCCCCGATTCGTCCCTTTGTACAATATGGCGGAAGGAAGTGTCGATTTGGGTTGAAATGGTTACGGTCCGAATTTGTGGGTTCCGGTTTCATTTTCAAAGTGGCTTCCGTTTTCATCTGGTAGGTTGAGATTTTATAGTAATAAGTGAATTTACCGCCGTTTAGTACCGTTTAATTCAGTTTTGTATGAGTTGACACGCTATTTTTTAGGGATTTAACACGTGTAATTAGTTCGGGAAGTTTTCGTAGGAAGTTCACTAAGCTAACGTGAGTTTCATTGCGTTTCTAAGCAAACTGGAATTCGTGGCATTTATTAACCCTTTATTTGATGAATATTCAAGTAAGACATAATGTCATTATGACATCATGAATATTCAGCAGGAATACAGGCATGTTTGGCCATTGCAGGAACTGTAGAATAGGATTTACATTATTCAATAAGCAAACAAATTCAGACCTCTCCTACATCTATTGTCTGATCTGGATCTAGTCTGTTTGCAAATGCATAAATACGAGTTTCTGTCAAGTAAAGAATTATGATGGCTTTGTTTTGTTCACATTCGCCTATCGGTACCTGGAAAGCTCTCAGCAGGGTCATGTGGTCACTGAACGTGGATGCTGCAAACTCCTTCTGTATCAAGTTGACATTTCTCCTTTCAAACGGTAGTGATGGCAACAAAACTAGCATAAACAAACACAGATTCAGTTTTATCCTCTACCTCTTGAACATTCATGCAAGAAAAAGTGACATCATTAATATTTCTTCGCTGACTTTTTATACTCGTATGGCAAATAGACACAAGAGGTTGGTATTGGTAGAAACTATAGAGTCAGATATATTATAATTTCATAAGTAAGTAGAGCAGATCCTTATCATATGGCTCCTATAGGAGCTGTCTAATCTGGGTCTACTCTGTAGAGTGCAAACGCATGAAAAGGCGTTTATATGAAGGAAAGGGTTAAGAGAGAGTGGTTAAGAGAAAATTACAACCAGTCAGCTATATACACCCTACATATGAATCTTAAGAACTTCACATTTAGTGTTCACAGCATCAGAAGGCAGTTCCCAGTTATAGTCTACATTGGTTGTCTGTACAGTTTTATCATCCAGTCTGAGAGGTACAACAGACCTGTGAAGCAGACACTCATTAAAGTCTACAAGTCTACTCGACACTGTTTGGAAAATCCTGTATTTCATATACTTATCATGTAACGTAAATTTCTTTGTATCAATCACTTGTAAAATTCACAATCCCAAGTTTTATAATTTTCAGCAGATTATTTAAGTTCCAATTAGAAAATTGTGTCCATAGGACACGGATTCATATCAATGTTTTTCATCAGCAAAAGTTTGAAGTTAATCCTCCAATTGGTGTATGAGGACACACACAATTTGCAGGACATACAGATGGATGGATAGACAAGTGCAAGGCTATATGCATCCCACCTTGTGGTGGGTATAAAAAAATCATTACATGGCAGTTTTGGGCATTATGCCACCTTTTCTACAGCTCTGATAAAATATACTCACATGGAGATTTGTAGGACAGGGAGCAGACTATGGTGAGGACAGGGTCAACACACTTAAGCACTATAGAGTTAAGGACCATCTTGCCAAGGTGAGGCTCTACAGGTAGGTCTGCCAGGTGGCGACCAAGCTCCGTCAACTCCTCATTATGGTCAAGAGCATCCATCTCCTATACAAGGCAGAAAACGTTCACATATAAGACAAACTAGTCTAGAAAGTTTATAAGGTAAACATATTGGCAATGGTGTCAAGGCTAAACAGAGGCATTTGAAGTATTTTCTCTTTCTAACAAAAACAGTTACAAGATAGACTGGATAAAATCAGGCTGATCAAAGCATTCATAGGACACATGTCAAATACATGACATTGAGTGAAATACCTGTCTTTTTCCAGTATTTAAACCAATTTATACCTAGTGTTTTTAAAACTGGACATGCAAACAGTGTGGACCCAAGAAAAGAGCATCCTATGTCAAAGTGCCACAGCCACATACCTTTAGTATAGATACAGCAGAGCGTATGATCATGAATGGTGGGGCTTCTGGAGCCTTCCCAAGGAAGTCAGCAACACTATCACTGGCAGCCGCCAGCAGTTTGGTCTGTAGACAAAGCTCCTACAAAGACAAAATGTGTTCAACCCTCACCCTGATAAATCCTTCACTCTACGAATAATCATGAAAGAAATAATGACATCATTAATAATAACTAGAACTATCACTAAGGGTGATGGAATACCCCCACTCAGCTGCCTTGATCGCAAATAAACAAGATTTGTGCTAGGTTGTGCTATGGACAGACATACAGGTTGTGCCATGGACAGACAGACAGACCAACACACAGACTACTATATATCCCCTCTCAAACATCCTTTGCGGGGGTATAATTTTTTCGTTATAATAACACAACAAACACAGTAAGTGTTGGCCATGGCAGACTATACAGAATCATAAATATATTATTATTTCAAAAGCAAACAGTGAAGACCCTGATCAGACGGCCCCTAGAGTTCACATGATATTTTGGTATTGATAGAAATTGTACAGCAAGATGATATTTATCATAATTTCATAAGCATACAGAGCAGACCCTGATCAGACAGTTCCTACATGATCAGTCTGATCTGGGCCTACTCTGTTTGCAAAGGAGTGAACAAGCATTTATATGAGGGAAATAGTTAAGTTTGATAACTTTATATTATTAGTAAAGAAGCAGTGCATGCCAGATGAAGTGTGTAAACCTTATGAGATACCCAGTTACCCGATATTTAAATACCTACTGAATATTCATTAACAAAGAAGTTGAAAAGAAACATGGAATTTTGAACATTGTAGACATTTTAGAAAGCAAAGAAACAGATCTATCAAGTTCTATTAGCAAACAGAGTAGACCCTGATCAGACGGCTCCTCTAGGAGCCATCTGATCTGGGTCTGCTCTGTTTGCAAATGAGTGAAAACATGTTTATATGAGGGAAAGGGTTACGGTCATCATGACTTTGCTCCATCAATTGTTTTCATAACAGTTTTGCACTCTGTTCTTGATTTGTAGATCACTTTAGAAATACTGCCATCTGACCAGGGTGTGCTGTTTGGTTATAGAATAATATAGATTTGATTGTTTAGTGACTGCCATGACCAAATTTTCCCCAGTTCATATGCACTTATAAAGACATTCCCCAGTTCATATGCAACGATAAATATTTAGCTAATTAACATCTATACAGACATTATTTTTCAAACTGTTTGGAATCAGTTGAGAGTCAAAGAGTGGAACCAAACTGCTTGCAAGGGTCATCAACAATTGACCAGTTCAAAGGCAAAAGCAAAGTACACGAAGGTCGATGTCCATGTTTACCTGCAATGGGCAGCGCAGCAGTTCTGGTGTGGCATAGTCCTGGAGGCTCTGATATCTCACTTTACTGAACAAGTGATAGCAGACCCCTGGTCGCAGTCTCCCTGCTCTATAGAATACATAAATCCATAATTATAAGGGAAATAATGCATTGTATAGATGCAAACTATACTAATTAAAGAACTTTAGTGAGCAAGCTCACATACCCCACGCTGCCACATTGTCAGAGAAAATTGTCTGAAATCTAACTCAACCAACCATTTATTCATGACAATTCTTAACCCTTCTCTTGCTGAATTTTAAAATACACTTCTCCTTCTTTACCCATGTCCTGTTGTATAATTACATATATCTTCACTGTCTACTCTCTGCAATCACTGATGTGGAGTGCACTGGTTGCACAATCAACTTGTAAATAGTGCAGACCCGGACGAGACAGCTCCTGCAGAAGCTGTCTCATCAGGATCTTCACTATTTACAGGCAGGTATATTGACATGGACAGCAGGTGAAGGGTTAAAGCAAATTTGAGAAAAAGAGCCGCATGCGGCACCAATGCTCGTCGGATTTGGTGCTTGTCCAGCTAAATTTAAAAATTTTGAAAACAATAAAGGGCCATAACTCAAACATTTTGAAATTAAGAGTTATGGTTCTTATTGAGGGGCCTTCCGCTCAATGAGATCTACTAACATATGAAGTTTCATGTTGATACCTCTTATACTTCTTTAGTAGTGAGCTACATTAAAGTTTTTGCACTCTGACGACGACAAAAATGACCACTACGACCCAGTGATTACAATAGCTCGACTTTTCTTCGAAACAGACGAGCTAAAAATTGGTCAAGAAATCAAAGAGCTAGATGAGCAACACTGTATTATGATACACGGATGAAAGAACAGACTGAGGGATGGGTAAAAAACTATATACCTCGAGCAACTTCGTCGTTGCATGGGGTATATATTTGGACACTCAATCTCCCCTCTCCATCACCTTGTAAATCTTAATAATTGAATTTAGCACCCACTTGATACCTTACAGAAGAATGACATGTAGACCCTTGTTGCAATCAATGGTTTAATGTCGAAAACATGGATAAGTTAAGATTCTATGCATTTCTGTTTATTTCATTCACTGTTTAGAGTTTGTTACTTGCAGAATGTAGGATATCATGATTCCGAAGATGCCCTAACACAATCATGGACATTACCAATACAAAAGGAAAACACAGACATGTTATGACAAGTAATTCGCAGGTGGTTTTAGATGCATGTTCTCACAATATGTTGATTTAAATTGTCCAGTACATATTTGATTCACTGCATTTAAATGAATTCATCTATAGTGTCTGCTCGAATTTTAGTTAGTATCAGAAATAAATGGTATTTACATATGAAACAACTGGTAGAAAGGTAAAACAGCCATTGTGAGTTTGCTTTGACAGTTGTGACCACAGAATAAATTCCATTGTTTGGAAAAAGCAAACAGTAAAGCAGATAAAAAACTGCTATCTTTTTTTATGAAATCCCAAATTAATAACCAGCTACTATTAAACCTCATTAACTACAATTCTTAGTATATAAGAAATGAGAACTAAGTAGGCAGGAGCTTTCTGCATGACTTTCACCCTGCATTAAGCTGCCACCTGTCTTAACAAGAGTGTTCAGAGGAACACGTGTCACCTGCTCGCAGCTGAAACAAAAACTTATTATTAATATTAAAAAGGGGAATAACTAAAAAAATAGTGATGCTAGAGTTGTGGCCCTTGTGCATGACACTTCCTCTCATCATGCTTGTTCTATGTGTGAAATTTGAAAGCTCTATAATGATTAGTTTAGAAATGACAGCCAAAAAAAGAAAGTGTGATGGACAGACAGATGGACAGACAGACGATGGAAAAGCGATCCCTAAGTGACACACTGCCTCTCGGCAGGTGACATAACAAGAGCTGCGTGTGGCGCCAACACTCATCGGATTTGGTGCTTGTCCAGCTAAATTAAACATTTTTGAAAAACAATAAAGGGCCATAACTAAAAAAAAATTGAAATCAAGAGTTATGGTTCTTATGGAGGGGCCTTCCCCTCAATGAGATCTACTAACCTATGAAGTTTCATGTTGATACCTCTTATTCTTTTTGAGTAGTGAGCTACATTAAAGTTTTTGCACTCCAACGACGACAAAAAATGACGACTAAGACCCAGTGATTACAATAGCTCGACTTTTCTTCGAAACAGACGAGCTAAAAATTGGTCAAGAAATCAAAGAGCTAGATGAGCAACACTGTATTATGATACACAGATGAAAGAACAGACTGAGGGATGGGTAAAAAACTATATACCTCGAGCAACTTCGTCGTTGCATGGGGTATATATTTGGACACTCAATCTCCCCTCTCCATCACCTTGTAAATCTTAATAATTGAATTTAGCACCCACTTGATACCTTACAGTAGAATGACATGTAGACCCATGTTGCAATCAATGGTTTAATGTCGAAAATATGGATAAGTTAACATTCAATGCATTTCTGTTTATTTCATTCACTGTTTAGAGTTTGTTTCTTGCAGAATGTAGGATACCATGATTCATGTTGTTACCTCTTATACTTTTCGAGTAATGAGCTACATTAAAGTTTTTGCACGCCGCCGCCGATGACGACAACACCTACGACCCAGTGATCACAATAGCTCGACTTTTCTTCGAAACAGACGAGCAAAAAACCAGTAATAATACTGAATTGCCAGTTCAAGTTATTGAGATTTTACTGTATACCTATATGTCACTAAGCACTCTGAGCATGTGTCTTACCTTCCCTTCCTCTGCAGGGCGCTAGCTTTAGACACCCAGTTACTCTTCAGCATTGTAATTTGCAGCAGGGCATCAAATGTTTTCTGAAGTATCAAAACTTTTCAACTAGCATTTTCGATAACACTTTAGTCAATAACTCATAGCTCTGTTATCAGACTGGAGAAAAATTAGAATCTACCTCACAGGACAATGATGTTCAACTCTCTAACTTCAATATCACTAATTTTGATCATTGTCACCACACAAAGAAGGCCAGTGATTAATTCTTAAGCTTTACACTGATGTAAAACATATCTACTCAAATTTAGATCTGTTCAATTTTGACTACTTCCAATTCGATTACACTTTTGAGAAGAAAAAAACTGACTGAGTGTCATACAGCTTGGATCCTGATGAGATGCTGAATTATTCTGCATCTCATTTGGGTCCAAGTTGTTTGCAAATACAAACAAGCAAATTCGCTGGATTAATCTCCTGACAAACAAGCACTGACCTCAGTATTTAACTGAGTTATTGACCAATGGGGCAAAAGGTTTTTCACAAACAAAGTGCTATAACTGTCGTGTCCGATGGTAAATACGAGTAATACTTGCAGGGCCACATTTCCTAATGGTACTAAACATTTACACAAGTTTTATAGTATAACTCCAAATAGTTTCTGAGATATGGCTCCGGACAGAAAAAAATGTTACATTTTTTTTCAAACAAAGGGCCATAACTCTAGTGTTCCAAGGTCAATGATAAATGTTAGTGATACTTGCAAAGCCACATGTCCTTATGCTTCTTAACATTTACACAATGTTTCATAGAAAAAGTCCCCACAATTTTTGAGAAATTACTCCGGATATGCAAAAACGTTACTTTTTTTGGCAAACAAAGGTCCATAACTCCACTGTTCCAAAGTCAATGTGTGTAATACTTGCAGGCCCACATTCTGTTATGGTATTAAACATTTACATAACGTTTCAATGAAAAACTCTGAACTGTTTATGAGATATCACTTAAGATCACATGGATGGATGGA
The DNA here is from genome assembly GCA_963576725.1 of Azorinus chamasolen. Lineage (NCBI taxonomy): Eukaryota > Metazoa > Mollusca > Bivalvia > Cardiida > Solecurtidae > Azorinus > Azorinus chamasolen. Next base: position 17,577,204 of record OY755239.1, read on the forward strand.
CAGACATTCTAACGGATTGAGTGTATGTGGCTATTCTTTTGTTCAAAATAGCCATACAAACTGAAAATAAGCCACATATAACCGATGAGAACAAAAGATCTTTTATTCTCATGTAATTATTTAGTCACATAAACAGGAATTGTAAGCGCGGATGCACAGACGAATGGACGAACACCAAAACTATATCCCTCCGCATTTGGTGGGGGATAATAAGGGTGTAGATAGTGGGATACGGCTAAATATTTGGTAAAGACACAAAACAGAGTTTTTTAAGTTGATACTAAAACTATTACTTGGCATCTCATCAGGATCCATTGCAAACAAAAGTTATCACAAATTGGCTACACTAAATTTTCAGAATGAAATAACCTATCAGTATTTAATTATAGAGCCCACTCAGTATGAAAGACTTAAACTTGCTAGAGGATTTTATATGATAAACAGTGCAGACCCTGATCAAAGGGCCCCACTATTATGTTTGCAAAGGTGTGAAAAAGTGTTTGTATGAGAGAAATTCTTAAAACTAATTGCTGGAGCTAACAGTGCCGACCCATTTTATACCCTGTATACAGTTTGAATATGTCCCTTTATCAGGATGCTAGGCATGAACAGGTTAAAGATGAGGAAAAATGCATATATAGCAATTAACAGACTTTTTCTCTGCATAAAAGTTAATGGTTGGTGCACAAAGTAAACATAAACATAATACAGTAAAACCTTGCTAATTCGAACATTCTAATAAGTATGAATTATCTATCTTTAAGACAGGTAGCAGCTTAACGCAGGACAAAAGTCATGTGGAAAACTCTTCTGGGAGCTTTCTGCATGACTTTCACCCTGCGTTTAGCAGCCACCTGCCTGAAGAGCTGTCAATTCTATTTTCTGAGTTCTTATTAGCCTGGTTTTACTGCACTTTTTCCTCAGATGCATCAAAGTTTAGTGGGATGTACTAACCTCTTTCACCTTTCCAGCGTCAATGACGTACACTACATCATTGATTGTGATACTTGTCTCAGCTATGTTGGTAGCAAGGATCTGGAAGTGAAAAAGAAATGATCGCTGTGTAAAAGTCTAAGAACGCTTTAACTTTTGCAAACAGATCGGACAACACACTGAAAAGCAAAATGTAATCAAGGCCTGCACAGTATGCAGTTATCCAAACATAAGTATTATTATAGGTCTATAAGGGAGGTGGCAGCTTAATGCATGCTGAAAGTCCTGCAGCATTAAGAATCCACCTGCCTATATTGTTCTCAATTATTTTTAACCAAAAGTTTGAATTACATGTAGCAAGATTTTACTTCATGTACTGAAGATATTGACATGTGACAAACAGTATAGACACTGCTCAGGCAACACATTTAAATAGTGACTGACACAAATGCAGTTTTATGTATCTGCAAACAGAGAAGACCAAGATCAGATTGCCCCTGCCTTCTGATCAAGGTCTACCCTTGTTGCTATGAAATGATAAAGATATAGCTACAGTTTCATCCATGGTCAAAACACTTCCTTTGTTCATAATACCATTATAAAAATTAATATACTTAAAACTTTTCCTTCATATAAACGTTTTTTCTAGCATTTGCAAACATAGAAGACCCAGATCAGACGCCTCCTTGAGGAGCTATCTGATCAGGGTCTATTGTTTGCTAATGGAATTTGGTAGATCTGTTTCTTTAGATTCTTAAATGGCTGCAATGTTCCACATTCCATTATACCTATTTTGTCAATGAATATTCAGTATATATTGAAATATAGACTATACCAATATAAATACAGAATAGGGAACATTGAGTAGTCATTATTTCTTTACAAAACTAGTCATAAGGTAAACTTTGTTAAGGGTTACACAAACAGGCTTCTATGGAATCAGGTTACGTGTTTGACTACATTAAGTCCCAAGTTTGATATCCATAATAACCATGGGCGATTTTCCAAAATTTGAAACTAGATCATATTTATATCAAAGCCAGATCATACTGACCACTTTCCTGACACCTTGAGGTGAAGGTCTGAACACTTTCTTCTGGTCAACTGTCTGCATGGCTGAGTGCAGCAGGAACAGAGAGTATCTGAAAATACACACAGAGACCAGGTCTTCCAATTCATTTACATGTACTGTAGATATGACACATTAAAGAACTTTAGTGAGCAAGCTCACATACCCCACGCCACCACATGGTCAGGAAAAAAGTGGTTCCTCATGACACATTCCTCTGAAAATCGAACTCTTGCAAGTGTTTATTCATAACAATTCTTAAAACAAATTTGAGAAAAATTGGTCAAGAAATCAAAGTACTAGATGAGTAACAATGTATTATGATACTCGGAATCGAACTCATCCTAGATGAGCAACAATGTATTACGATACACAGACAGACTGACGGGTAGACTGACAGATGGACCGACAGATGACAGATTTCTCTGAATCGAACTCATTCAAGCTTTTATTCATGACAATTCCTAAAGCTAATTTGAGAAAAATTGGTCAAGAACTGAAAGTGCTGAATGAGCAACAATGTATTATGATTCACAGATGGTCTGGTGGATGGACAGATGGATAACAGATTTCTATGAAAATCGAACCCATGCAAGCTTTTATTTATGACAATTCTAAAAGCAAATTTGAGAAAAACTGGTCAAGAAATGAAAGTGCTAGATGAATAGCAATGGACTGATAGAGGGAATGACATATAGATGGATGACAGATTCCTCTGAAAATCGAACTTATCCAAGCTTCTAATTATGACAATTCTTAAATCAAATTTGAGAGGAGTGGATACAAAGAAACCCGGGCACGATGCCCTACTCTTATTATCTAGAGTTTCTCTCGTTCTGTTAGATGCAGTGTAAAACACTCATACACTTGACCTCGGTTTATAGTCTTGTGCCAATTGAAGCTGGTGACAAATTTTGTACATGCCTATTTGTGGCAGTCAGATGCCCATTTGTGGCAGCAAAAGTAATAAAGACGTTCATGTTTGGGCCCTGTGTTTTCTCTATAGGTTGAACTGAACAAAACGAGTTTCTAATCCTGACTACTACATACCTGCTACTTGCAAATTTGACATCTTCATCAATCTGGTTTCTCAAGGATACAATTTCATCATAGCCAGGAAGGAAGATAAGCACAGCACCTAAATCATTAAATTAAGTTGATATACATAAGTCACATGTCTTAACCCTTTCCTCAATATCTAACCCTTAAATCGCCCTTTAGTAAACAGAGAAGACCAAGATCAGATGACTCTTATAAACAGGAGCCATTTGATCAGGGTCTGCTGTTTACTTATGGAACAATACAGATCTGATTCTAAAGTTTTTGCCATGGCCAACACTTTCCTGGACCATAAATGGCCTCAATATTCATGTCTTTATTTCTTACATGAACATTTACGTATGAAAGGGAAAAAACTTACACCTTTAATCCATTCATGTAAGAAATAATGACATCGTGAATAGTGAACAGCTGATTCTTTTTATAATGGCACATGTAATTTTTGTTATTGGAGAATCAGATCTATTATAATTTCATGAGGTAACAGAGCAGACCCTGATCATATGACTCTTATAGGGGCTGTCTGATCTTGGTCTACTCTGTCTGCAAAGACATGAAAAGGCGTTTATATAAAGGAAAGGGTTAATATAATGACAAACATGCCGTGACGTCTGCTAAAGATTTGCCATTTTAACATACAATTTTATATGGTTGTTTAAACTTGTTTTTCTGTTACCTCATCCCCCAATCTGAAAGTCCAATTGTTTTTCTGACGAGTTTCTCAACATGTCATCTTGCTCCAAATATGAATTTGAAATACTCATTACTGAAATTTGGCATAGTGAGGCTTCTCTAACACTCTAACACTGTAAAGTGTGTAACTCAGTTTAATCCTGTATAGAATAGTCAGTATCTGAACTGGCTCTACACTGTTTGCAGCAGTACTTGATGAAATACTGACTGACATATTTACTTCATGAATTTTCATGTAAAAATAAATGACATAGATAATAAATATATGATTTTTATACTGCTGTATGAAGATAAGAAGTTTAAGTCATGGCAGAAACTGTATAATCAGATCTATAACATTCTGCAAGCAAGCAGAGCAGATCCTGATCAAACAGCTCCTATAGGGGGCCATCTGATCTGGCTCTACTCTACTCTGGTATCACCCTGCTAAAACAGATGACACAAAAAATTATTGTTCAAGACCAGCATAGGAAAGATCTGATCTTATCAAGATCAATAATTATTCAAAACTCATCAGTATCAGCATCGTTTTATTTATCCTATCAGAACAGTATAGACCTTGATCAGACATTATGTTTCCGACTCCACAGCTGATTTGAATGTATGCTGAGCTCCAGATAAGAGTGTACGAGTCTCTTTCTAAGAAACAAGGGTTATTGTACTGTAGTGTAGACCTGGATAAGACATCACATTTCACAGATAATTTTCTCAATAAGACAGCAGTCTGTGATCAAGTTATATCTTGTATGGAAAGACATTCAATTTATTATAAACATTGGTCTTGGAGACAAGTGGCAGCTTAATGCAGGGTGAAAGTCATTCAGAAAGCTCATCATGCATTAAGCAGCCACCTGCCTAAAAGTATGTACATTTTTCTATACTAGAATTACTAGAATTCCAGTTTAGAGGGGTTTTACTGTAGTTGGTCATGGCCCACACTGTTTGCAGGGCCATTGGACACTTTCCCCAAAGGGTCACATCAAATAAATTATAATGCTTCTCTGCCAAAGCCTATCATGCTGGAACTCATTACATGTAGTTACGTCTAATGCAGTTCTAATGAATGCCAACAAGGTAGAGTTTGGCTGTCAGAGAAATAATATATTTGGATAGCAAAATTAAAGTTTGGCTGAGAAATAAAATATTTGGATAGCAAAATTAAGAGTTTGGCTGAGAAAAAATACATTTGGATAGCAAAATTAAAGAACTTTAGTGACCCCATGCTGCCACATTGTCAGAAAAAAAATTGGTTCCCCATGACAGATTCCTCTGAAAATCAAACTCAACCGAGCTTTTATCTATAATAATTCAGGACAATTCTTAAAGCAAATTTGAGAAAAATTGGACAAGAAATGAAGGATGCTAGATTAGCAACAATGTATTATGATGCACGGACGGACTGACAGGTCAAAAAGTATATATACCCCGTACAACTTCATTGTGTGGTTTAAAATAAGCCTTATATCTGGGGTTTTGTGTATACTGTTTGCAATGGGCGAAATGTACTTTTTCTCAAGGCCTGACTCCTATGAGCTCCTAAAAACTACTGTACCATACCCTCTGGCTGTGTGACCATTATCTTGTGGAGGAGTGCTGCTATCAAATCTATGTCAACCTTGTCATCATTCCAGCAATGCTGGTATACCGTCAGCAGCTCTTGTTCTTCCTGGCTAAGCAACTCGGTAGCCAAATCCTCCTCCACTGGGGGAGCCTGTTGCTGCACAGCTAGACTGAAGATGCCAGAAACAAGTACTCTTTCAATACTATCAATTCAGCCTGCAACAATTGTTGTCTGTTTCAATTATTTCTTCTATTTCTTATAAAAATGCAATCAGAGTGTTAAACAAATTGGATCTTGCTGCAATGTTGAAGTATTTGGCATATGATCTGGAACAAAACTGTTTAAAAATGTGTTTCATCTATTGTTAAATGTAGTTGCTCTGCCAGGAGAATATTTTGATTCAGAGACAAGTTTGAATATAAAACTGCCCAGATCTGGATCAACAGCTTTCTCTTCCTGTAAGAGCCGTCTGACTAGCGTCTGACTAGGGTCTGTTTGCTCTGTGTGCATATGAAATAATATAGAGTTAATTCTACAGTTTCTACCAAGGTAAACTAGAGGTTTTTGTCACAAAAACGGATGTCTCCCCTCTAATAAAAACAATATGTAAAGGGAAATCACTAAAAATGTTATGGTCTTGATGAATGATACTTCCCCTCATTATGCGTTTTCCACACTACATTTTTCAAGAAGAAAATGATAACAGCTAATAACTCCAAAAATACTGATACCAGATTTATGGCCCTTGTGCATGACACTTACTTTCATCATGCTCTTTCCAAAAATAAAATGTCATTCCAATAGCATCAGTCGAACAGGAGTTATTGATCGGCAAAAAAATGTAACAAAGGGCAATAACTCCAAAAGTATTGAAGCCAGAAGTATGGCCCTTGTTCATGACACTTTCTCTCATCATGCTCTTTCCATGTATGAAGTTTCAATACAATGGCAAGAGCCATGTAGGAGTTATCGTCCGGACAAAAAAGAATTAAACAAATGTACAAGGGGCAATAACTCTAAATTTATTGAAGCTCGAGTTAAGGATCTTATGCATGACACTTTCTCTTATCATGATCGTTCCATGTAAGAAGTTTCACTCCAATGGCATGTGTCACATAGGAGTAATCATCCGGACCAAAAATTATGATTTTTTTACAAAGGGCAATAACTCCAATATTAGTGAAGCCAGAGTTATGGACCTTGTGCATGACACTTCCTCTCGTTATGATCTTTCCATATATGAAGTTTCAATCCAATGGCATGAGCCATATAGAAGTTATCGTCCGGACAAAAAAGTGTGATTTTTTTTACAAAGGGCAATAACTCCTATAATAGTGAAGCCAGAGTTATGTACCTTCTGCATGACACTTCCTCTCATTATGCTCTTTCCATATATGAAGTTTCAATCAACTGGAATCAGGCATATTGAAGTTATTGTCCAGACAAAAAATTATGATATTTTTTACAAAGGGCAATAACTCCAATATTAGTGAAGCCAGAGTTATGGACCTTGTGCATGACACTTCCTCTCGTCATGATCTTTCCATATATGAAGTTTCAATCCAATGGCATGAGCCATATAGGAGTTATCGTCCGGACAAAAAAGTGTGATTTTTTTTTACAAAGGGCAATAACTCCAATATTAGTGAAGCCAGAGTTATGGACCTTGTGCATGACACTTCCTCTCATTATGCTCTTTCTATATATGAAGTTTCAATCAACTGGCATCAGGCATATTGAAGTTATCGTCCGGACAAAAAGTGTGACGGACAGACAGACGGACAGACGGACCGACGGACGGACAGACGGACAGACAGACAACTCTCACGAAAACAATATGTCTCCCCCATATAAATATGGGGGAGACATAATAAAGTTTGTGTTTAAGTACAATTGCAAAAGTTGAGCTAATAAATAAGAATTACTATGCTAGTAGTTTGGAAGTTCAGCTGTATTTTGGTGAGTTAGAAAAGTTGTTAAATGCGAGCCTTGGCGAGCATTTAATTACTTTTCTGACGAGCCAAAATACAGCTGAACTTCCAAACTACTAGCATAGTAATTCTTTTATCATGCAACTCCAAGAAAAAAAGGAGAAAATAAAGAAAAAGAAAGATTGCTAAAGCCGTTTCGTCCCCTGAATGAAAATACATGCAAGTACGTATTACGTGACGTCATGTTGGCATGCAGTGACGTCATCGACTTTTACAACATAAACAAACTTGATTTAGTCCTTTTATATGGACAAATAGTTGAGACCAAGGTGAGCAAATATGTTAATTTGATGTTTATGTTTAATAATGCCTTTTTCCTCCTTCTGTTTTCCTCCTATTGGCTGAACAAAACGTGCATTCCAGTGGGGTCAGTACACATGCACTATACCTCACAAAATACAGCGACGACGTGGAAAATATTATGCTAGTAGGAAGTGACTGTATTTCGTGACATTGCATGATAAATATTCATACTCATGAGGGAAAAAGTTAAAACAAGTGTTCTCTGCCAGAGTTTGAGGTTACTGTAAAACCCTGCTAATGCGACCACCTAAAATAGGTATAATTCTGGGTGCTAGATGCAGGTGGTAGCTTAATGCAGGACAAAAGTAATGCAGAAAGCTCCTAGAGGAGCTTTCTGAATTACCTCTGTCCTGCATTAAGCAACCACCTGCTTATAAAGACACCCATGTTTATTCATAAGTGGTCGCATTAGAGGGGTTCTACTGTATTTATTCATAGTCAGGTTAACTTTCGTCCATGTACAGGTAAATTTCTCTAAGGCTAAAGCATTCATTTATCATTATGCTAGCTAGTCTGAAGCTAAACATTTGGCATAGGTTATTGCAATATCGACATTAGTGTTGTAAAGGGTTAGCTTACACATGGGACTCCAGAAGAGCTACTATGTTCTCTCTTTCAAACTTCTTGGCCCAATTGATGGCTGTCCATTCATTACTGGCCTTTAGTTCTGGGTCAGCTCCCATACTAAGAAGCTGAGCTACAATCTCAGTGAACCCCCGACCTGCTGAAATCATCAGTGGAGTAACGCTGGTCTGTGAGTGATGATAATCAACTGGAAACATGATACCAATACATTAAAGGTGGAAGCAATTAAAGGTTAAAAATAAACTATAAGCGATAAAACAAGAAAATAACCAGTTCATACCACCGAAACTGGTATAATAACCCCTTCATTTATCTGAAAATGGCAACAATTTATACAACAAGAGCTGTCTGCAGACAGCGCGCTCCACTTTCTTTAGTGCTGGATAGTGTAGTGGAGGTCTAAGTCAGAAAGGGGAGATAACTATAGCAAAATTAATTTTAGGGTTACCTGCCCTTGTGAAATGGGTCCCCCTTGTAATAGTTAACATGTATACCAAAGTTGAACCAAATATCTTGGACAGTTTCTGAGACATAGACCTGAACATAAAACTTAACCAACAATGAAAAATCTAAGTCGAAAAAGGGGCATAACTATGGCAAAATTAATTTTAGGGTTACCTACCCTTGTGAAATGGGTTCCCCTTGTGATAGTAATACATACATACCAAATATGAACCAAATATCTTTGATGGTTTCTGAGAAAAAGGACAATAGCTCCACTTTTTGAAAAATTGGAGCTAAAAATTGCAAACTGATATAAAATTCCCAGAACTTGGATCAGATGCAACTTTCTGACAACTCCCCTCTACCATCACTATACAGTAGAACCTGTCTAAAGCGGCCATCAAAAGGTCTAATTACGGGTCTATAAGGTAGGTGGTAGCTTAATGCAGGTCAAAAGTAATACGGAGAGCTCACCCCATCTCAGAACCATTGTCATTTTTTTTATTTGCATCAAGGATCTGAGGATAAACAACTGGCTTGTTGATATAACAATATATCAGTCAACAAAACTGGCAAGTTAATGCATTTCGAAATGAGCTGTTTCTTTATATAAACTGGAATCTGTCAAAATGCCATCACCATATACTTCCAGTTTGAAAAAAAATCACAAATGAGGTTTATAACAAGCAAACTGATAGGCTAATGGAATAGGGTTGCTAACAGACTTAATTTGATAGCAAAAATAATTGTTCAGTTGTTACCTTCTGATGCTTAACCCTTTACTCTATGAATATTCATGTAAATTCATGTAAGAAATAATGACATCATGGATATTAATTAGATTAATATTTATAATAGCACATGAATACAAGAATACTTGGCAATGGCAAACACTATATAATCATATCTTAGTAATCTATATTATTTCATAAGCAAACAGAACAGAACCTGATCAGACAGGTCCTACAGGTGCCATCTGGTCTGGTTTACTCTGTTTGCAAAGGTGCAGAAGACATAATGGATTAAGGGGTTAACTTAAGATACCATGAATGAACCCTTATCAAAATATCAAGTTGAAATGAAATATTCAATGGTAAATCATGTAATTTTATTATTAACCCTTTACTCCATGAATATTCATGTCAGATATAATAAATGTATGAATATTAATTAGTTTAATGTTTATAATTGTATACGAACATGAAAAACTTTGGCCATGGAAAACAACTGTGAATTTAGTCTATATAATATAAACAAACAGAGCAGACGCTGCTGAGACAGTTGCTACGGGAATATTTCAAAGGAGATAAAAGGATTTTATATGGAGTAAAGGGTTAAATGTAAATGAAAAGAAAAATTCGAATTACAATTTGAAATTAAAGGTCACATAAGGTGAACTGAAAGTAAATAGTGACAAGACCTTTAAATAACAATTTAACAGATGTGGCTGGAAATAAGAACAAGTTTATCATTAAACTGTTTTAGAAATACAATCTAAAGCACACTTCTATACAATAATAAAATGTAGTCTCAAATCTTCAGATACATGTACCTGTAAATAAAAATCAATAGAGGAGCTGAGGTGGGTTGATAAATGGTTAACACCATGTAAACATATAGTAGTAGTATATATATGGGGTCTCTTTCTGGACAGAATGATGAGCATTTTTGTACAGTTTTGATACTTTTGTATTATTTATGGCATTTTTTTAACTGGATGCAGATGCCAATGCTCGTCTGTCAAGAAATTTTAAGTTTTTATTTCCTAAGTCCATAAAAGTGCATACTTTTGTCAGATTATAGCCCTTTTAATGGTGAACAAGTGTGTGAAGTTTCATAAGATTTGCTTGAATAGTCTTGAAACGATAGGCAATGTTAAAAAAAATTGTTAAAGTTTTAAAAATTAGGTCAAACTTCAAAGGTCAAGGTCACAAGTCAAAAAACGTAATATTGATGGAAAGGCCTTGCCACAAAGGATTCACATATGAAATATGACAGCCCTGCTGGTTACAGTTTCAAAATGACATCTTAAAGTCCGAAGTCCAAAAAGGGGAATAATTTTGTAAAAAAGCCTTACAGAGTTATGACCCTTGTCCAGATTGTAGCTTTTAGGATTGTGAACAATTTTTTCATAAGATATGCATGAATAATAAAGAAGTTATAGCCAACATTAAATTTTCCGGACAATGACAACGACAACACTGATGCCAGAGTTACAATAGCTTGTATTTTTTTCTTAAAAAAACCAACAACACACAAGCTAATAAATATAAGTTTGTTACTATAGTTTCAGTGATTCCTGCCTATTTTTGTTTCTAATTTTAATTCCCCAAATCTTAATATTGAACAAAATATTGTGTGAATTCATAATGAATATCAATCCTTTACTCCATGAATATCCATGTAAGAAACATTAATATGTCAGACTATTAGCTGAAATTTTATAATGGTATTTGAGAACAGGATTGTTTGGTATTGGCAAAAACTGTATATTCAGACCTGTATAAGAGCTGACCCTGTAGGAGCCATCTGATCTGGGTCTGCTGTGTTTGTAAAGTCAATAGAAGACATATTAATGGAGTAAAGGGTTAAAAACAAATTGCCTAAGACTCCTATCAGGAGGATCTGCAGACATTACTACATTAGGTGCAAATTTAAGTTTTTCAAGGACCATAATTCATTCATGGAATCAATATGTAATGCAGGATCATTATTATCGAAAGATTTCTTTCCTCTGTACCTACCGCTAACATTTTCTGACATGATGAGGTGGAATATTTGTGAGAAAAGTTCCTCATTGCCGGTAAGCCAGACCTGGGACATAAGCTGGTCCATCTCATTGGTGACCCAAGGCTCTAACTCCTCCTTCTCCTGGCTAAACCCAAGCATTGCCAGCTGACTGTGTGGACAGAGAAAAATGCAGCAATTAATAAGTGTCTAACTAGCTGACACCAATAATCCTGTTAATGGGCCATATGCAAACAGTGGAGACCCAAATTAGATGGCTCCAAGGGCAGAAATCTGATCAGGGTCTACACTGCTTACCATACTATTATTTTTAACAGATGTATGCGAGCATTTCCATTTCCAACATGAACCCCACTCATGTAAAAATGTTCTGAAATTAATTTGGTCAAATTTGTTTTAAATATACGAGTATAAATTGATTAATGACACTAAACAACACACTCATTTGACACTTATAAATATATATGATTTTTCAAAACAGATATAGGTCAATATACGTCGAATTTAAAAAACTGCAACGTAAAATACAACAAGAGGGCCATGATGGCCCTGATATCGCTCACCAGACAATCAGAGGAGAAGATTTTCAAAGTTTTCACTATGTTTCTATAGAAAACTGGCCACCCATGGGGCGGAGCTTCATTTGAACCTAGGGGTATAATTCATATATGTTTTGTAGAGGACTTCAAGATGATGCTATGTGCCAAATGTGAAACCTGAGAAACTAAAGGTTTCACAATATGTTTCTATATAAAACAAGAGGGCCACTGACAACTTGTTAATTTTTCAGCAGACAACACTCTAACAGGTGACAGAAACTCGGTGTTAACCCTATCACTGCTGAGCATGGCTTGACTGAAATTAGTACACAGTTTGGATTCTGATCTGACGCATATGTAACTTCATAATTATGTGGTTTGTACAAGAGGGTTAATTGTAGGATTGATATGTATTAAAAACAGTGTGAACAAACAGTCTAGTTACAATAATTCTGAAGCAGACAACATTACAGTACTGCTAGTGTATAGAACAGGTGAACTTAAGCTTGACCTCTCCAATACACTAACTGGCTAGCTGGATCATAAAGGGAAACCTTTATACTATAGAAGTCTATTTTAAAGTATAACCCACAGGGCAGGGCCAAATTTAACCTCAGAACTATGATATTAACAAAATTCATAAAGGTATACTAAGTAAATCTATACACCAACTATCTAAGCTCTGGGACATGTAGGTTTTTGCAAGAAGATTTTTAAAGTTTTCCCTATGCCTAACGTCTGTAACAGAAAACTGAACAACAGCCTGCTTCAGAAAACTGGCCACCCCTAGGGCGGTGCCAATTTTGACCCCAGGAGCATAATTTATATAACTTTTGTAGAGGGCCTGAACATGATGCTATGTGCAAAATATGAAAGCTGAGAACAGTTTCAGAGGAGATGATTTTCAAAGTTTTCACTATATATTTCTATTGAAAAATTGACACCCCCGGCGTGGGGCCAGAGATGGGAACCAAGCAAGCATGACAGATAAACAGCAAGAATGTTTGAGTGCTCAACTGTTCTTCCAGCAGAAGTGTGACACAGAAAAGTATGACAAATAGACAGTGGGCCAGAGCAGGTGACACAGAAAATGTTGCCAACACAGACAATAAGTGTTATTTCAACTTGCTTTTTTAACCCTTTACTCCATGAATATGCATGTAAGAAATACTGATATCATGGACATTAATTAGATCAATTGTTATAATAGCACATCAACAAAGGAGTTTTTGGTCTGTAGAATCGTATCTATAGAGATATTACATCATAAGCAAACAGAACAGACCCTGATCAGACGGCTCCTATAGGAAACGTCTGATCTGGATCTACTCTGTTTGCAAAGGCGTAGCAAGTCGTATTTATGCAGGAAAGGGTTAATCAAGCAAGCTAAATAGAGATGGAAAATAGCAGGCAGGTTAAATATAGACAGACTGGTTATTTGTGATGTTAATATTTTACTCTGTGAGGTCAGCTCTGTTGTCTGATTCCCTGTCTGTGTCATCACTGGAGTCCTCATCTCCTTGGTAAATGTTCTTATTTCTCTTTGAAGGGATCAGGTCCTGGTCACACCACTGGGCCAGCTGCTCACTATTCTTAGACTCTGAAACAATTATTTATACCATTAAGGATGTCCACCTCAACTTAAAACTTATAACTAAAATATTCAGGACAGGAATAAGTTAAGGATGGACACGCAAACTGATAAAAAAGAGGTTGGAGTTTGGAGGAATGCATGTTGGGAGAAGTATTAGAAGAAAAGAAGGAAATAACTCAATACGTGGTAATACAGAAGCTGTGTTCTAAATTTTGTGCATTTGTATTTGTTGCTATCTGCGTGCGTTCCTGGTATGAAGTCAATCCCTTTGAGAATTACAGTGTAATGGCAAATTAAGTGAAAGTGTGACTGAATATGGTAAACAAAAAAACATAACAGACAGACAGAGCACCAGATGATGACGAAGTTATTCCTAAGTGTCACTATGCTGATGTAGGTGACATAAAAATGATTACTACAATGATCTTAGTTTCTACATTGATCAGTACTAAAATCAGCAATTCAAAACAAAGGCAACAGCCATTTACAACTTACACTTTGCATAACCAGTAACCCTCTACTCCATGAATATTTATTAAAGACATGATGACATCATGAATATTAATTAGATTAATTTTACAATGACTTAACTCATGGAATTTTTGTCAAAGGAGAAACTGTAGAATCAGATCTATATTATTCCATAAGTAAACTGCACACTGATGAGACGGCTTCTATAGGAGCTGTCTGATCTGAGTCTAATCTGCAAAGGTGTAGAAAGGTGTATGTACGGAATAAATAGAAAGGTGTCTGTATGGAATAAATAGAAAGGTGTCTGTATGGAATAAATAGAAAGGTGTCTGTATGGAATAAATAGAAAGGTGTATGTATGGAATAAATAGAAAGGTGTATGTATGGAATAAATAGAAAGGTGTATGTATGGAATAAATAGAAAGGTGTGTGTATGGAATAAATAGAAAGGTGTCTGTATGGAATAAATAGAAAGGTGTATGTATGGAATAAATAGAAAGGTGTATGTATGGAATAAATAGAAAGGTGTGTGTATGGAATAAATAGAAAGGTGTCTGTATGGAATAAATAGAAAGGTGTATGTATGGAATAAATAGAAAGGTGTATGTATAGTATAAAGGGTTAAGTCAAAGGTTCTGATAATTTTATCATTAGCATGGATTGGGGGAGGGGGGGGGGGGAGAAAAAGAAAATATTTCTTTTATACTTTTATATAATTTAATCAAACCAAACTTTCGGACAAGGTATCCTTGAAACTATTGAATATAAACACAGACAAGGCATGCCACTGAAATATCTAACCTGGGTTTATAGAGTGTGCTTTATATGCTAATGGGTGTCTTAAAGTGTGTTAAGTAAATCCCCTCTAAAACAGACGTTAAATTCAGTATAAATATCGGTCTTAAAGACATGTGGCAGCTTAATGCAGGGTGAAAGTCATGCAGAAAGCTCCTGTAGGAGCTTTCTGCATGACTTTCACCCTGCATTAAGCAGCCACCTACCTAAAAGTGTCTAAATTCTTCTATACTAGAATTCCAATTTAGAGGGGTTTTACTGTATCCCTTGATTATATGCTACACAAACGGAACAGACACCCATCTGGATCAAGTCTAAATCACCGCTTTAGACACCTGTTCTTGTGACATGACTCATTTATTCATAACAATCAACTCTCCCCTACTGTATCACTAACCACTCAAAACATCACTCTCTAACCCTTAAACTCATGAATATTCATGTAAGCAATAATTACATTATAAGTATCTATTAGCTGAAATTTTAAAATGGTATATGAACACAGAAACATTGGGCCACATCAAAAGCTTCAGGGTCTTTATTATTCCATAAGTAAACAGAGCAAACCGTATTAGACCACTCCTACAGGAGCCATCTGACCTGGGTCTACTCTGTTTGCAGAGGTGTAGAAAGGCTTATTTATGGAGTGTAGCGTTAATATGCTGACAAACTTGTCGTCTGCTGAAAAATCAGGGTTGAACTTACGTCGTGCTCTCTCTTTCTGGTACTTGTCCATCTTTTTACTGCTATAGCCTGTCCTGTAGTACAGATAAGAAGATAGAGCACATTTACTTAAGTATATCTCACTTTGACTTGCAATGTTAAATTCTGAGAGCCAAGTATGCAGCTATTTTACATACCAAAAATGTTATTTCCTATGTAGACATGTGACTTGATTGCATTAGCATTAGCATCAATAGCATGTCAGTCAGTAACGAGGTCAGATTTTGCATGTTAACAGGTGGTCACAAATTCAAATATTGACACATAACCTGGTGACAGTAAAATGTTAGCTTGTCATGATGTCATGTAGGTGTTTATATTAGTTCATAGATTGTCTTCCTTACAAACAAATCAAAGCAAACAGTGATGGAGATTATTCAACAAATCTGCATGCTGTGAAGTCACATAAGCTTACTGAAGGTACATGATAGATACGTTTAATGGAGGTGTGGCCTAATTATTACACTGGCACTGTGTCTATAAAAAGTGTTTCAAAGAGACGTCTTTGAAAACAGAGTAGATAAAGATCAGACGTTGGAAAAGTCTGATTAGGGTCTGCTCTGATTGCTTTTGAAATTAAAGAACTTTATTGAGCATGCTCACATACCCCCATGCTGCCACATTGTCAGAGAAAAAAAGTGGTTCCCCATGACAAATTCCTCTGAAAATCTAACTCATCCAAGCTTTTATTCATGCCAAATAATAAAGCAAATTTGAGATGAATTGGTCAAGAAATGAAAGTGCTAGATGAGCAACAATGTATTAAGATACACAGACGGATGGATGGATGGACGTACTGACGGGTCAAAAACTATATACCCTGAGCAACTTCGTTGCATGGGGTATAATAATATAATTCTGATTCTATAGTTTCTGCCATAAATCCTGAATACATTCACTATTATAAAATTTCAGTTAATAAAAATTCATAACATCATTATTTCTTACAGGAATATTAATGAGGTAAATAATGAGATTGTGAAATATATTTAATGTATCTTCTATACAAGTCATTGGCAATTCTACAGGCTAGTGTATTCTGCAAATAAGCATTTTTATCACATAACTTTGCTTGTCCCCTGATTAATATAACCATCACATACTTTTTTATATCTAACATTTGTAAAACAAGATATTAAGTCATGATTATTTAGCATACTTTTTTAATCTTAAAAGAGCACACATGTAGAAGGGTGCACAACCTATTTGTCATGCCTCTGTGTGTACAGTAGTAAACTTTGGATAACCATTCCGAATTGACATGGACTCATCTTTGTTACTAATTATAGAATCTAGCCAGCATCGTAAAGATGAAGGATAATACCGACTGTTTTTCTGCCCTTCGCCTAAATATCGAAGTTGAGCAAATCAGTTATGTGATAATAAAAAGCTGACACTCGTTGTCATTTGAGATAAACTTTTCTTAAAATCGTCCAGAATAGTTTTTTATTAAGCTTGCCAAAGACTCGCATAAGAACATTTTTCTGGACTCATTTAAGAAACGCTGACCTCAAATGACAACTTGTGACAGGTCCAACAATATATACTTTTCTGATTTATCATTATACAGAGTCAAGGTTGCTCATGTAACCACACATATTAAGCAACCTTTGTGACCAGCACCAACTCTCAAACTCTCCCATGCTGTTTGTTCTAGATTTCTTTGAACTTTTAGTGACCTTTGCTCAATATGGGCAGCAAATGCTTATTCTTGAAGCAATACAAATAGATATGTTGTTTAAAGTCACCATATAAAGACTAGAAAGACTTAGATTATTTTATATTTAACCCTTTCTCTGTATGATTTTCATGTAAGAAATAATAATATGTATATTTATTAGCAGAATTTTTATAATGGCATATGTACACAGGATGTTTTGGTATTGGTAGAAACTGTAGAGTCAGATCTATTATAATTTCATAAGCAAACAGACCAGACCCTAATTAGACGGCTCCTTCCTCTGATCTGGGTCTACTTTGTTTGCAACTGCTTGAAAAAGCATTTATATGAAGGAAAAGGATAAACGTAACTATTTTCCAGTTGATGTAATCCATCAAATGTTGGACTTGTTAATTTCCAGCAATTTTCCAGATCTATAAGGATAATTTAACATCAAAGTTTGTTGAATGTATTAAAGCCATTTTATCCAGTCACCAGGCTTCTCTAGTGACATAATAAAGGGGGTGCAAATAAACTTAGGTTTATTAGGTTACTTCCGGTAGTGGAAGGTTTATTAGGTTAGTAGATAGGCGTAATGATTCTATAACCATGGAACTATTTTAGTTTTCTGTACATATTCATAAACATGTTGATGGAATAGATCTAACAGATCTATTTGGTCACCAGAAGAATTATTCAAATGAGAAAAAATAAAAATAATTGGCTACAGCTGGATTCGAACCCGCGCCTGATCCTACAAAAACTAATTCTAATCTCTCTAGAGACGTCGCCCTTACCGATTACGCCACTGAGGCCACAACAAAATGACGTTGATTTATCACTTTTATTAATTTAATCCACCGCTGGCAAAACCCGTTTTTGATAAAATCAAACCTGGAAGCAAAGATTGACAGATAAATAGTAAATGTTTTCTTTTCACTCTCATGATTATTTGATTGATAAACTCTTACAGGGCGGTGATAGTCATAAACCTAAATATAGCCTGTTCAGTTCCATCGATTTCTGAGTGACGTTAGGTAGAATCTAAAAATAGAAACAGAGACTACGTAACTCGAATTTGACCAAAGACTATAGATCATGTCTGTTTGAAATAACTTATCGACCCTCGATTCAAATCTTCTTATTTTTCAAATTCAACCACGTTTCCCTTCTAGTAATACAAGTATCGAAACTATATTCCTCTGCGGTAGCTCATTAGATCTATTTACGTCTAAATGGAAGTGAAAAGGGAGGGATCCGTTGATCGAAAAACTGCATTTTCAATGTAAATTATTTCAAGAGTGTTATGAGTCTATAAAAAGACATTTAACTATATTGACTGGATAAATCGAATAATAGGTTAGTGCCGTAGATGGGACGCCTTTATCCGACTCGGAGAGAAAACAGTTGAGGCTCGGCAAGCCTCGCCTCAACGTTTTCTCCCCTCGTCGGATAAAGCGTCCCATCTACGGCACTAACCTATTATTCTCTATATATAGAGAGAAAAATATATAGAGAAAAAAGGCTGCTGTCTACATACTAAGATCTTTAAACTCTTTCTTTTTTCTTACCACTTGATAACATCCTCCAGGAAATATTCTTCAACTTTAAACAGGTTTCCAGGAACTACAAAGAGAAATGTTTGAATGACAAGTGTTTGCTTCCAACGATACCAGCAAAATAAGATGTCAAACTGTAAATGTAATATGAAATGTAATCATCAGAAATGTAATATGTTCTTTCACAAGAAAACAAAGTATTGCATGCAAATAAGCAGCCTGCTACTGGTTTGGACTTAAGCTTTTCCCTTCAATTTCACGAATTAAGACTTTGCTCGATGAATTTTAATGCAAGACTGGCGGTTATCAATATTAAACCTTTACTCCATGAATATTCATAAGAAATAATGACATCATGAATATTAATTAGATTGTTCCAATAGAACATGGACACAATAAATTTTGGTCATGGCAGAAACTGTAGAATCATATCTATGTTACATCATAAGCAAATACAGCAGACCCTCCTACAGGAGCCGTCTGATCAGGGTCATTTCTGTTTGTACAAGCATATTTATGGAGTAAAGAGTAAATTCATTTAATTATTGTATTACAAAATAGTATGAAAATTTATTGCCACAGCAAACAGAAAAGATCAGATCTGTGAAGACTGATCAGACAGTTCATACAGGAGCACTCTGATCCTGATCCACTGTTTGCAAATATATTAAAAGGTGATATCAAATAATGGATTAAGGTTTCTTCCAGAGTCCTCTGATGTTATTGGATCTACTCTGTTATATACCCTTTTTAATGGACATTGAGCGTAAGTGGGTAAACAAGACATTACTGTACACCCTCATCCTAACCTGAGACTGTAGCACAGTTGCCGAAGTATCGCACAAACAGGTCCATGTTAAGTGTGGCACTCATCAGGACAACCTTCAAGTTAGGATTCTTCCTGGATGCCTCCTTCAGGCTGATCAGCAGAAAGTCGCAATACTTGTCTCTCTCATGCACCTCATCCTAATATAGTAGATCATACTGTATCAACATTAACCCTTTCCTTCCTGTAAACGTTTCTTCACACTTTTGCAAACAGAGTAGACCCAGATCAGACAGCGGTCTGCCCTGTTTGCTTACGGAATTATTTAGATGTGATTCTACAGTTTCTGCCAAGGGAAAAACAATACAAATGTTCATATATTATTACAAAACTTCAGTTTATAAATATTCATGATGTCATTATTTCTTCCATGAATAGGGTTAAATATCAGGACACCAAATCTGTATTCATCACCAGTATTTACAGTTAAGCATCTGTTATATTTAAGCATCGTTTTGATAATTTTACATAGTACTTATGGAATAAATAGGACAAACTCTGACATCACTGTTCCTTAAGGGGCTGTTTGATCTGGGTCTGCACTATGTGCCAAACCTTTTCAGGAAAATACTTCAGTAATTATTTTCCCTTTTTCTGCTGAATATTAATGTTTGAAATAATGACATCATGAACATTTATTAAGCTGATTTTTTATAATGGCATTGTTATTGGTAGAAACTGTAGAGTCAGATCTATTATTTATAATTTCAATAGCAAACAGAGCAGACCCTAATCAGACAGCTCCTACTGGAACTGCCTGATCTGGGTCTTTGCTGTTTGCAAAGGCGTGAAAAAGAGTTTATGTGAGGGAAAGGATTAAGTTTAAATTTGTGGGAAACTTGCAAAAAGTTTTATTAGCAGTGCTCTTGAAATTTTGAAAATCCCAATACAATGTATGTCAAAGATTGGCTTTTACTGTTGCCAATATCAACATCTATTACCAGAACTGGTGGCATTTCAAATTCAGATAGATGTTATCTGGAGTTATAAATTAACCCCCCCCCCCCCATGTATATTCATATAAGAATTTAATGCTGCATGAATATTCAAGGAATTACTTTTTATAATTACACATTAAAAAGGGAAGTTTTTGCTTTGACAAACATTTCAGAATCAGATTATTATCCTGTAAGCCAACAGAGTAGATCCTGATCAGACAGCTCCTACTGGGCCTGTCTGATCTGGGTCTACTCTGTTTGCAAAGGTGACAAAAATTGTTTATATGAGGGAAAGGGTTAACTTACATGTTTCGTGTCCTTATGAATAATTGTAAAAATGACAAACATGTTTGTGCCAAAAGTAACTTTGATTTGAAGTGTTTTTACCACACCAAGGCCAATCACAACTATGTTCACATCTCTGCCTTCAAATCTCAGTTATGAGTAAATGTTTCTCAATCTCTTCTGTAGTAATGGAAATGTTTCATTCTGAACACCAAATCTGCATGAATCAAATAAACATTATGAAGGGGCTTGATTAACTCCCCGTCTGGTTTAATAATGACTTCAGTCATTTGACGCAGACCACTTTCCAATACAAATAAATTGATAACTGATGTGCCAGCTATCAATATGTTATTAAATGTTTATAGTTGAATGACTAGATGGAGAACAATATAAATAGGGAGACCAATAAACAAACCGAAACAGCTAATTCCTGACCACCATTGGGGAGTTTTAATAATTGAATCAGTGATGATTTTGAGTTAAACTCAAAATCTCATTAATCAGATACTTGAGAAAGAAGTCAGATGACTCAAACTCAAAAGTTTTATATATACAGAGCCTGGAGTCTTTCGGGCTTTGTCGACAGTGTAGACCAGGATCAGCAACTGTTCAATCCTTTACTCCATGAATATTCATGTAACAAATAATGACATCATGAATATTAATTAGATTAGTTGTTATATTAGCACATGGACAAAGGAATTTTTACCATGGCAGAAACTGTAGAATCATATCTGTATTGTATCATAAGCAAACAGAGCAGACCCAGATTAGACGGTCTACTCTGTTTGCAACAGCGAAGAAAGGCAAATTTATGTAGTAAAGTGATAAACTAGATACCCTGTAACAAGACTGTGTTTACCACTTGAAGGTTGCAAGCAATACTGTAAAGCTTGTTGTAAATTTTGATAAATTGCCTGGTACATCAAAGCAACTCTTGAATGAACCTGTAATACATGTTGTACTAACCACAATGACATGGGTGACTGTGTTGAGGGCAGTCTCATTACCCATCAAGGTCCTAAGCAGTACTCCATTGGTACAAAACACCAGCAAGGTCTTCGGCGAAACTCTGTAAAAAAGAAATTATACATATCTTCATATTTTATGTATAACAGTAAAACTAGTATCTGCTATAACTGGCTGCATTTTTAAAAAAAAACAACACTCTTTTGGTTCACTAATTTCTTCTTCAAAGTATTGAAAATGGCAAACAGCTTATGAGACACCGAATTACTCAGCAACTACTATGTATCCAGGGTGTTTAACCTCTTTCTTGTTGAATATTCATGTTAGAAATGATGACATCATGAATATTTATTAGCTGATTTTTTATAAGGCACATGTACACATGATGTTTTGGTATTGGTAGAAACTGTAGAGTTAGTATTATAATTTCATAAGTAAACATTGCATTTCTTGATCAGACAGCTCCAACAGCAAACATCTGATATGGACCAACTTTGTGTGCAAAGGCATGATGAAGTTTTTGCATCTAAGAAAATCTTTACAAAAGGCAAAGTGGGCTGTCAGACCTTAGGACAATTCTTCCTTACTGTTGCCAGCTAAACTATATATCTGCTGCTACCTGAACGTCCCTTTCCTCTCCATTTTAAACAGGTTATAATCCGTTTAAAATGCAAAGTTAATAGTCCTGATTTTTTTAAATGTTTTAGAATTGTCCACTGCTCAATTTTTTTTGTATGCTCCAATTTCAAAATACAGGGTCTAATTTAACTGTTTATCTATAAAATATTCCAGTAAAATATTTAGATAAAATCTCAAGCACTTTCAAAGCAAGGTAAATTCGTTTACAC
The DNA here is from genome assembly GCA_963576725.1 of Azorinus chamasolen. Taxonomy (NCBI): domain Eukaryota; kingdom Metazoa; phylum Mollusca; class Bivalvia; order Cardiida; family Solecurtidae; genus Azorinus; species Azorinus chamasolen. Next base: position 17,599,800 of record OY755239.1, read on the forward strand.
GTATATGTAGAAAAGGGTAAAGTAAATTTTCATTTTTGTGTTACGCACCTGCTCTCTAAACGTATCTGGAATCCCACAGTCTGTCCCACCTTCTCCCCTCTTTCTGCAGCTACACGTTCTGATATAGTGAGAGCAGCTATTCTACGTGGCTGGGTACATAATATCCTACATGGCCTCTTAGTCTGGTAACACTGGTCCAGAATCATCTGGGGCACCTAGAACATTCACAACGACGTAAACATAATGATAACTCTTAATACCCGAAGAGTTTAGACAGAAAAACTTAGGCAAATAGTGCAGACCAAGATCAAAGGGCTCCTCAAGGAACAGTTAGTTCAGGGTCTCCACTGGTTATTCAGCTTTTCAAACCATTGGAAAGGGGAGACTGTGTGTCAGAATACAGTGGTTAATTAGGGTACTACAAGTTCTGTCCATTTAATCCTTTCCCTGATGAACATTTTTGCATAAAGTTACTTCATAATATTCATTAACAAAAAGATTTTAAGACATACCTCAATGTCTGCAAACAAAAATTATAAAGTGGTTGCTGTTTGTTGTAAACTATGTGAGACAGTTGTTGTGGTTTGACTTGGCATAAACGTTTGCATTAGTAGACCTTTAACCCTTTCCTCCATAAATACACCTTTCTACGCCTCTGTAATAACCACTTCTTGAAACCATTGTGATAAATAGAGCATTTGCTCCTACAGGAGCAAATGCTCTTTTTATCAAAATGGTTTCAAACTTCAAACTTCTAAAATTTTACTTTCCTCTAGTAAATGCTCCTTTTGGGTAGATTCATTCAAAGAGGTTGGGACTAAAAATAGCCTATGGAGGAAAGGGTTAAAACATCGCTGAGCCCTTCAGGTGGTGGTATTACTGAATGGTGGATAGCCTACAGTTCTAAAACCTAACATCAGTGAACTATGAATGAAACAATCTGTTCTTTCACTTTTTGGGAGAGCCTGTAATTTCTGTGTCACTAAGCAGGACTTCATTGTACAATAACCATCATGATGACTGGAATTCTTGTGTCACTAAGCAGGACTTCCTTGTACAATACCCATTATGATGACTGGAATTTTTGTAACCTGTGTAGTTTTTCCTGAGCCAGTCTCTCCTGAGATAAGGCAGACATGGTTGTCAGATACAGTCTTCAGGATGGTATCTCTGTACTGATGTATGGGCAGGCTCTGTGTGAAACCCTTCAAGTCAGAGTCTCCCGGTGGTGGGGGAACTTGAGGTACCCCATCATTCAAGCGCCCAGTGGCAGTTCTTGCAAGCTCTTTCGATACTGGAAGATCATTAATACAAAGTGAGACATTACACTTTCTTACATCTGACATGTTTGTGTTAAAATTTAATTAAGAGTCATATGTTTATCAAATTCATCAATTGAACTTTGGTACACTTATGTCATCTTTCTGCTAAAGTTAAAGCTTGTCTTAACCCTTTCCTCTATAAATACGCCTTTCTACGCCTCTGTCATAGTCACTTCTTGAAACCATTGTGATAAATAGAGCAAATGCTCTATTTATCACAATGGTTTCTATACTAAACAATTATAACATTTTCCTTTTCTCTAGTAAATGCTCCTTTTCGATAGATTCATTCAAAGAGGTTGGGTCTAAAAATAGCCTATGGAGGAAACAGTTCAGTTTTCCTTAAAATAAAAAGTCTTATTCTGAGTTTTCCAGACAGGTAGTAGCTTAATGCAGGATGAAGGTTCTTTTTGTTCTGCATTAAGCAGTCATCCAATTATTAAAGACATGCCTGATCATTCATTATGTGATCCCTATTGAGAGTCTCTGTTGTACACTTTTCTTACAATTCATTCAAAGTTAGGCATGTAGTAACCAGACAACTAGTAAGTTATTCATACATACAACTGTTAATCATCAAAATAACTGTTAACACTAAAGAATTGAAGACTGTTTCTTACAATTAACTTCAATAATATTTAATATCAAACAAACACTACAGAATCTATAAAACCCTTATTTTGTCAAGTGTGGGCAAACAGTTTGGGCGGTAAGACCATTATGAGACAGACAGTAACAGTCGAATCTGGATCCTTCCTGTTTTATGTTTACCTAAAAATTTCAATACCTACTGAATATTCATGGACAAAATAGTTATAATGAATTTACAATTTATATGGAAAGTGAGACATTGTAGCCTTTTTAGAAAGTAAAGAAACAGATCTATTAAATTCCAATACCAAACAAAGCAGACCCTGATCAGTCGGCTCCTATAGGAGCCGTTTGATCTGCATCCACTCTGTTTGCAAATGCGTGAAAACACGTTTATATTAGGGGAAGGGTTAACTTAAAACATATTTTTTGGATAAGTGTACATTATATATGTACATGATAACCACAGAATATATCACTATGTGATTAGAATGAAAGCTAAAAGCTATACATGATAATCATAGAGTATCACTATGAGATAAGAATGAAAGCTAAAACTTACCGAGTTCTTCTCTCTGATCCAACTGTTTGACACCTTGGAAGTTTCTCAAAAGTTTGAACAAATTGGAACAAAGTAAAAATTGCTCTAGATCAGAGATAGAGCATCCATTAATGACCAGTTTCCCAGAAAGAATGCCCTCAGTACAATCTTACCAATCACTTCCTTAGAACCGTTCTCTATAATATCTGATGAGGGTCTATATTGATTAACCCATTCCTCAATAGGCTATTTTAAGACACAACCTCTTTGAATCAATCTACCGAAAAGGAGCATTTACTAGAGAAAAGGAAAAGTTTAGAATTGTGTAGTTTTGAAACCATTGTGATAAATAGAGTGACTTTTACAGAGGTGTAGAAAGGCGTATTTATGGTGGAAAGGGTAAATGTATGTAATGAATCGTCAATGTATTCAACACAATGCTGACACTGCCTATGACTGTGTGTTACTAAATGGTGTACTCCACAGCTAGACTACTTTGAGTAGCAACTGTAGAGAGGGTTCACTGTACCTAAATTCTGTATCCCAGAATTACACTAATTTTAGCATCCATTGTAGAGATGTTTAATCCTTTCAATGCTGAATGTCACACAGTGTTTAGCTATAGATACAGTCCACTCAGTATGAAAGGCTTAAACCTGCTGAATGTCACACAGTGCAGACCCTGATCAGAGGGCTCCTCAAGGCGACCTCTGATCTAGGTATACACTGTTTGCAAATGCGTCCCGAATTCACAGGGTTAAGTACAGTAAAACCCCGAACTCTCGAACCCCGGAAAACTCGTTCACTACCCTTAATTCGAACTCATTCTGCGGTCCCAACTCCTTCCTTCTTAAATTCTATATGCTCGACCTCGGATAATTCGACCATGCGAAACTCGAACTCTCGAACTCATCACCCGGCCCGCTGATTAATAAAACAGTGCAAAGTACCTTTGATAAGTCGAACCGTTGTCTTACCTGTATGGATGTGCGTCGAACCGAAGATTCACACCTCTCAGGTGACTATTTCAGATCGCCGATAATTACGTGATTGGTAGACAATGGGTGAATATGTGATGTTTTATCAAGGTGTTAAAATGCAAATGTGTGTGTTTGTGAAGGTTGTTTTGAGCTAACATTGACTGTCATATCGTAGAGCTATAACACGATCGAAATCCTCAAATTTCACCATTCACAATGGTAGAAATAACAGTTGAACGAATATATTTGTTCTCCTCTGTTTTTATTGAGTTAAATTATGGCCCTATATGCGAATCCACATACGAAATCAAACGGAATAGTTTTCCCCAAGACTGGTCTGTTGCACCCGTTTAAATAACGTAATTTTACGAATTTTGTGTGTTTTCGTAGATATTTAAATTGGCTGTAGACCGTTGTGTAAATAAACCTAGACGATGATGATAGAACGTTTAGTCCCGGTTTTTAACCAGACCAAAATGGCGAGATATGTACATAGCATAGATACGTTCATGGTAGAATCACAAAATTTGGAAAAATGGGACGATGTTTTTATAGAATTATGGGTTGCATTAGTATTTTCATTGTATAGCAAAGGCAGCAAAAACAGTGAGTTTTGTTATAGAAATTTGTTTATTTATTTTCGACATGAAAATAATTTACAATTTCTGTACCATTTGCTACCAAACGAATATGAAACTCGGATCTTTCGAACCACCCTTAATTCGAACTAAAATTTATGGTCCCCAATGTGTTCGAGAGATCGGGGTTTTACTGTATAAGTAAAGTTTGCTAAATTCACAAATTTTATGTCTACTGACCTTCATTGACCTGGTTCTGGTCCATGTTGGGCAAAAGATCTAGACGCTCCTTGTTAGTGACAGGAAACCTCTGTAACATGTTACTGATTTGGTAACGGGAGTTTCGCACGAGTTGTAGACAGGCAACATTTTTGTTCTTCTTATTCTTCGATTTCCCCTTTGAAATAGTCAAATACCTGTTGCTGCCACTTCTGCAATATATATGTATGGGTACAGTAAAATTACAATGAATCGACATGCGTCGACTCGACATTACGGCCTGACTCGACAATCTTTAATGGTCCCGAGAACTTGCCTTCTAATCCCTATGTAAACTATCCACACTGACTCGAAACACGGTGACTCGTTAAATACGCTGACTCGACATAGGTGCACAGCCCCGATAATTGTAATTACTATAATTGACAACACGCTGACTCGACATCAAAAACTGATCAGCCGACAGAAGATTTTCGCACCTCTATCGGTGATCACGCCAAAACACAAGCAAACTGTGTTAATGACTGCAATTATTCACACATATGCCGGTGTTGACACTGTTCAATAAATTTTGATTGACATGACTATTTTGTATAAAAACAGCAGTTTCCACCAATGCTAAACACATGTATCTTGACTATATATCTAAAACATCAGTAAATACTTATTTATTCTGGATCCATTTTGTTAAAATGAATCATATGCAGTGTTGTGCATTATGCATACTGTTTAGACCTATATGACGCACTTATGTATGAACGTTCTAGGTGTAATGCTGTTGATATTTGTCATGTTTGTTCGTATGCACTGATTTGATTTTTTTTATATGTTTGTGTTATTTTTGTTTATATTTTGGTCTCATGTAGAATATGTAAGGAATAAAATGAGCAAACGGTTATTTTGTCATTTAATTACCAGACAGTACATCTCACGAAAAAGTAAGTATTATAAACGCCGAAAATCATTTCAATACACAGAACACAGGAACATGTCTACCATCGGAATCGTCTGCAGTCACGATGGATTTTCAATGCGTTGAGTCGACATGCGGGCTGACTCGACATATCGGCGATCTCCAATGGGATGTCGACTCATCGCGATTTCACTGTATATGTTTATATTCTATATATATATCTCCCCTGAGGTCTGGGTCTACCTGGTTTGCAAATGGGAAGAATGCATCTTTGTCTGGTAAATAACTAAACATTATGTAATTGACATATATTATGAAACAGGCACTTTCACCTTATCAAATGAATCACTCTTAAGGACTCAGGTAGTGGCATATTCAGTTACTAAGGTGAAAAAAACCCTGATTATCGAGAGAAAACGTATGTGTTCAGATGGGCAATCCACATACCCTCTCTTATTGCCCCTACCCAAGGTCAAATCAGGTCAACATTGGTGAGAAGGGGATGTACTAACCCCTACACTATCCAAATACTCAATCAAATATGCGCAGACATTGTGGCGACTATGTCGAGCTCACCGCAAGCTGGCTAGACAAAATTATAGCTAATAAATATTCATGATGTCATTGTTACAGTAATATTCATGAGGTAAAAGGTTCAAATACCTATTATCTGGAGCTCTAGTATTTTAAAGCAAAACAGTAAACATAAATCTTTTAAATTTTGAAGGGAGGTGATCCCCCGAGAGCAAAAATTGCAACACAAAAAGAGAAAAATGCAGACTCGGTTTATTGAGTCTATTCATGAACAGTAATTGAAAGTGCAACACTGCTCACGCCCTCCAGCACCGGCTTAAGCAGTATTCAATTTTCAGAACAAGAAGTACTGAAATTCATGATCTCGAAGGATCCCTTTTAACCCTTAATCTGACAGAAGCAACTTTTAATGCCTTTTCAAACAGAGCAGACCCAGATCAGACAGGCCCCTATAGGCTTTAAAAGGCATATAGATCTCTGAGAAAAAGGTTAATGCATGCATTCACGATGGATGGAGTCTTGCATGAAAATTCATCAGAGTGAAGTTACAATTCCAGTAAACTAATGAAATCAAATTTAAGTGTCCTCCACAGTTACTTACTTCTTAAGTTCTCAAAGTATAATTTATACATGTTTCTCACCTCTCCACAAAATATCAAGAGTATAAAAAATAGGCTGCATCTCAAACTATGGAGAAAGTGATCCCTAAGTGTCATCATGTCAAAACAGCTGACACAATTCAATGAAATACTCACCCTCTACTTTTATGAGTATACCCAAATTCATCACACATACGATGTATATATGCCCTCTCTGTTGCACTCAATGATGTCGGGAATTCCAACTCTGAAAACAGGAACATTGAAAGCAACAGTTATTGGTACAGAATTCCTAATTCAAGTCAAACAGAAACATACATGTGTATACAGTGAAACCTGTCTTAGGTGGCGATAAAAAAGGGCAATTCTTGGTCTTTAATGTAGGTGGTAGCTTAGTGCAGGACAAAAGGCAAACTTAAAGCTCTCAAAGGACTTTTGCCCTGCATTAAGCAACCACCTGCTTTTTAAGACTCCCATGCTTAATTAGTCCATGGTTGCTTAAGAGAAAATTCACAGTACAATCATATTCTTTTTCATGTACCAAAGCTTTCAAGTGACTTTCTGAAAAAGGGATCCGAAACAATTAACAAGAGCACCTCATGCGGGTGCAAACGTTAGTCTGTTCGATTGTAGCTCTTGTGACAGTGAACAAGTGAGTGAAGTTTCATCAAATTTACATGAATAGTAAAGAAAAAAATTCAAATAATAGCCAACGCTAGAGTTTCTTGACAGCAACGATGACGACAATGCGGATGCCAGAGTTACGACAAAAGCTCATATGTTTTTCTTTAAACCCCCCACCCTTAAAACAAGAGTGTTCGGAGGAACACATGTGTCACCTGCTCGCAACTGACACAAAAAGTGTTAATATGCTGGAGTGCGAACATCAGAAAAAGGGGAATAACTCAAAACGTATTGCATGCAGAGTGATGAACCTTAGTTACATCAATGGTCCTCAATGAGAGGAAGACACATGTGAAATTTGAAAGCTCTATAATGATTAGTTTAGAAATGACAGCCAAAAAAAGAAAGTGTGACGGATAGACAGGAGGACGGATAAGTGATCCCTTACTGCGGGCTTTTTCTGACCATTTTGGGAACATGACCCGTACCCTAGCATTGGGAATTTTTGCATCGTTTTAACAAAATTGGGAAAATAGAACATATGAAAATAAGTTTTGCAGCAAATCTTTTAGCATTTTACACCATTAAATGATGTTCTGTTCCACTCAAAGAATGCACAAATACCTTGTGGACCTCAAAAATGGGCAATTAGATGACATATGAATACTTTTTGCCTCTTTATTACATTTTGGTCTTTTGATTGGGAATTTTTTCCTTCAAAATGGGAAAAAAACATACTTTTTGCCATTTGGAATATAGCCTTAAAACGGCTATAAAATCGACCGAAAAAAAGCCCTGCTAAGTGACACACTGCCTCTCGGCAGGTGACACAAAAACCAACAAGACAGACAAGCTAAAATTGTTCAGCACAAATCCCTGTTAACTTATGTTTATACCTGTCTGGGTTTCGTTCAGCCTGAACCTTTCTACAGCAAGATTTATGCCGATTTTCACTTCTTCACTGATGCATATATCTTGATTTGGTCTGGGGCCAACATCTGGTCTCAGTCCTCTATCTGGACCCCTGCTCTTAGAACTCCTGCTTGAAGCTGTGCTACTGGCACTTGAAGGACGAGACTGACTGCCCCCCTGCTTAGGCATATTTATCTATTGTGAAGAAAAACTGTTTGTTAGTATCAAATTATATTTGTTTATTACTTTGGTGGGTTCAAATATGGACACATGATTCATAATAATTTATGGTATTAACTCATTAACATGGCCTAAAGTACATATATGTATGAACTAATTGGAATAAATCCATGTGAGAAATTGCTTATACATATGTAAAAAAAGCATGACACTTGATTTTAACAGCAATAGCATTTTGCTATATGTTAACAGAACAGCAAACATAGAAAATTCTCCTAAATAACGATGCAGACAATGCAATGAAGTAAGCTGCAACAGCTAGAGAGTGCATCAAAGAATATCCGCTTGGTGTATATTTACATAAAACTGATGCTCCCTTACACCAAACCTGGAGCATAAGTCAATCAATTCACTGTATTTTAGCATATATGGTGTCACCACTGTCATGATGTCGCATTCTAAAAACAGGGTTTTCCCTTTAAGTTCTCAGAAGGGGGTCTTGTAGACCCAAAATTTCTATTTTTGGGGTCTAAATCAGAATTTGGGGGGTCCTTACTATTGATGCCTTAGAAACATTTTAAAAGTTACAGAGCCTTAAGGCTTAGCCAATTGTTTCAAATTTGCATTTTTTTAATCAGTGAAGATCCAAATCAGATATTTCTCAGACTAAGCAGGGTTCTTGCAAGGCAGTAATTCTGCGATCTTCTCGCATAAAGATAAAATCAAGAATGTCTCATTATAAATGGTCTAGGTGTGACTAGCGTTGAATACTAAAATCGCCTTGGAGGAATCGCTGTTGTGATGAACTTCATCACGATTGACATTTATTTTATAATTTAAACTGGCGCTGTTTTTCTAAGCCAATAAAATTGCCTGTGGTGTATCTCCACACTGAAGACATCTTGCCACTTCCGATAGCAACAATGGCAGACAATATCAAACATCTGATTCACTATAGATTTGCAGGATTGCGACACCATTCACTGAAGTGAAAGGAAGTCATGATTATTTTCCAAAGTGACAACAGACTATGACTGTAACATATTATCGACTTTTAGACACACTTAATATGTGAATATTTGCTACACAGTCTGGAATTTTGACAGTGGCTAAAACTCGGGACAAAAGTCTACTGATGACCCGGCCTCGCTGCCTACGAATATTCTCGACATCTTTTATATTAAATATGCTTACCGGGGTATCTTCTGCAAAATTTTTTTAGGACCAATGCCGAAATGGAATTGCATACAGTCAGACACACAAGTTTATGTTTTTGAGGTACAACATTCCAAAATGGTGTGTGAGATGCCAGATTTGTGTGTCAGTGAAAACCCTGTAAAAATTAATGCAGGTCATTTTTGACAAAACATATATGCCCATGACATATTCTCCCCAAGTGAAGAGGGATCTATTGTAGGCAGAATTTAATAATAAAACAAAAGTTAATGTTTAGGTTCCGTCAATGCAGTTTTCAAATATCACACTTTGTTACATAGCTAGGCAATTTCTCGTATGCATATTCCGACCTGACAATACATATTTTAGGCTGCACCAATGAGTATGAGGAAGAGAAATGAAAGCCTAACTCTAGAAAACCACCCACCCAGCCTTTCTGATAGATCTAGATCTACTTTGAATGTGGCCAGTATCAGAAGAAAATGAAGAAGAAAGGTTGGGTGGGTTGCTTCTAGTCTCATCAATGAGCTGTAAGACAACATGCTAATTTTGTGATGGTTATCATCTTACAGTCAAATACAGGGTGGAAATCGTTAATTTTACAATTTACATTATGGTTATATTGGACCTAATTTTCAATATAAATCTGCACTTGTGTGGAAATTACATCATTCAAACAACAAATGACCTCAGATATGCTCATAAATCCACATTGCAACCCACACTGTTGTTGTCATGCGATGTGAGTGTATACTCACGAGTGCAGTATAGGGGTTACTGCAGTGTTCTCATTAGGATTGAATATTACCGAGTCCCTGGGACCCAGGGCATCAGCAAAAGTTGCGTCCCAAGCAAATACAACTGAGTCCCAGATAATTTCACTCCTGCTTTTGTAATGGAGATTTTTGCACCATTAAATGTAAAGGGGTAAAACTATTTAAGACTTACACTGATGTATCATTTAACATCAAACAAATAAGTGTTACAAGCACTGTATAATAAGGTATTTCTTGATGCTTTGACTTGAAGTGCACGACGATGAACATCGTTTGAGTGAACTGAGCTGAGCATCACTGTATCCGCTGGTACGTAAAAGCGGTTTTCACTTCATTTTCAGTGCATACAAAGCATCACATGGTAATGCTATTGGTTTCAGGGCTATAACATCATTTACTTACAAGTCTTTAAACTCTCGGTCTTGCACCCATAACGCTTTAAAGTTCCTGGCGTGTTCAACTTTTTACTAGCAGACGCCATCTTTTTTCAGCACCCAAATGCCATTACTACGTGACAGAACGGTTCTCGTAGAATTACATAATTTTAGATGCTGACATTAAGGTGGAAATCGTAACCAGTCAATGCAGGTGCCCTCCTACGTACCTGGAATAACCCAGGACTTGATATTAATAGATGCGTTGCAATTTCGGAAAAAAATGTCAAGAAAACGGAGTGAGATTCACTTTGTTTATTGATCCGGATTGATGTAAGACCGAGTATCAGTTGTTAATTTACCTGGATTCATTTAAATCGGTAAAATTTCGATCATTGATCTTGCGTCCCATGGACGCAACGTACTTGATTATTTTGCGTTCCAACGATTTTCGGTGCGTATTTAGATATGATTACGACGTAAACGGGAACACTGTACTGTAAGTCTTAAGAGCTACGAGGAAACGGATTAAGTGGATTAAATCAACCACAAAATAACTCTCTTCGGAAGTTCTCTTGTCAGGTACATGCATTTAATACATATTTATACTACTGCATGTCTTTATCTTAGAATTATGTCGTATTTTTGAAGAAAATCCAACCAGACAGGAATCATTAGGCGTGTCCTAACCTAAATCAGTTTTAATGCCTGTGTACTCCGCCGAGATATCGGAAAAAAGTAGCTCGATATCACCATTTGGAGTACACAAATGTGAACTAGGTTGCTTCTAGAGTCGTAGATCTAACTAGGGGTGACTATTGAATACAATTTTACCATTGAGACAGTCAGAATTAATATTGCGATAGTATTGTGATACTGACAAATTAGTACAGTAGTATTGCGATAGTCAAATTATACCTGTTTTCAAAAGTTCATTTCTGTTCATTTTTACGGAGTGTCTATATCCACGTATTTTTTCCAACCGGTGAAAGGGCATTGTTTAGGAGCAATTTAGGAGTGTTTTATCTTTAACATTGTCATTGCTAAACTATTGTGACTATTGCAATATTTGTTTTACTATCGGCAATATTATTGGGTGTTGTTTTTTTTATCGATGCATTGACATCGAGACAGCCGCTATCGGGATTTAAGTCGATCCATCGTTACAGCCCTAGATCTAACTAAACATTAAGCTTACAAAAACTTTTTCACTTTGTCTGTATCCCCTTCTCTTTTTTGACTAAGCTTTGCATGTGGCTCTTTATTTTACCTAAACTGGCTCAAAGTGTTCATAGAAACGACTTTCATTTTCGTTCAGTCCGCTGTAATTTTTGCAACAATATGGTCCTTTTCTCATTATACAAAAAACTGACAATTCAGTTTTATATAATATCATTCTTAATGTTTTACATTACCAGTACTTAAACGCCCAGTCCTGTGATATATTGTGAGGTTATCTAGTTTCACTTGTTTGTTCATAAATTTGTATTTTTTCTGTCTGTCTGCTGCTGAAACGGTGTCAACATACAATATCACCGGTCATGTATAAATCCCCGACCTGAGAGACTTGGGTTATAACGGGACCACGTTTAAAACCTCTTACAATTTATTCATTATGCCACTATTAAAGTATCAGCTCAGATATATCCATGTAGCCTTCTATGAATATTCAATAGAAAAATAGTTAAATCTTGGAATTGCTTTTAGAAAGTCTACATCGGAAATAAGTTGTAAAACTTAATGGGTTATCCTGTGCAATATATATGTCTCGAATTCATGGCTTAATAGTAGACTAAAAACTTAGCTGTGATATCTGTAGTCATAAGCAATTGTGATATTTTGTTAATTATATTTATAGACATATCTGCTTGATTCTGTGATATTGTAATACATGTAGTTTAATCTGTGATATTTGTTGCAACCTTGACACATATATTAACGAATAAATATAATAATAAAAACACACATTTTGCTATAGGCTCAAAGGACTGCAACTCTCTTCCAGATCATACAAAGAAAACCGTTAACACCAAGAACTTTAAAAGGCTTGTAAAAAGACATTTTATTGACAAACAAGTTGCAGATTGTCAGAATAATTTTTAGATTATTGAACTGAACTAGTAGAATCAATGGACTCAGGACCTACACAGTTTGCAATTTCACAGCATTTTTATATTTATCTTTTCAAAAAAAAGTCGGACACTGCATTATTCGACGTCTCATCAGGATAAAAAAAACATTTGCGAAATTACCTTTAATAATCGCCTTTAACCCTTTCCTCCGTGATTACGCCTTTCTATGCCGTTGCAAACAGAGCATACCCAGATTCAGACCGCTCATATATGTACCATCTGATCAGGGTCTGCTTTGTTTGCTTGTGGAATTATATAGATTTGACAACACAATTCTATTTTTTCCTTTTCTCTAGTTAATGCTTCTTTTCGGTAGATTTATTCAAAGAGGTTGGATATGGAGGGATGGGGTTCTATTTGCGGTGTGAAAATGAGAATACATGTATGTGGTAGTCAGAGTTTGTCTGGGCTGGCCTGTATGCCCGGTAACATGAAGATCTTCCTTTTCTTCGGTTGTGAGTGATATCATTTTGGGGCAGTATTGCTACTGTTGAGTTTATTATGTTGTGCAATATAACCAGTCTATGGTCAGTTCTACGGAGGTCAAAACATCTCCACTTGTTCTGTTGCAGTTTCTTGTATCCCATTGTGCTGTTCGCCTCTGGACAGTATCCAGCTAGAATATACCTGGCTCATATACATGTACGGTGGCCATACTGCCGAACAATATTCTGTTTGCGGTCTAATAAATATTTTGTACGGTAGTAATTTTAATTCCGTCTTAGTTGATTGTAGAATTAATTTATGCTCTACACACTTTAGCGCTACGTGGTATTTTCAGTGTCGCACTGATGTTTTGAGGACTTTTGGGTTAAGTCCAAAAGGGACCGTTGCTTTATGTGGTTTAAATTTATTCAGCAGGACTTCTATCTATACCATTTTTGTGAGATTATACTATTGTTCATGGGGCTGTGTTTACCGCAGCTGTCAGCTTTGCCAGAAGGTTTTGATTAATCTGTGCCTTGCACTTTCATTTTGGCTAGTTACCGGTATTCGACAGATAGCGGATATTTGGCGATGAGAACAGTTTGGAACTTCATTAAGAATTCTGTTCTATTCGGTGTCTTGAGTGTAAGTTCTGGTTGTTTTTGTTCAGTGTGTCTTTTCCAGTTGCGTCTGGCCTGGAATGTTTCAAGAGAGAATAAAGAAATCCCTGACCAATATTTGCAGAGCAGAGCCTGATTAAATGGCTCCTACAATAGTCGTCTAATTTTGGTCTACCCTGTTTTTAAATGCATCAAAAGGCATAGCTATGGAGCAAAGGATTAAGCTTGAAAGTTTAGTTATGGTGCCAAGTCGCGTTGGATGGCCAGAAACAAATGCGTTCAGCTGTAAGCATCAGTCATCCACTGCAATGAAAGTGTAGCTTGTGTACCCTGTTAGAACCCTGACTGTCCGCCATCTGCCCGGTATGTTAATAAGCAAAAGCACTCGCAAAGAAAGGAGACATAAGCACCCGGTGGAAAGCGTCTACTCGTGACATAGAAATTGAGTTCTGAGTACCGCACACTCATTGGAAATGTGAGATGATATCGAGAAAAACTTTAGTTCCCGGAAGCTTTCAACACCGTCCCAAGACCAGCTGTGGTACTATACTCACACCACGACACTATTATTGTTACCACATAGCTCACTGTTTCACTGGAACAGAGTTGCGAGGAGGTATATGAAAGCGACCTGTATGCCCATCTGGTGGAGGCATGTATGCTCAAGGATGAAGTGCCTAGCTACCAGTATGTCCATCTGGCGGAAGTATGTAGACAGAAGGATGGATTTCTTAGCTATCAGTATACCTATCTGGCGGAGGCATGTAGGCAGAAGGGCTGTTTGCCAAGCTATCAGTATGCCCATCTGGTAGAGGCATATAGGCAGAGAAGGGTGGAGTGCCGGGCTATCAGCATGCCCATCTGGCGGAGGCATATAGACAGAAGGACGGATTGTCTAGCTATCAGTATGCCTATCTGGCATAGGCATATAGACAGAAGGACGGATTGTCTAGCTATCAGTATGCATATCTGGCGTAGGCATAAAGGATTGGGTGTCTAGCTATCAGCATATCCATCTGGTGTAGGCATGTAGACCGATGGGCGGGTTGCCTATCTATCAGTATACCCATCTCGTGGATGCATGTAGGCAGAAGGTTGGAGTGTCTAGCTATCAGTATGCCCGTCTTGGAGAGGCATGTAGGCAGAAGGATGGATTGCCCCGTTAGCAGTATGCCCATCTGGCGGAGGCATGTAGGCAGACGGGTGGATTGCCTGGTTATCAGTGTGCCTATCTGGCAGAGGCATGTAGGCAAACTGGGGTAGCGCCTAGCTATCATGTGCATATTTGGTGGAGGCATGTAGGCAAAAGGGTGACGTGTCTAGCTTTCAGCATGCCCATCTGGCGGAGGCATATAGGCAGAAGGATTGAGCGCCTAGCTACCAGTATGCCTATCTGGCAGAGGCATGTAGGCGGAAGGATGGAGTGCCTTATTATTCATGGTAGAAGTCGGCACCAGAGGGTTCCGTATGGAAGATGTACAGAACCCTGTTGATATAGTAGCCTAAGTAGACACAGAAACAATAGACAATCGATGCTGTGAGCAGTGCTGCTGAGAGAATGTCAATTTGAATTTAACTCTAAGGGAATAACCAAAGCTGGGTCTACCAACGTGTCCTGACATATCACCACTTTAGCCGTGTCATGCTAGAGTACTCTTAGGTTAAAGGGGCGAACACTCTATAATGCATTATCACTAGCTGATGATGTTGGTAGTTTTTGAAGCAGTACATAGATTGTATTGAACAAGTCGATCTGCATTGAGCAAACACCTGTCATTTAAGACACTCGTGTTTATCAGTTAAGTCAACGGTTTAATGAGGTTCTGGTGTATCCAGCCATTTACAAAAGTGAAAAAGACTTCAAATTATTTTTTAAGCTAATGCCTGAGAGAGGTGCGTTCTTAAACATTTGCAAATATAATAGACCCAAATCAGACGGACCCCACAGGGACGGTCTGAACAGTCTGCTGTTGTTATATAAATGTATAGATTCTACAGTTTCTACCATTACTAAAACTTCACGTAATAATATACCATCAGCTATTAAGTATTCATAACATCATTTTTTCCTACATGAATATTCATCACGTCGACAAAGACTAATTAAGAATGAAAAAAGGGACGACCTTGTAAGTCGTAAGTTGAGTCACGTGGATTTTTTATCCGAATCCAAGCTATTTTACACTCTGATCATGAATTTGCGAAATGCGAAAATTAGCCACTCAGGTAAACTTGTCTTAAGAGACAATCAAAAAGTGAATCCAAGAAGAGCTTTCTGCATTACTTTTGCCATGTATAAAGCAACTACTTTTCTTTTAAGATCCTTGTGTCCAATCAATATAAGGTCGCTTAAGACAGGTTCTACTGTATTAGAATAAACCGGTCTACAGCGATCAGTATTTATTTTTTCTAATTCTAGGATTGTAAGACAGGTGGCTGCTTACTGCAGGGTAAAGTTAATGCTCCTCTATAAACTGTCCTGATTACTTTAGCCCTGCATTAAGCAACCATTTACTCTTATCGGTCTCCATTTTCATTCATTATATGGTTTTATGGACAGGTTCTACTTGTCGGGCAGAGTGGCTCCTGACCAGACCCCATGTGAATCAGTCTAACACATACTGTTTTGCAGATCGAACTACGACATTCTACAAGATACACATTTATCTGTTTCAATTTTTGCAGTATGTGTTTACTCTACTTATCCTCACAATTATCCTTTAGCTTGTAGCAAATTATTTGACATAACTTTTCACCCACTACATTTTCAAAATTCTAGTTATAATCAGTTGGTCTGAATAGTAAGTCAAGCAGTTTGGATCATAATAAGTATTCATGATATTATTATGTGCAACATGAATATTCCTGATAACTTTGTAAATAGACTGGATCTTAATGATACGCGGCCTAATTCGATGTTGTGATAATGATTTTGAAACAAAAATGGAAGGGAAAGGAATTCGATCATTAAACTTCAGCAGACGACAAATTTTGCAGACGACATTTATGGCCTGGAAATAGTTAATGTGCGTTGTTCGTTGTTTGCAGAAAATCGAATTTACTTCTTCTCGTGACGAGTATTATGATAATGAAAAAAATATCACGAATGAGAATTTCATTCACAACCTTTATGATTATCAGTTATAGCTCAGATTCTCATCAACAAGGAGACAAAACAATATAATTTACGTTAGGGACAAAACAACTTAAAGATTGCACAGTATTTTATTCATTTCCGAATCCCAATATACCACATAGTTGACACTCACTCCCACTTGAGACTTTTCCGGCTTATATTGTCTATCCTGGTTTCTCATAAATTCGTCTCAGGCGCTCTGTGTCGTGATTTTTTTTTTGAATTAAAAACTTCCTGGTGTATATGTTACAGGGACTATATCGAGGGCTTAGTGCAAAACTATTCTAACTCCTTCACAAAGTAAAGGAGTTAGAATAGTTTGCACAAAGCCCTCGATATCTAGTCAGGGATTTCATGAATTCACTGGGACAATTGGTTGTCAGACATTTCGCTACCAATACCATTTCGCTACAGTCATTTCGCTGATATACATACAGCGTATAACGATCACATGAAAACTTGAAAACGCAATCATTATTTATGAACTTTTACTTTAAGGTCTGTTAACCATTTAACTGCTCTAAAGTTTCAAATATTCTCTTAATTTTGTGATATACTTACGTTGAATATATTTCCGAACAGCTATATCTTATATGCGAATTAACTAATTTACTGTGAACGTTTCATTCGGATCCAAACTGTTTGCCTATGCTGTTACGCTCGGTATTTCAAATTGGTAAAGGTATCTTTTTCATCTGCTAAACTGTTATCGTCCAAATCAATTAAATTTGTGAATAATTATAACTGATTGGGTGACTGAGTAGCGAAATGACTTCCAGTAAGGGTGCGAAATGACTGTAGCGAAATGGTCAGGGTAGCGAAATGGTCAAGGTAGCGAAACGCTGTGTAGCGAAACGTCCGTAAACCGGACAATTAGGGGTTACGCGTAATTCCTCACAAATTTAGGGATTTCGTGAAATCACTAATTTGTCAGGGTTTTCATGAAATCACTGAAAAAACCTGGCAATTTTACACATTTTCCCTGACCAAAGTCAGAACGATGTAAAATGAAAATAACATGTGTAACATGTGATTTATTCAAACATTACTCTACCCCCTCACCTTAACTACTTTATTATTAGAATTAGTAACCACATACCAATAAGAAAGAAAAAAGTTTTAATGGACATAATAGACAGACTTTAGTGGGAATTTACCGTTCGCTTAAATACTAGATATGCAGTTCCATTCATATTCATTAGTGGCATAACATGTTCTAGAATGTTTGTCTGACACCACATTCTAAAGATTATTTGAGATGAAAACTACAAACTGAGTAGCTCTATGCTTGAATTTACTTGTTGTACGCAACAAGACAGACTTTCATGACACCTTGAATTACAAAAAGTGTTTAATATCAAATTTTGACCCGTGAAGGGTTAAAAATAGCCGGGACGTCACTTGGGCGTCACATGATTTCAATACCTTTCTTCTCATGTTTCACAACAAAATGCATGGAAATGTTAATGTAATTTGAAGCAAAATATAAGTCTTCAAAATCGTATTCATCCAGCAAAAGTAAGTTCTGCATCATTTTTTTTGCTTTGAATTACATGTTCATGCGTATTGTAGTGCATTATGAGGATAAAGGCATATCCCAAGTGATGTCATGACTAATTCTGAACTTTCACGGGTTAAAATTAATATTGAACTCTTTTTGTAGTAAAATATTCATTTTAAGTCAATGGCGTCATGTGACGCTGACTTGACGCCATGAGTCTACAGACACTGGAAGTACACCACGAGTGCATACGAGTATGGATGTATTCTGTTTTTTACATTTCCACTCAGTGAAAAGAACTTTAGTCATTTTTACTTCAATTTGCAACTTTATTTCAAACTGGGCTGACATCGAAAATCGCACATTGAAACAAACTGCAAACCTGTTTTGACATACATGTAATTATTTCAAAGTGCAACATTCCAAAACGGGTTGCTACAAAGCTAGTTCCCCCAATAGGTTTGATGACATTGAAGTGAGCAATTCTAACTGTAATCACTTCTTGGACAGAACACAGTTAGCTTCAACTATGATATTATTTACAGTGATCAGTTCTCACTGTATAATGAAACAGCTTAGTTATGACCTACTCTGTTTGCAAAGGCGCAAACGGTGGCCATCCCGACACAGGGCTTCAATGAAGTGAATTATATGGTCGGCTTATTCTATTTTTTCTTATTTGAATATTTATGCGGTTAAATGTTAAGTTATATACGAATATTTCTGACAGATCACTTCAGATTGTGGATACCGTGTTTTCATGGCATCCGTACGGATACATATACAGTAAAACCCCTCTAATGCGACCACTTAATGAACAAACATGACTGTCTTCATAAGCAGGTGGTTGCTTAATGCAGGACGAAAGTTATGCAGAAAGCTCCTCTAGGAGCTTTCTGCATAACTTTCGTCCTGCATTAAGCTACCACCTGCTTTTGCCACTGTGAATTATGCCCCTTTTTGCTGGTCGCATTAGAGGGGTTTTACTGTATAACCAATGTTCGTCCCCTTTATTTTCAAAATACAAAGTGTATGCACTTTCTCTACCAATAATTCTAACTGACTCATACACAGTGTATGCCCCGGTGTATTTGGATGCCCCGTCTGTCCTCTCTTTTCTTTTATAAAGTTCAAATACAATGTAGTCGATTTGGCATCATTTTGAGTGAAAAGTTAAAAAAGTTAAAAATTGGACTGATATAGAAGCACATAGTGTAAACCCTGATAGACCAAACTGCACTTTCAGGAGCAGTTTGATTTGAGTCTGGTCTAAGCACTATTTGCTGATGGTTGTTTGTCCGAATACATGTACTTGAATACTTCTGATAGTTAGGGGGATTCGGCGTTTCATCTGGACCCCAAACAGTTTTCGATAAAACAGATAAAATGGAGTCGCTTATAGGAATAAGAATCAGTCCCACACCGTTGTTATCAAAGGCTTCAACACTTCATAATGAAGTTGTACCCTAGTTAATTCATTTATTCCCATATACATAAATACTTGAATTGCTCTGGTCTAATAGTTCGACCGCTAAGGGCCTTTTTAAAAAAGTATCATGTTTTGACATGATAATCTTTGAAAAAGGTCCTTAGTGGTCGTAATATTAGATAAGAGCAATTCAAGTATTTATGTATAATATTAATTCCCTGTTTTGGAATATTTTCTCTATTCCCATATACGTATGTATTATTTAAACCTCCTAACATTTGCATTTTAAGACCCAACTAATCTATCGAACAGGAACATTTAGTAGAGAACAATGTACTATACACATGCGTCAAATGTCGTTAGTAGGAGTGACTGGGATAAGGAAACCCCGCCCAGATCTTACTTGGGATAAGGAAACCCCGCCCAGATCTTACTTTGGAATCCGTCTATTTGTTCACATGGAGAAAACAACAAACAAAATATTTACTGGAATAAGCCTCTGACATTGACGGGGTCATCAAACAGTGCACTCCCTGATCAGAGGGCACAGGAACCCTCTGATCTGGGTCTACACTGTTTGCCTATGTCCCTTTTAAGGAACAATGGGCACTTACGGGTTAACCTTACTTTTGGAGAGGGACGATTGGTGTCCGAATACTTAGGGCAAGTATTGTTCTACATGTATACATGTAATACAGTCATTCTTGACAGTATCAGTTTCAGAGAACAGTCTCTTCATTCTCGATACAGCTGAAACACTCATTTACCCATTTCGCACAGTAAAACCTTTCTATAACGATCAATTGATGAAAAAGATACGGGCATGTTTAAAAGGTGGCAGCTTAATGCAGGACGAACATAATGCAGAAAAGTCTCATACATTTAGAAACCTTATGCATTTCTTCGTCATGTCTTAAATTATCACATCTTATGGTCCATTATTAAATCCGTTGCAGAAAGAGGTTTAAGTGTATTTGTTTCACTGTCAATGCGTGCATGTAGGTCAAACGTTGTGCATGTTCTGATTAGCGTGTGGTTAATTAACCCATGTCCCTCATGAATATTCATGTAAGAAATAACATCAACACAAATACA
The DNA here is from genome assembly GCA_963576725.1 of Azorinus chamasolen. Taxonomy (NCBI): domain Eukaryota; kingdom Metazoa; phylum Mollusca; class Bivalvia; order Cardiida; family Solecurtidae; genus Azorinus; species Azorinus chamasolen. Next base: position 17,620,458 of record OY755239.1, read on the forward strand.
GTATAACCTCTCTTAACCGGAATTCTAGTAGATAAGAATTTAGATACTTTTAGGCAGGTGACTGCTTAATGCAGGGTGAAAGTCATGCAGAAAGCTCCTCTAGGAGCTTTCTGCATGACTTTCACCCTGCATTAAGCTGCCACCTGTCTCCAAAACCGATATTTATACCAAAATTAACGTCCGGTTTAGAGGGGTTTCACTGTAGCAATAAGCTAGGTTTATATTGTGACATTGTGAACAAAGGACATTTTCACCACTGGAGAAGCTGTAGAATAAGATCTATGTTATTTCATAAGCAAACAGAGCAGACCCTGGTAAGACTGCCCCTACAGGTGGAAAGGTGCCAAAAGGCGCTTCCATGTGAGAAAAGGTTAGAATAATAGACAAAGTGTTTAAATTGTAAGCTTTGAGGTAAGATCATAACAAAATCTAGCTTACTGTGAAACTTTGTTAAATTTCTTATAAATGTTATATCGATATTAATCAGTTTGGGTTCTGATGAGATACCGAGTTTCTCAGCATCTTATCTGGATCAAAACTGTTTTAATCCTTTACTCCATGAATACGCCTTTCTACACCTTTGCAAACAGAGTCGATCCAGATCAGACGGCTCCAATGGGAACCGTCTGATCAGGGTCTACTCTGTTTGTTTATGATATAGATATGATTCTACAGTTTCTGCCATTACCATATATCATGTATCCATAACAGTAAATCTAATAAATATTGATGATGTCACTAGTTCGTATATGAATATTCACGTTGTAAAGGGTTAAAGGCCATTAAATATCCGCCTGTGGTATATTAAGGATTGAAATTCACGAAAGTGTCATGCGAAGGGTTGCAATACTCTTGTGCATGTCAAGTTTCGGAATAACTAGTCCATATTTGACTTAAACGCAGAAACGTTACCAAGGTAATGGCAATTAAGGTAGAAAGCAAACACCTCACTTGGCACATCCAGGTGCATCCTTATTTGAAGTTTCAACATCCTGTCTGGAGCACCTGCCGTAAACAGCCATTCATTTATTGACCATGAACGTCTTAAAAAGGAGGTGATTGCTTAATAAGCGCAAAAGTAATACAGAAAGCTCCTATAGGGGTTTTCTGCATTACTTTAGATCTGCATTAAGCTCCCACTTGCCCCACAGACCCATAATTAAGCTTCATTTTGATGACCGCTGAAGACATGTTTTACTGTACTTAAATATGGCCTTTAACGCCTTTGCACATAAGCATGGACCGATTGATCAGAGTCTGCTCTGTTTGCTTATGTAATTATATAGATCTGATTCTATTGTTTCTGTCATGACCAAACTATATCGTGTTCACGTGCCATTATAAAATATAATGTAGTTAATAACCATGGTGTTATCATTTCTTACATGGATATTCATGGAGTAAAGGGTTATGTCTGCATGATTTGTAGACATGCATGTACGTCATTTATTATCGGTTATTCAACATTCTACATTCTTTATTATTAGCTCATTTATTCTCATATTATTTAATAAGATAAACCTGCTTAGATCTAAGTTTTGAACCCATCCATTTTTTAACGTGAAAGGGGGAGGGGGGGACAACAAACAGATTATTGACTGGAATAAGCCATTGACATTGATGGGTTCATCAAACAGTGCAGACCCTGATCAGATGGATCCTTTGGAAGCCATCTGATCTGGGTCTATACTGTTTGAATATGTCCCTTTTGTTATTCCAAAACTATGATCAATGTATCATATAGTTTGAGATCGTCCGGATCAAATCAGTTTCAAAAGCCACAATGAATTAGCTGCTTGTGTGCATGAAAATTAACCCTTTACTCCATGAACATTTAGGTAAAATGAATTAAAATATATGTTATAATAGCACATAGACACATGTAAGTTTGGCCATGGAAGGAACGGTAGACTAAAAAAAAGAGTAAAGTACCTGGTTAAAGTCTACTTTCATTCCGAATGACCGCTCAGCCGACTGTACATTTACTCCCCTGGTCAGTGAGTCATTGGCCTACAATATTGAGCACTGCTAAATTATGGCGCAATCATGCAGCCGCAGTACCGGCGAGCGACCCTCACAGGTACCCATTTTAACCCCTGGGTGGAGAGGATGTGCGGGTGGGAGACACGGAAAAGCGTCTCTGATATTTCCGGGTGGGACCGGGATTCGAACCCCGGACCTCCGGACTGATAGCCCAGCGCTACCACTAGACAACCGCCACCTAGTATCTATATTATAAGCAAACAGAGCAGATTCTGATCAGACGGCTCATGTATGAGCCGCCTGATCTGGGCCTACTCTGTTTGCAAAGGCGTAGAATGGCGTATTTATGGAGTAAAGGGTTTAAATATCTAATCTAAAGTATGTCTGCATCTGATCAGGATTTTAACTACAGTATCCAGCATACTTAAGCTTGACCCGCCTGAAAACTCTTATTGGTTTCCAGCTTAAACTGGAGTGGTATACGCTGGGAAACAAGAAAACATGTTCAGAATTATCACAGTGGTGCAGTGTAAGTTTCGTCATTTTCAAATCCAGACCTTTTCTAGAAAGAAAACAAAAGGTGATAATCCTATATCTCTTATTGAGTTAACATCCGGCAAGTTTAAATTTGGGGAAAATATTGACAGCTTTATATAGGTTCTACTGTATAAGGTGTATTGACAACTTTTGAGAGGTCCTTCTGTTCAAGGTGTATTAAATAACTTTAGAGAGGTACTTCTGTTTAAGGTGTATTGAAAGAGCTTTAGAGAGGTTATATTGTTTAAGGTGTATTGAAAGCGTTAGAGAGGTTATACTGTTTAAGGTGTATTGAAAGCCTTAGAGAGGTTATACTGTTTAAGGCGTATTGAAAGCGTTAGAGAGGTTATACGGTTTAAGGTGTATTGAAAGCCTTAGAGAGGTTATACTGTTTAAGGTGTATGGAAAGCCGTAGAGAGGTTATACTGTATAAGGTGTATGGAAAGCCGTAGAGAGGTTATACTATTTAAGGTGTATTGAAAGCCTTAGAGAGGTTATACTGTTTAAGGTGTATGGAAAACTATAGAGAGGTTATACTATTTAAGGTGTATTGAAAGCCTTAGAGAGGTTATACTGTTTAAGGTGTATTGACAGCTATTGAGGTATTGGCAGCTTTAGAAAAGTTTTACTACATATAGGGTATTGGCAGCTTTAGAGAGGTTCTTCTGCATAAGGAGTATTGACAGCTTTAGAAAGGTTAAATATTTCATAAGGGGTATTGACAGCTTTAGAGAGATTTTGCTTCATAAGAGGTATTCACAGCTTTAGAAAGGTTTTACTACATATGGGGTATTGACAGCTTTAAGGAGTATTATACTCTATAAGGGTATTGACAGTTTTAGAGAGGCTTTACTACATAAGGCGTATTGACAGTTTTAAAGAGTATAATGTTCAGAAGGCGTATCGCCTGCTTCAGAGAGGTTAAATACTTCATAAGGTGCATTAACAGGTCTACTGATGTCTTCATAAGGGACATTGGTAGGTCTAGTGATGTCTTCATAAGGCGCATTGACAGGTCTAGTGATGTCATCATTAGGGGCATTGGCAGGTCTAGTGATGTCTTCATAAGGGGCATTGACAGGTCTAGTGATGTCTTCATAAGGGGCATTGACAGGTCTAGTGATGTCTTCATAAGGGGCATTGGTAGGTCTAGTGATGTCTTCATAAGGGGCATTGGTAGGTCTAGTGATGTCTTCATAAGGGGCATTGGCAGGTCTAGTGATGTCTTCATAAGGGGCATTGGTAGGTCTAGTGATGTCTTCATAAGGGGCATTGGTAGGTCTAGTGATGTCTTCATAAGGGGCATTGGTAGGTCTAGTGATGTCTTCATAAGGGGCATTGGTAGGTCTAGTGATGTCTTCATAAGGGGCATTGGTAGGTCTAGTGATGTCTTCATAAGGGGCATTGGTAGGTCTAGTGATGTCTTCATAAGGGGCATTGGTAGGTCTAGTGATGTCTTCATAAGGGGCATTGGTAGGTCTAGTGATGTCTTCATAAGGGGCATTGGTAGGTCTAGTGATGTCTTCATAAGGGGCATTGGTAGGTCTAGTGATGTCTTCATAAGGGGCATTGGCAGGTCTAGTGATGTCTTCATAAGGGGCATTGGCAGGTCTAGTGATGTCTTCATTAGGGACATTGGCAGGTCTAGTGATGTCTTCATAAGGGGCATTGGCAGGTCTAGTGATGTCTTCATAAGGGGCATTGGCAGGTCTAGTGATGTCTTCATAAGGGGCATTGGCAGGTCTAGTGATGTCTTCATAAGGGACATTGGCAGGTCTAGTGATGTCTTCATAAGGGGCATTGGCAGGTCTAGTGATGTCTTCATAAGGGGCATTGGCAGGTCTAGTGATGTCTTCATAAGGGGCATTGGCAGGTCTAGTGATGTCTTCATAAGGGGCATTGGCAGGTCTAGTGATGTCTTCATAAGGGGCATTGGCAGGTCTAGTGATGTCTTCATAAGGGGCATTGGCAGGTCTAGTGATGTCTTCATTAGGGGCATTGGCAGGTCTAGTGATGTCTTCATAAGGGGCATTGACAGGTCTAGTGATGTCTTCATAAGGGGCATTGGCAGGTCTAGTGATGTCTTCATAAGGGGCATTGGCAGGTCTAGTGATGTCTTCATTAGGGGCATTGGCAGGTCTAGTGATGTCTTCATAAGGGGCATTGACAGGTCTAGTGATGTCTTCATAAGGGGCATTGGCAGGTCTAGTGATGTCTTCATAAGGGGCATTGACAGGTCTAGTGATGTCTTCATAAGGGGCATTGGCAGGTCTAGTGATGTCTTCATAAGGGGCATTGGCAGGTCTAGTGATGTCTTCATAAGGGGCATTGACAGGTCTAGTGATGTCTTCATAAGGGGCATTGGCAGGTCTAGTGATGTCTTCATAAGGGGCATTGACAGGTCTAGTGATGTCTTCATAAGGGGCATTGACAGGTCTAGTGATGTCTTCATAAGGGGCATTGACAGGTCTAGTGATGTCTTCATAAGGGGCATTGACAGGTCTAGTGATGTCTTCATAAGGGGCATTGACAGGTCTAGTGATGTCTTCATAAGGGGCATTGACAGGTCTAGTGATGTCTTCATAAGGGGCATTGGCAGGTCTAGTGATGTCTTCATAAGGGGCATTGGCAGGTCTAGTGATGTATTCATAAGGGGCATTGGCAGGTCTAGTGATGTCTTCATAAGGGGCATTGGCAGGTCTAGTGATGTCTACTAATACCGTGTATTCAATTTGCGATTGAAATTCAAAATGCGATCAGAGTGCCAACAGTTTGGATCCTGATAAGACAAGAAGTTGCTGAACGCCTCATCTGAGCCCAAACTGTTTGCAAAGGCTGTACTGTATTTTCATATGGACTATCCAGATTTCAAACATATCAAGTGTACTGTAAATATTCAGGGATATATTGTTTAAGAAAAATGTAACATGACAAACAGTGCATACCCTGATGAGAGGGTTCATCTGGGAGCCATCTCATCTTTGTCTACACTGTTTGCCAAGGAGACTAGTGACTCGTGCCTCGCACTTACAAAGGTTATCCCTTTCAACATTAACTTTCATCTGTTAAACTAGTTGTTTGCTTCAGTACTGAACGCACGTTTCCCTTCTTTGTCTTAAAAAACCCAAACAAAAACCACGTCCGAGTGCCAAAGGATCACGATGAGACACTGAGTTACTCGGCGTCTCGCCTGGATCCCAATTGTTTGCAAAATGCAACAAAACAATTGAAAGAGATGATGGTATAATTAATATAATAAAACTTTCTCAACACAATGTCGAAGTGAAATACTCAACCTTTATACTGGTGTTGAATTTCCCGTCATCAAAACTTGTCGTCTACTTCATCATTTCGAATGCGATTTGTTACTTTTTCAGCATAAAACCCTCATCACTCTGAATGTTACATACAGATCAGAAGCCAGACCATCGTGACGACATTCTGAATCATAACTGATCCATTTTACTTACTGGAAAATTCACGTATTTGTCTAACAATGAGTTTTGTTTGTAGCATACAGCATTTTATCAAGTAGACAGAACACGAATGCGTAAAACGAAAGTAAGACAGGATGTTGCATTCCTCGAAAAGAAAAAAAACCACTCATGAGTTTATATGTGTTGTTTTATGTTTTACTTGTACATACTGGATGAATCTACACAAGGATTGATCGAGAAGCTACCAGGATTATTATTCAGATTATTTAGAGCGATAAAGGAGGTAACGGACCGACTAGTAAAGAGTAAGTTATATATTAGTGATTTATTCGTAATTGTGAGTAACAAACAAAACCAAATTTAGTTTTTTTTTTAAAAAGTAGTCATCATCATCATCATCATCAGCATCATAAATCAGAAGAATTCCATTATGTCTATTAAAATAATTTCACACCTGAAAGTGTGTCGCCTATTATGACCCGGACCGATCTCCTTTAGGTTAATGTCATGTTGGATACTGATGATATGCTTATTTATTGCTTCCACTCCATAATCCTAATATGCATTGCCCGACTTTCACGTAGGAACCGTCTGATCAGGGTGTGTTCTGTTTGCTTATGACATAAAATATAGATATGATTCTATAGTTTCTTCCATGGCCAACAATCCTGTGTCCATGTGTTTTATAATGTTCAACTAATGTAGATCTAATTAATAAGCAATTTATCATCAAATCTTACATGAATATTCACGGAGAAAACGGTTAAAATCACTGTGCACACATATACAATCATAACTTCTCGGCCATATATGGATGACTCCGCGACTAGTTGTTACATGCATGTTTTAGACTATATCTCAGTCAGGCATTCTGTAGGGACACAACGTTCTGTAGGCTATAGAGCTACTGCGCTTAGATGACATGGCGTAACCTTACACATCTAGGTACAGACTAGTGGCATTTCCCTAGTTGCCAACTCAAACTGTTACCGGCAGTAGGGGGCGTTATCCTTTATGGCCCTGTCACACTGTAGCGTATGAGACGAACATAAAGCATAGCGTTTGGCAAACTGGTCATACGCACAACTGTTGAGCGTATGGACACGAAATTTTCCAACACTATCTTCGATGAACGTATTAACAGCGCATGAATAACGTATATGTACAGGATATCTTGCGTATATGCAGCGAATGAGAAACGTATACGAGCGTGTGTCAACTTATGTCACCGTCAGTGTAGCGTATACCAGCGTATAAGTACCTTGTGAGAGCATATGAGTAACGTATTCTTACAGAATGTGAGTGCATATGTAGCGTATGGATATTCAAAAATGTGAAGCGTATTTGACCTATAAGTAATGTACCTTTACCGACACTCTAGCGTATTCAACGTGTACTTAGCGTATGATGAGCGTATGCGTAACGTTCAAAAATTATTTTCGGCCTCTGCTTATGAGAACGTGCACCGACGTATGACAGCGTACCTGAAACGTATACGACGCGTGCCTAACCTACTCTTATAGCGTATACCTGCGTATGCGAGCGTATGGACATTTTTCTCATACGTTCGCATACGTTCGTGCCACACGCTCTAGTGTGACACACCCTTTACTGAACGCGCACGGGAGATGTTCAGAATGACACATACTAAGTACTTAACCCATTCCCACATAGGCTATTTTTAGATTCAACCTCTTTGAATGAATCTACTGAAAAGCAGAATTATCTAGAGAAAAGGAACATGTTAGTAGAAGTCTGTAGTTTTGAAACCATTGTGATAAATAGAGCATTTACCCAATATGAGCAAATGCTCTATTTATCACAATGGTTTCAGAAAGTGGTTTTTACAGATGCGTCAAAAGGCGTCAGTATGAGGAGATGGTTTAACTATGTCCTGCCTATAACCATGTCCGGTCAACGGCAATGTCAACGTAACGACAGAGGTGGACACCAAGTTTAATGCAAGTTCGCATCCATTCTATAAGTGCCACGTTCCCCCGATTTTAGATAATTACACCCACATGTTAACAATGGTTTGAAGGTGAGTCGCGCATGCGGCCCCGATATCCTCAAGGTCAACATGACGAAAGAGGTTTATATAGATATCAAAACTACATGTATTTAATTCCTGCTCAATATTTCTACTGTACTCGGTCCGATTTTGCAATAAAATTCACGCACATAACCTTATGGTTAACAATAACCCTAAGATGTATTATGTATACGAAACGACCAATATCATCAAAGCCAATGTCGTGACAGAGGTAATACAAATATTACCTCATTTTGTGGATTTTGAACATCACAAAAACGTGAATCAAAACTTGAAGGTGTTCTGCATTTATAACCTGGGTCAAATTTGGAATGTCACGTGGATATGATTTTATTTTTTAACTCTTTCCTCCATAAATACGCCTTTCTACGTCTCTGTTAAAGTCACTTTTTGAAACCATTGCGATAAATAAAGCATTTGCTCCGAAGGATAAAATGTTCTATTTATCGCAATGGTTTCAAAAGTGCAGAATTCTAAAAGTTTCTTTTTTCTAGTTAAAGGTCCTTTTCAGTAGATATATTCAAAGAGGTTGGGTCTAAAAATAGCCTATGAGATAAGGGTTAATGCAACTTCATTTACACTCCAATACTCTGTTATTAATTTTCAAACTTTAACCAGAACTAGAGAAACTCTGTCGATAATTAGGGTAGGGCATCACGTGCGGGTTTCTCTGTATGGAACATGACAATAGCCGTTTTCCCTCATTGTGACCATGTGACTGTATTTACTGTATACTGTATAATAGATGTAAATGCTTCTTGCATAAAAGCGAGACTTTGTATTATTTGAAATAAAATTGGAATTGGAATTGTATCCTCTCCATTTAGTCAGTTGTGAGTAGACACGGACATTAACCAACACAAACAAACACATGTTAGCAATAACCTCAAGATGTTTGTGCATGCGATCTAGATTAACCGTTATCCTCTTATTCGCGACCTGATTCGCATTTGCAAACAGATCAGATCTAGACGAGACGCCAGAAACTCGGCACCTCATCAGGATCCAAACTGTTTGACACTCGGTAAAAAAAATCTCAAAGGCTTGCTTTAATCGGAAGTGGTCACCCCCCCCCCCCACACCCCCCAAGTTAGAGCAGAAATAAATTAATACATTCATATCATAGTAGTAATAGCGACGGGTCCAAAGTATAATGCACTTCAATGTACTGCTCTATAACCAAGCATCGTGGTTATAACACGTTTTGCTTGAGTTTGGTTTTATCATCAAAAGCATCTGAAACTCAAAATCTGACAATCAGATACTTGAGAATGAACTTAAACTCAGAAAATGTGTAATGTCTGAGCCATGTCGTGTCAGGGTTTCATACAATTCTCCTCAAGTGTTAACACTAACTCCGAGTCATGCACACAGCATCGGACCATACAATACGTAGAACCCGTCCTAAGCAGTCATTCATTTATTGGACATGGGGTGTTAAGCATGTGATTGCTTAATGCAGAGCAAAAGTAATGCAGAAAACTGCAATAGGAGCTTTCTACATTACTTTTGACGTACATTAAGCTATCACCTGCCTTACAGACCCATAATTAGACATCTTTTTCATGACTGCTTAAGACAGGTTCTCCTGTATCTTCAAGTTCAAACAATCAACTTCATTTCAATACAAGGTGCCTGTAAAGCAAGTTTATATCATTTGAGACTCTGAATGTACTTTTCAATCAATGCCATGGAGGCTCTGTGTCGCTTACCTAGTAATGGGCCAAACGATATATCATGTACATCTACCAACATTGTACAGGCTGCTGTATTTAACTTTGATGGAGGACCATATAAAATACATTTCATAACATACTTTACAAACTATCATGTCAAATTACATAACTAATGATACAGTAAAACCTCTCTATATCGGCCATTACATTACATCAATTATTTTGTGATAAAGGCAGGTGGCTGCTTAAAGCAAGGTGAAAGTAAAACAGACCGCTCCTATATGAGCGTTCTGTTTTGCTTTCACCTTGCTTTAAGCGGCCACCTGCACTAAATACCAAATAATTAACACAATTAGTGGCCGTTATAGAGAGGGTTTACTGTAACACAAGTCAGGGCAAATCATCACATAGTCTCATCGTGGTCCTTGATCAAATTCCATTCTGTATTTCCAGAGAGGTCCAAATTGGCAGAGAATTATTCCTGTAAATTATGCGAATATCCATTCATTGGATTACGAGGAAATGTCGCTTAAAACAAATGTCAGTTAAAATGTATTTTTATCGGAAAACACCTCACGTCTGTCGGTAAAAGAAAAGAATAGTAGAAAAAAACGTAAAAAGTGCGACTGAGTTAGTTTGAATGTTCTTCCTTGGCGTAGCGCGTTAGTTAACCCTTTACCTGATGAATATTCATGTAGGAAATAATGACGTAATGAATATTAATAAGATTATTGCATATGGACACAGGACATTTTGGCTCAGACAGAAGCTGTAGAATCAGACCTATATTACACCATAAGCAAACAGAGCAGACCCTGATCAGACGGCTCCTATAGGAGCCGTCTGATCTGGGTCTACTCTGTTTGCAGATGCACGAAAATGCGATAGAGATGCCTTTCACACAGTCACAAACAGAGCAGATCTAGATCAGACGGCTCAACCGACTCTGCCATGGTCAACACACCCAGAGATCACTGTTCATATATCAGAATAAAATATATTCTAATTATTATTTATGGAGTCTTAAATTCTTGCATAAATATTTATCATGTAAAGGGTCACAATGATATTGATAAATTCTTACATTTTAGATTCTTGACAAAGCACCGTAAGTCCATTGTGTTCGCTGGTAGTCAGTCATGTGTGTTGCTCGTCGATATGTCGTAGTGTTACTTTGTTTCGTCGGACTGCTGTTGTCTATAGGGTCACGTGAGGTTTTCTCCATCGTGGTCACCCACGTTATACAGACCAACTCAACTGCGGAATCGCCGGACGATAACATGTTCCATCTAACTGTGAGTATACAATTAACCCGTTGAATGCAGAATCTTAAAAGTGGAGTAGTCCATTTTAGAGTCCATTCAGGATAGAAGGATTAGATTAACTACACATGTGCATAATATATTTGAAATATCCGACAGTGCAGACAATGATCAGGGTCCTTGCTTATAAAACTTTTTGTTGAGTCTGAGCTCGTTCTCAAGCTTTTGATTGGTCCGATTTGAGTTCTCAAGCTTTTGATTGGTAAGATTTGAGCCAAAGGCTCAAATCTGACCAATCAAAAATTTGAGAACGAACTCTGACTAAACTAAGAGTGTTATAAGCATGAACCCAGAGAGCTCATCAGGAAACCCATTTATCTTGTTTCACACATTTTGCAAATACAAGTTAACTCGTTTTCTGCATTCATGAATATTTATTACATGAATTTATATATAAATATTTCAATTTGCAAAGACAATACGAATTAAATATGTCGACACAAATTCAGGTTCCAATACATGTATATATTATTCAAACATTACTTGATTCATTGTTAGAACCAAAGGTGCCCGACGCATGCTTGAACTCACCAATGGACCCCCCCCCCCCCCCTTTACCAAAAAAAAAGTGATCGAAGTATGTAAACTAGCCTAAAACTATCTATTTGAACCTTAAACCACTCAGAAAAACAAGAAAAACACGACCCGGAAAAAAATAATTCTTTCGGGTCTATATATGTATTGAAAGGTACCTAACTACGTCAGATCAGCGGCGGAAAATACAACAGTCATGTTTTTCAAAGTCTTACAGCAAAGCCAATTCAACACCGATTTCAATTATTTTGGTCTTGATCTGTTCCAAACTCCATATGCTAAGCGGTACAGTTAAATATTGCTCCGTCCTGTCGCTGCAAGACTGCGAATTTGAAAAAAAAAATGCTAGAGCGAAACGATGTGACTCCCGAGACGCCAGTTTTCTTTCTCCTACTTTCGTTTTGAACGGAGGTGGTTATTTCGCTGTGGCCTTCCGAAGTAGTCAATTTGCTTATCGAATAGTTTATGAGCCGGGTCACAGTAAAATGGTCGCATCCTTTCAAAAGGAAAGTTGGAGAAAGAAAATTGGCGCCTCGTAGCAGACTTGAAATAGTACGCGCCGTTTTAATCGCGGTGAGTTTAATGTTTTTCGATAGTGTTTCACCATAATTCGCGTTTTTGTTGAAAAGATTAACGAATACAGAGCTCCCTATATACGTCTATGCATCCTGGCGGGAGTCACATCGTTTCGCTCTAGCGTTTTTTTCAAATTCGCAGTCTTGCAGCGATAGGACGGAGCAATATTTAAGGAAAGCACTAATTGTGCCGCTTAGCATATGGAGTTTGGAACGGATCAAGACCAAAATGATTGAAATCGGTGTTGAATTGGCTTTGCTGTAAGACCTTGAAAAGCATGACTGTTGTATTTTCCACCGCTGATCTGACGTAGTTAGCGACCTTTCAATACATATATAGACCCGATAGGATTTTTTTCCCGGATCGTGTTTTTTTTCTGAGTGGGTTAAGGTTCAAATAGATAGATTTAGGCTAGTTTTACACATTTTCTTTTGGGGGGGGGGGGGGGGGGGTGAGTCCAAGTATGCGTCAGAACTTGGGAAACAGGCATACATGGTTAAGAATGTTTCAAACAACAACAAGACCGACAATGTGTTCAAGCCATAAGTTCCAAATAAACGGACCCTTTTAACCCTTATCCTGTCGAAAAGAAATCTGACCCAAACCCTGATATGCTGTAGTTTTCATTTAACACTGATTCCTTAACCTTTAGCCTGCTGAGCAAATTATTTTTACATATTTTTTTCACCTACTACATTTCCAAATTTCAAGCTATAGTCAAATTGTCTACCAAAATGCAATCAGGGTGTCAAACAGTTTGGATCCTAATGAGACGTCGTCGAGTTACTCGGCGTCTCATCTGGATTCAAACTGTTTGGATAGGTATTCACTCATCCTCCCATAGCAGGCTAAAGATGAATGGATTTAGGAAATAACTGTCCAAGTGATAACCAGCTTGGATTCTGATGCGACGCCGAGTTACCAAGCAGACGGCTCCTGCAGGATGCGTCGGAAGTGGGTCTGGTCTGTCCAAGCAGCCCTTACAACTTGTTGTACTTGCTAACACACAACTGATGCTACTTTTATGATTTCAGTGTATTCCAAAGAACGACACAGCCAGAAACTTAGTGCAAAAGTGGAATCCCCAGTTTGTGTTCCTTTTCCAAACTGTGTACTTTGTGGGCTACATTCTAACTCAGCTTCCAGGAGGAGTTCTGGCCGTTAAGTTCTCACCAAGAAGGTGCATATACATATATACACTGGGGCCTTTCTTATGCGGCCATAAAAAGAGGTCTAATTCTAGGTCTGTAAAACAGGTGGTTGTTTAATGTAGGTCATAAGTAATGCAGAAAGCTCCCATTGGAACCCGTTGTTTTAAGACGCCTATGCTCAACAATTAAATGGCCGCTTATGGCAAATTCCACTGTATATAATTTGCCAATAAAACCTATCAATAATGACCTTTTAACCCTTTCCCTGTTCTATGTTTATAACAAATTTCAATACCTACTGAATATTCATGGACACAATAGGTATAATGAAATATGGAAGGTGGAACATTGTAGCCATTTTAGAAAGTAAAGAAGCATATCTTTCAAATTCCACTAGCAAACAGAGCAGACCCTGATCAGACGGCTCCTAGAGGAGCCGTCTGATCTGGGTCTACTTTGTTTGCAAATGTGTGAAAACACGTTTATATGAGGGAAAGGGTTAATGAATGCACACGGGGAGTTCTAAGAGTAGTTGGTTACTTTACACAGGTCGAACGTAATGAAGAAAGCTCATATTGGAGTCTTGGAGATATTCATATACATGTAAGATACAGAAATAGACCTTTTATGGTTACTTTCGATTTACTGTAAATAAAAATTATATTATATCATCCAATTACATGTGAACTCACCATCATTATGGCCTGACTTAGCTAGTGAAGATTCCTGAAAGTGGTTGTCCACATCGTCTGCAACAGCGTTTGAGGCAAGTTCCCTGTTGAATATTCATGTAAGAAATAATGGCATCATGAATATTTAGTAACTGAATTTTATATTTATTTCAATTTGCTTTGACCAAAAACTGGAGAATCAGATCTATATCGTGTCATAAGCAAACAGAGCAGAGCAGAGCAGACCCAGATCAGACGGTTCCTACAGGACCGTATTATCTTGGTTTATTCTATTTGCATTGGAGTGGAAAAACCCCCAAACATTTATATGAAGGAAATGGTGAAGACGTGCAGGCTCGATCGCAAAGGCTGCAGACACATGTCAGTTCTGAGATGGGTGTTGCGGCTTATTAGTATTATTATAATATCAATTACAACTGTAAATATTCAACGTAATTAAGCTTGTCCTGTTTGAAATTTGGAATGGTCCATTTGAAAAGTCAGCAATGTAAGGGATACTTCTCTGGACCAATTTGACCGTATTTCTTGACACCATGGACACATTTGTGTTGACCTTTGCAAACAGTTTGGATCCAGATGAGACATCGAGTGTAAAACCCTTCTAAACCGGAATTCTAGTAGAGAAAACATAGATACAGTAAAACCTCTCTATAACGGCCACTAAATTACATAAAATATTTTGTGTTAAAGGCAGGTGGCTGCTTAAAGCAAGGTGAAAGTAAAACAGAACGCTCGTTCAGGAGCATTCTGTTTTACTTTCACCCTGCTTTAAGCAACCACCTGCCCTAAATACCAACTAATTACCACAATTTAGTAGGGCTGACTATTGGGGCAATATTTGACTATTGCAATACTATTGCTATTGCTGAAAGTACTATTGCGATACTATTGCTATTGCTGGAAACTATTGCAATACTATTGCAATAGTTAGTGCCAAGATTTGAAAACTTGTAAATGCAAATTTGCACAGTGTAAGATACAATTTTGCTGTAAATACTTACTAAAAAATGTTTGTGGAAATGATTTAAAATAGATTGGGCTTTGCCACTTGTGTTTTACCGCTTTTGTTTTTAACAAACTCGATCTCCGCGATGGTCGACCCCATCTTGAAAACACAATGCCAATTATATGAAAGAACTATTGAAACTATCGATAGTCAGAGCAACTATTGCAATAGTCTATCGTCAAATGGAAATAACTATCGATAGTGTAATTGGGATAGAGAACTATCACGATAGTTCGATAGTTTGATGTATTGTTACACCACTACAATTTAGTGGCCGTTATAGAGAGATTTTACTGTATATGTGCTTTTAGGCAGGGGTTGCATTTAGCCACCACTCTATTTACAGATCCATAATTAGACTTCTTCTACTCTGCCAATGCTGAAATAAAAAAAATCTTTTTTAGGGCAAATTTGAAAATTATATATAACCTTTACTTTATATTTTACTAAGGTTTACTATTCCCAATACTCGTAGTGGAATCATTGAGGTGCAATTGTTATCTGTTATCTTTGACAAACTTATTAACCCATTACCCTATGGACTATTTTAGGCCCGTCATTTAATAAATCTAGTGAAAAGTACGAATTGCTAGAAAAATGAAAATTTCAGACTTGTGTAGTTTTTATTCCATTGTAATAAATAGGGCATTTGCTCCTATGGAGGAAATGCCCTATTGATAACAATGGTTTTAAAAAGTGTCTTTTACAGAGGCGTCAAAAGACGCCAATACGATGGAACTAATCAAAATGAAAATGGATATCATTAAATGTTAGTGTTGAGTTCATATTTTAGTTTTACCTATTCTTGATACCTATGGTTCGGATTGCGTTGAACATATGCGACGCTCGTGTATACGAAAATCAACATATATATTAGCTTTATTCGTTCGTGTGTCTTATTTTCGCTCGTGCTCTCAAACTAATGCACCGATTCAGGATCTTTGTCGATATGTTGTCTTGTTCGGACTATATTTACAAATTTCTGAAATGTCAACTTTAAAATGGATTCCCAATGTCTTGCCAGGTTGTATGCATTCATATTTAAAGAAGCAAATCGAAGAAGTTGGCCGTATTATTTACACAAATGTATTCATGTATACATGTATAGTATATCGGACTGATTTTTCAAAATCGCTATGTATTTTTACAGTTCATCAGGTCCAGTATGTTATACGCATGTAATTTCGGTACCGCTACTTATGGAGAGCAAATGTTCTCAACTCATTTAAACGAGTTGTAGCGAGTATTAGTAGTAATTATTCAAATACGGTTGCCGAATTGCAAACCCTTATGACATAGAGTAGACACTTAGATTATTAACAGGATCAACATTGCTTCAGTACTGTTTGGAAAAAGTTGAGGACAATTACAGGCACATGATACCTTGTTATTGCAGTGTGTTCGGTGTTTGTATCCTGCTCAGCAGCCTATTGACATTGGTGATGAGGTTCTCTCTACAGTATCACTACTGGTTGGTCTTTGTAATCCGCTTCATACAAGGTTTAATTGAGGTAAGACCAGGGTCCATGCTTATAAAGCTTTTAGTTGAGTCTGAGTTTCGTTCTCAAGCTTTTGATTGGTCAGATTTGAGTTCTCGAGCTTTTGATTGGTCAGATTTGAGCCACAGGCTCAAATCTGACCAATCAAAAACTTGAGAACGAACTCAGACTCAACTAAAAGTTTTATAAGCATGGAGCCAGGAAGACAAGAGGCTTTGTTGTTATCATCTTGATAATACACATACAGTAGAACCTGTCTTAAGCGACCATTCATTTATTGAACATAGGAGTCTTAAAAAGCAGGTAATTGCTTAATGCAGGACAAAAGTAATACAGAAAGCTCCTACAGGAGCTTTCTGTATCACTTTTGACCTACATTACACTACCACCTGCCTTACGGACCCATAATTAGACCTCTTTTTGAAGACCGCTTACGGCTGGTTCTACTAAACAGTATAGTGGAAATCACTCTCTTTACCGAACTCTAAATGAATAAACATGGGAGTCTATATTAGAACCTGTCTTAAGCGACAATTAGAAAGAGGTCTAATTAAGGGTATGTAAGGCCGGTGGTAGCTTAATGCAGGTCAAAAGTGATGCAGAAAGCTCCTACAGGAGCTTTCTGCATTACTTTTGCCCTATATTGAGCAACCACCAGATTTTTAACATTCCTGTGTCCAGTCAATACAAGGTCGCTTACTGTAAACATCAAATAGTTGCTTAAACTAGAACGAAAGTAATGCAAAAGACTCAAAATGGTAATTTTCTGTATAACTTCCGTTTTGCCTTTAACTACAAATGTAGTACCACTTGTATGTGCATGTACACCTAACAATTAAACATCTTTTGGGTGGTCGTCGTTTAGATAGTTTACTGTATTATCTTATGCACTATGATGGTAGCAACTTATTTCAGTTACGTAACATTTATAAGTTGGTTGAACGTGAAAGTAAGTGTTTAGCGGGCAGCACTAAGGATTCGGTTAACTAAAGGATTGCTGCAAGCCCCTCGGCTGGGGATCATGCATTATTACTGTTTACAAGGCACTATTCCGTTTACAATCAACTGCTGTCTCTAGCCTCTCAGTTGAGGATCATGTTTTATTACTGTTTACAAGGCATACCTTCGGTTACAATTAATTGTTGTTCGCAGCCTCTCGGCTGAGGTCATTCATTATGACTGTTTACAATACTGTTCTGTCGATGGGCAACCAACTAATAATGAGCAGCAGACATAAGAACCAACAAATTAAATTAACCAAATATTGATACAAAAATATAAGAGAAACAGATTCACAACAGCTTATTAACTATTATCTGTTTTTGCCCGTTGGTTTGATGCAGAACTGAGCTAGCCCCATCTACCCAAAAATGGGGTTAGTATAATTTTGCACTGGGTCATCTGACCATAATTTTTTCTTATCCTTATGGTTTGGTACAGAACTAATCTAATCCCCAAAACAGGGTTGGTTTAGTTCTGTACGGAAACATACAATCCAGATATATTGAAATCGGTAAACATCATATATATGTACTTTTACTTTAGAGAAGATCCTTATATATTCATGAACATTTTCATATGACCGTTAAAAACATTGAGATCTCAGCAAATATGATTTGAAATTTCAAATACGATATTTATGCCATGCACTTTGTGTACACATATGACCATATTGGCTATACTGTGCGTATGCAAATTTATGCCAAATAAAATATAATATGTTATGTTTACAATACATAACTTCGGATACAGTTAATTGCCATTTGCAGTCACTCGGTTGGGGGCCATTAATTATTACTGTTTACAAGGCATAATTTCCGGTTCCAATTAATTGCTGTTTGCAGTAGGGGTAATAAATTATAACTAGTTATATAAGGCATACCATTATTACTGCGTACACGGTCTAACTTAAGTTCAATTAATTGTTCTTAACAAACCTTCGTTGGTGTCGCGTTAATTATGCATGCCTGACATAAATTTCTTAATTTCATATTTTTATACAAGAATTAACCCTTTCCCTGTTCTATGTTTATTTCAAATTTCAGTACCCAAAGAATATTCTTTAACAAAATAGTTATAAAGCAATATGCAAGGTGGAACATTGTAGACATTTTAGAAAGCAAAGAAACTGATCTATCAAATTCTATTAGCAAACAGAGTAGTCCCTGATCAGACGGCTCCTCTTGAAGCCGTCTGATCTGGGTCTACTCTGTTTGCAAATGCGTAAAAACACGTTTGTATGAGGGAAAGGGTTAAATAAAACCAATATTCATAACGGGCGTTAGCGTGAATAGTCATTGACTCTTTCCATCATATAAACGTTTTCTTAAACCTGTACAAATAGAGTAGACTCAGATCAAACGGCTCCTGTAGGAGCCGCCTGATCAGTGTCTATTCTGTTTGCTTATGCTTTGGTCACAACCCCTTCCGATTAGGCTTAGGATGTACTCCCGGCATGATTTTTAGCCATTTTGGCCTGGTCCCCGGCCGGACACCTGACATTGCCGGCCGGTGGCCGGGGCTCTCAGGCAGCATCGGGGAGGTGCCCGAAGAGTTTTAACTCGAAGTTAAACTTTCTCCGGTGTCCCGTAGATTTTCATAACCGGTCACATATCCTTCACACATCATTTAAGTATAGTCCGATATCCGGCCGGGAATCGAGCGGTAATCGGCCGGTGTATGTAGCCTCAGAGGAGAAATTTTTGGGACCGGACATGGGCCGTTATCCGGCCGATGTCTGTTTACTCATTGGAAAGTAACCTACCGATGTCCGATCGGCTTGAACCGATGTGGACTAGATGTGTTACATACATCGGCCGGTTACCGGCCGGCTAGAACCGGACATCGGTCGGGCATCGGGGGAGCTATATAAACGCCCGTCAGTCGCCGTGTACAACATTATAGCGCGTTAGAACCGGATGTCCGTAGGATACTCGGGCGATATTCGTACGATGTCCGGTGAATAGGCCGATTATCGCCCGGACATCATAGGATAATCGGCCGATTAGTATTAGATGTTCGGTCAGTATTCAGTGCCTCGCCGGCCCCCAAAAAATTCTCTTTGGAAACAGACGCCGTACGATTACCAGACGGTTTTCGGACGATTTCCGCACGCTCTCCGGACGGTGCCATTTATGTAAATGATGTGTGACAATGTTTTTGACCGGTGTTGTCCGATGTCGGAAAAATGGCCAAAACCAGCGGTGTACTCCCGATTACCCCCTGTCCCCGGATACCGGCCGATCTTTGTGACCATACCATTATGAGATTATCACAGGTATAACCCTACACTTTCTACCCAAACAACATAGGTCCAGATAAGACGCGTATATTTAAACATTTTTAAGACTGACTCCTTTATTTCTTCACCAAACTCTATTTTGTGACCACTCATTAGATCACAAGTGGTCACAGCATAGGGTTTAGTGGAGAAATGACGAATTTAGTATTTGAGTACGCACCTTAATCTGTTGCTATGGTGCCTTAAACATGTTTTAGTGTATATGCAATTTAATTAAGCTCAACACCTTGAACTTGTTTTCTAGGGTCCATCAATACCAGCCATGAATGGGGTCATCTCGAAGTGGACCCTCAAACATGAAAAGAGCAAACTGGTGACAATAGCTTACTCAGGTAAATAACCCCGGAGATATAACAAAGATTTTTATATTATCTTTTAAATCTGTTTGCAAATCGCATTTTCCAACAGACTGAATCCAGATGAGACGCCGAGTAACCCGACGTCTATACGAGGATCCAAGCTGTTTGATACTCGGTCATTAGGTTCTTTCTCAAAAGCTTGATCAAATTGGAAGGGTTCAAATTAGAAGCTGATCTAAATTTAAGCACGTCTTCTGTCTTCACAGCTGAGTAAGGATCATCATTGTATGTATAATCATCCTGTGGATATGTTCTACACATTCTTTAACCCATTCCTGCATAGTCTATTTTTAGACAATTCCCTCATAGGTTATTTTTAGACCCAACCTCTTTAAATAAATATATACATGTAATATGTTCTTTACTAGTTAAAGGGAACACTTTAGAATTGTGTAGTTTTGAAATAAATGTGATAAATAAAGTATTTGCTCTTATGGAACAAATGCTCTATTTGTCACAATGGTTTCAATTAATGACTTTACAGAGGCGTCAAGGGGCGTCAATATGAGGGAATATATTAAACAATATTCTACAACCTCTTTAACCCTTCTCATGCCATTAGCCTACAGGTGTTTGCACTCAGTCCTGCTCACAATAGTTTTTTTCAATGAACAGCAAACAATTATATTACTACATTATAGAAACGTATTTTTTATAACGTTAACAGAAAGTAGCTACAATGGTGAGGTACATTTTGAAGTGAGCAGTAAACATGGACGGACCGGGTTGCATGTGGAATGACAGTCACGATATTTCACACTAACATCTAGACCTGAATGTCTATATTACAGAATTAATACATGTACTGAAGTCAAAAGGCAATCGCTTTGTCGAGAAGTTTTGAGAACGTATAATCATTTAAGAAATAAATGACGTGCTTCCGGTGTTCATGAGGTTATGCAACGCATAGCTTTACGAGCAAAGTTAGTGAAACCCGAAGGGCTTCACGTGAATCTTTGCTCGTAAAGCTATGCGTTGCATAACCTCATGAACACCGGGAGCACGTCATTTATTTCTTATATTTCAACGGATTTTTTAGCCGCTATCTAGGTCGTTGCCAGGTTTGTTTCTACCGTAGTAGGATTGTTGGAGATAACGCTCCTTACGTCACGTGTACATAACACGGAAGTGACGTTTACATCGCTTGGGAACAGACGTTGATTAATAGAGTTTGAATGTAGTACGCAAAGAGAGAATTGAGAGAAGTAAATGCTTCACTCATTACTTGATAATATATTTGATACGCCACGGCAATATTATGTATTCAAGCGATAATTCTCAGTAAGAAGATGCCACATTTCAAATTTTCAGGACCGCTTGAGCGGAATTCTGGGAAAAGGAGAACCGACTCAAACCGGTATTGAAATGAACGTTCATAGGAAAATGCAACTTTCTTTTTAGAATAAGGTTATATAAGGACGTTGCAGGGCGAATGTAAATATATACATGTATATGCTTGCGTAGCATTTTATCTGCTAGAGACGTCTCTTAACCCTTTACCAAATAGACTGTTTCTAGTTATGGAGACAGGTGGCCACTTAAAGCAGGTTGAAAGTAAAGCAGAATGCGCCTTAAGGCGCATTCTGCTTTACTTTCAGCCTGCTTTAAGCTACCAACTGCTAGGATATAGAAAACATTTCCTATGGTATTTGTTCATGACTATATAAAATTGAACTATTTTCTTAAGTGGAGGAATAAATTAAACACGCTAAAAGCCGCTTCTATCAGGTAAAGGGTTGAAGCCTTTTCAAACGGGGTAAACTCAAATCAGACGACCCATGTAGACGCCGTTTGTTTAGGGTCTGCTTTATTATAGAAGTGATTGTACAGTTTATACCATGGGCAAAACATCCTGCAGTCCTCAATCAATGTTTATACCATGGGCAAAACATCCTGCAGTCCTCAATCAATGTAAAACTGCAGTTATCGAATATTCATGAATCTTACGTGAATATTCTTCGGGTAAAGGATTAAACAGATGCCGACTATTGTTACAATATGTTTGTATCCGGCATATATATCTCCATAATAGGGACAAACTTGGTAAGTATTAATGGCTGATACAGGTAAAAATTATACATGTAATATAAAATAAGTAAACATCTCTATAACGACCTGACCACTAAAATGGGTATACCCTGCGTCTTTAAAGAAGGTGGTAGCTAAATGCAGGAATCAAGGTATGCTGAAAGGTTTACATTACACTCATTCTGCATTAAGCAAACATCTGCTCTTATAGCCTTCCTGTGGTGGTCGATAACCCGTTGCTCAATAAATTTAGTGTACTATTCATAGAGTAAAGGATTAACCCTTTCCTCCATAAATACGTCTTTCTACGCCTCAATAAAAATCACTTTTTGAAACCATTGTAATAAATAGAGCATTTGCTCCATAGGAGGAAATGCTCCATTTATCACAATAGTTTCAGAATTACACAATTCTAAAATTTCTTTTTCTTTAGTAAATGCTCCTTTTTGGTAGATTTATTTAAAAGAGGTTGGGTCTAAAAAAAACTTATGGAGGAAATGATTAAGTGGAAGCTATATAGAGATTTAACCGTTTCAATGTACCTACATTACAGGGGCATACCTGAGCGCTGCAGTGGCCAGTGTGTCCACGGGACTTCTAATATGTAAGGTCAGCTGGGGCTCGGGCCTATTCATCTATGGTAGGTATTATATTTGTATGCCCGTCTTTCTGTTCCTCTGACTGTTCACACCAACTGTGTATGTAACAATGTATTCATAACATAACGTGAAAATTGCCTCTGTGTTCGATTTGGTTAACCCATTACCTCATAGGCTATTTTAAGATCCAACCTCTTTGAATGAATCTACCGAAAAGGTGCATTTACTAGAGAAAAGGAACATTTTAGTATTTTGTAATTTGAAACAATTGTGATAAATAGAGCATTTGCTCCTATAGGAGCAAATGCTCTATTTATCACAATGGTTTCAACAGATGACTTTTGTAGAGGTGTCAAAAGGTGTCAATATGAGGGAATGGGTTAATAGTTATTGATAATAGATGTATATTTATGTAAAACATATTATATATTACTCAAAATCTATGCATTACGAAAATAGTTCTGCAAATTTGAAAATAATTTAATGGAACTAATTTGACCCCTATGCTAGTATACTTCAATATATACATGCAGCGTCTATAAATATATATAAATATAGTGGATGAATGTAACAAGTTACAAGCAAATTCGCTGAACTAATATCTCCCGCCAAACAAGTGCTCACCTCAGTAGTTAACCGAGTTTTCAACCAGTGTCCATGCTTTTAAAGCTATTTAGTTGAGGCTGAGATCGTTCTCAAGCTTTTGATTGGTCAGATTTGAGCTTATGCTTTTCGCAAACAAAGAGCCATGGTATTCCAAAGTAAATATGAGTGATATTTGCAGGGCGGTATTTCTTTATTATACTAAATATTTACACAAAGGTTTATTGAAAACGTCCCAACAGTTTCTTAAATATGACTAAGACGGACAAAAAGGTTTTAGTGTTTCTTAATGGGTCATAATTCTGGTGTTCCAAGTTCAATATGAATGACAATTTTAGGGCGGCATTTTCAATGTTCAATAATTCTAATTTCCCTGTAATAGGTGTATGCAGGTCGAGGAACCATCCCGCTCTACACCGTACATTATTTGCATAGAAATACAGATAATATATATATTTGTGCAAAACTAATAGTATATAGATATCTATGCAAGCATCATATGCACTATAATATAACTATACTACATATTTTTATGGTATGGTACAAACAGGAATTTCTCCTGGAAGAAAAATGAAGAAAGACATGCCTCTTTAAGTTATCAAAAAGTTTACTGACTTGTTACATGTGATAGGAAATGTTTGTATTTAGATTGAAGTCGTGGAATCTCATTCGATATCTCAAGAATAATTATATATTATGTTGACTAGTTCATAAGCATGTTCAAATGCATTAATCGTTCCTTTAGTATTGGCTATGTATCTATCTGTGTCAATTATAGATCCTCTAGCAAGTTTTAAAAGCCTTTTATACCGAGTGGACTCTTGAGTTCAACATATTAGAGGATTTTGAATGACAAAGAGTGCAGACCCTGATCAAAGGGCTCGTCTATAGGTGTACACTGTTTGTAATTAACAACACATGCGTGTCCTGGGTTGAAAGGATTAATCTTATTGTTAACCCCCCCCCCCCCCCCCCACACACACACACTGAAATCGGAGGGATATAGTTTTGGCATTGTCCGTGCGTCCCTCCTAGTGTACGTACGTCCGTGTGCACGTGCGTTCCGGAGTGATTTGTAAAGATGTTAAATAGAATAAGGGCATGCGGCTCTTCGATATTCATTTATATTGACCGTGAACACCAGAGTTATGGCTCTTTGTTTGCCAAAAACTGTAATACTTTTGTCTGTCCAGAACCATATCTCAGAAACTATTTGTAGGTATGCTTAAGCCGATGCTAGGGAGCGTGAGTAGTGTTGCACTTTTAATTACTACTCATGAACAGACTCAATAAAACCGAGTCTTTCCCTAATGAATGTCGGTTCTATTCCAGCACTTGCCTTGCTGTTAGGCTGCCATCTGTGCAGTGTATGACCAATCGGACTCCAATTCATCTGTATGATAATGTTAATATCGATTGTTTTGCTCTTGTTTATATCTTCTGGTCGAAGATCTTGTCCGCCTCCAGGTGTCAGCACAGTAACGAATGAATATTTTCTTTATCATTGGTTTAAATAAGTCTGATCTTGGTTTTAGGGTGGGGGTTTCTTTCATTTTGCACTGGTCACAGTATTGTAAGTGCATGGCGGAGTTTGCCTATGCTCCGTTTGATGTCATGTTCTCTTACTGCCATTGCCATTGCTTCCCAAGTACGAAACGTTGCCAACGTCTTCTGTTTATGCTTCTATCAGCATATTTGTCCACCTACTGCCTGGGTTTGTTCTAGGGCTCTTGGTCTTCTGAGAGTTACTTCTAGCCCTGTTGATCTGGTTACTTCCTGCAGACATTCAGTGTTCATCTGTAAATGAGAGTAGCTGTGGGACAGAAGACCAATACATGTATAATCTGCATCGACGAGGGGTCACCAACCTATTTTTAAAAGGGTCCGTTTTATCCCCAGTGGACTAACTATAGTGGTTTCCTGACCGAGTCGAAAAACTTGTGAGGAGGTAATTTGACATAGCAAACAGTCTTGCCTTATATCTGTGTGTACATGGAATAGCTGTGGGTATTTTGGCTTGGTATTAAATAAAGGCTTTCTGATGGTCTCTTACTTTCTGTTACTTGTGATTCGGACATGAAGTTTGGTGAGCAGTAGTTCATGGTCTGAAACAATCTCCGCTTCCCGGTAATAACTAACATTTCTGACGGTTCTTCCCAATCTGCACACCTCAATCTTTTTTTTCAAAAGAAGTCAGTGCACAGCTCAACATTCTCAATGATGTCATACAGTCCTTGTCCATGTTGCAGCTTTCCGCCTTGGTATAGAAATATACAATATGATGGCACTGTTTACTTGCGTCTTTAAAATACTCTAGATATTTAGAGCAGAACCCTGCTTTTCGCCACTACGCCTACCACAGCACCATGGTATGATGCTGATTTTCTGGAATTGGGAATGAAATACTTGTTTTCAAGATTCTATCAATGATGGACTCCCGTTCCAGAAGACATTTGCAAGTTTACTAAGTAAGCAGAGTCCTATTATCCTTTAAATGTCCAGAAGGAAAGAACGTTTGTCCGCATATTTCATAACTCCATGCGCACGTGTTATCCGTGGCAGGAGTGCTGGTCCTTTGCAAAATCGTCCCCATTTTACCCGGGATAGGTGCCGATAGTGATAGTGTTAAAATTGGTATGAGTTGGTGTTTAAAATAACCATGTGGCATGTATATATTAGGTGACGTTGTTGGTATGAATTATTCCAAGGCACGTTAATAACCAGGTTCTGTGTGTGTAGATAATCACATGATGCATTAGTATTTATAACAAGATGTACATGTAGTTGGTGTCGTGAATATTTATATGACAAGCTTTACTCAGGGAGCCAATAGTGCCTACCGTGCACCCACTAGACTTTTTTTCATGGGTACCAAAATGTTCAGAAAAGTGTCCTGAATCAGAATCGCGAATGTACTCAAACTTAAATTCTTTTAGGCTATGTGTATTTTAACCGTTTCCATAGCAACCCCCCAGTTTTCGTAATGATGACCCATGCCTACAACTTCGCCCATATCACAGCCAGTCTTTGTCCTAAAACTATAAAACTGGTACCAAATGGAAGATAAGACATTGTGCTTTAATTTCCAAGTTGTATTTTTAAATTATCTTATTTACATACTCATGAATATTAATGAGAACATTAAAAATAGTAAAAAAAAGTATAGAAATAATGTAAACCTTTCATTTTTTTTATCCTAGAAATATCAGAAAATAACTTTAAATGCAGTTTAACATGATGACAAAATCCCCAGAAAACAAAATATCCAATTTGAGGACCATAGCATTAACTTTAAGTACCATTTTCACCGTTTCCATGGCTACACCCTAGTTTTCGCAATAATGGCCCGTACCTGCAAAATCGTACATATCACAACCAGTTTTTTGTCCTAAACCTATAAAACTGGTACCAAATTGGAGATAGGACATTGTGATTTTATTTCCAGTTTTTTTAAATTACCTTATTTGCATACTCATGAATATTTTTATTTTTTTATTTTATTTATTTTTTATTTTTTTCCCCTGTCTGCGGCGTATTCATGCCCGAGTTTCGCCCATCGCCCACAGTCACCTCCGCTGGCTCACCACTACGCATCGTACTCGTTTCTTGCCTCCTCGTACTCAGCGTTGTATATGGTTACTCGTGATTTCGTCTCCACGGTTTCCTCTCCGAGTTGTCAATCCTAGTCATGGTTCTCCGAGTGCTTTCGCACCCATGTTCGGATAGACTGCCTCTTCATATGCTGGTGGAATATACTCTGCACTTTATCGCACATACACAGCTGTTTTCCAATCGGGCTATGCACTTTCGGACTCATTGTGACAAGCCGTGTCACAAGTCAATATGGGTTACTGACTACTTTTCGGGCACTTCAAGCTTCACAGAAAGTTTTTCTCAGACTCCGTGTGGGTGGGAGACACAGAAAAGCATCTCTGAAATGTTCCGACCGGAACGGGATTTGAACCCCGGACCTCCGGATTGACATTCAAGCGTGTTACCACTAGACCACCTCTCCACCCATGAATATTAATGAGAACATAAAGAATATTAAAAACAATATAGAAATAACGTAAATAATGTAAACTATTCACTTTTTATCCTACAAATATCAGAAAACAATTTCAAATGCAGTTAAACATGATGACAAAATCCTCAGAAAACACAATATCATATTTGAGGACCAAAAAATTAACTCTAAGTAACTTTTTAACTGTTTCCATAGTAACCATTCATTTCACTCTGTTCACAATTTTTTGTTAGTTGACACCTACCTGCAAAAATCTTCCATATCACAGGAAGTTTTTGTACTAACTGTATAAAACTGGTACCGAATTACAGGGCATGTATGCATCTAGAAAAGGGTTAATCCCACTCTCTGCTTTAAACACCTTTACAAAAAGCTTCTTTGAGTATGACAACTCAACAAAAATAGATGAGTGATATCTCACTTAACCCTTTACCAGCTGAATATTCATGTTGGAAATAATGACATCATGGGTATTTATCAGCCGATTTATAAATTGAAGGTATGACTCTCAGAGCACACCTTAGTTAGAGGCTAAAATGAAACAGTTTATATTGGATCTTCTCAGGTAATATTCTAATAAGAGGTCAAGATGATAACATTGCTGTTGATTGTCTGTCGGAGCATACCCTTACTATAGGCCACAATGTAATCATTTCTGTTGATTGACTGTCAGAGTTACATGTTGACAACCATTCTTCTCTAAAACAGGGGGAATGTCTGGGTTGGGAAAGTGAGATCTCTTCCAAAGTATCAACTGGTAAATAACTCTTCAGATGCGCTGTGTTAAGCAGGCCCTGCAAGGGGGTAATGTTCCCATATCAACATTGCGAAGTGCATCTGTTGGCTTATCTCCACACTTCTCCTTAATCTTAAACAATATCAATTCATTCACAGTGTGAAATCTAAGGTTGCCATACATTGCACACGTAAATTCATCCAAGTCTTGCACAAGATATCCAGACACATCCCAAGAGTTGCCCAAACCTGCTAATGGTTTTATAAACATTGACTTCTTTTCAATGGTATTGATGGGTGTCAAATGTTCTCTGCCATTGAATGCACTTGTAGAATCACAGCCACAGTACAAATGGAGACCCAGAAGTGCTGATTGGTAATCTTTTGTGTTTGCTTGGGCAACTTCTCACATGTTTATTATTTTTTGATGATTGTTTGAGCCAGTATCAAACTAGACAGTAACACCTTAAAACCTATTAAGGTAATACAGAAGAATGAAGAATATATCACTGTCTGGAGTTCGAAGATGAACAGATTTGTAGCCTTGGTCTTTTGCATACATGGTGTAAAGAACGATCCTTGTATCAGTTTCTTCCTGTGTTGAATTCAGGGCATCAAGACTGTGTCTCACTGTTGATATACCATAATCTGGCGAGAACTGGTACGCCTCACCGTCATAGATGTGAAAAAATATTTCTGCCATGCAGCTTCTTAGCGTAAGGAATCAAGGAATTGTAGCAATTATTAGTGGTTCACAATTACCCAACATGCAGATTAATATAGGTGAGCTGATGAAGTATCTGTTGACACCAGTTCCCTTCGGTATTGGCACGGCTGATGATGGCTTAGCAAGACAGACAAATCAAAGGGTCTTTAAACACATCACAGGCTTACCAGTTCTCGACAGATGATGTTATATCAATGGTCGAAACAGTCTTGATACCATGAATTCAACACAGACTTTATGAGCTTTAAAATCGCTGATACTTTGTAAAACAATAACAGAAGATTGTTTGGGTTCTCATAAGTACAAAGCTTTCAACAGTTACCATGGAAGCAATGCATGATCATTTTGGTAACAGATTTAAACATAAAATCTATTTATTCATCACCAAAAGGTACATTTATTATTGCAAGCTATATTTGGAGCATGGTGTAATGTTGTGCTCGGCATACTGCCAAACATGTTATTTCAATATTGTTTCTCTTTGTTTTCTTATCACTAATTAATATTCATGAGGAAGCAAATAAGGTAATTTGCATAAAGTGAATCAAACATTAAGATACATACATCAACTACCGGTTATATGTTTATATAATTTTTAATTATCGCCAAAGTAGGCCGCAATATCTTTGTATGTTGCAGGTATTTAAACACTCTGTAATATGAGCAATGAGGTTAGAATGGTTGCCTAGGAAACAGATATATCACCATCAGTGATATATGATTTGTCCCAAATTTATTTATCTAACAATCTTGGTGATATTCAGTGATCATAGTAAACTTTAGCTAACCATTTTGCATTTTGTTTGCTTTATAAGAGAAAGACTGGTGTCTGTCGAAAATTTCAACATCTCTTACTGTTCTCATTAATATTCATACATATGCAAATTGGTTTATATCATAAAAGTAATATTTACTATTAAAGCAATGCCTCATATCTATGTTTGTAACAATTGATTTCATGATTCATAAAAAAAAACTGAGATCTAGCGGAGTATTACAGGTGGATGTCAAATTTCCAAAATTTGTGAAACGATCGGTTACCATGGAAACCGTTACAATGTTACTTACAGTTCATTGTTTGGGTATCAATTTAGATACTTACTTTTCTGAGTATTTTTTCATCAATTTAAACTACATTTAAAGTTGTTTTCTGATATTGGTTGGATAAAAATTGAGAGGTTTACGTTATTTCTTTATTTTTTGCTATTTTTAATTATTCTCATTAATATTCATGTGTATGTAAATAAGGTAATTCCTAAGTATAGCCTTTAAAACCAAAGCACAAGGTTTTATCTGTAATTCGGAACCAGTTTTTTTACAGTTAGCACAAAAACTTCCTGTGATATGGAAATTTTTGCAGGTAGGTGTCGACTAACAAAAATGTGTGAACAGAGTGAAATGAATGGTTACTATGGAAACAGTTAAAAAGTTACTTAGAGTTAAATTTTTGGTCCTCAAATATGATATTTTGTTTTCTGGGGATTATGTCATCATGTTTAACTGCATTTGAAATTGTTTTCTGATATTTGTGGGATAAAAAGTGAATAGTTTACATTATTTACGTTATTTCTATATTGTTTTTACTATTTTTAATGTTTTCATTAATATTCATGAGTATGCAAATAAGGTAATTTAAAAAAAACACCTGGAAATAAAATCACAATGTCCTATCTCCAATTTGGTACCAGTTTTTTTAGGTTTAGGACAAATGCTGGTTGTGATATGTACGATTTTGCAGGAACGGGCCATTATTGCGAAAACTATGGTGTTGCCATGGAAACGGTGAAAATGGTACTTAAAGTTAATGCTATGGTTCTTAAATTGGATATTTTGTTTCCTGGGGGTTTTGTCATCATGTTAAACTGCATTTAAAGTTATTTTCTGATATTTGTAGGATAAAAAATGAAAGGTTTACATTATTTCTATACTTATTTTACTATTTTTAATGTTCTCATTAATATTCATGAGTATGCAAATAAGATGATTAAAAAAGGTGTTGGAAATAAAAGCACAATGTCTTATCCTCCATTTGGTACCAGTTTTATAGTTTTAGGACAAAGACTGGCTGTGATATGGGCGAATTTGTAGGTATGGGTCATCATTACGAAAACTGGGGGGTTGCCACGGAAACGGTTAAAATACACATAGCCTAAAAGAATTTAAGTTTGAGTACATTCGCGATTCTGATTCAGGACACTTTTCTGAACATTTTGGTACCCATGAAAAAAAGTCTAGGGCGGGGGGGGGGGGGGGGGGGGGTGCACGGTAGGCAATATTGGCTCCCTGAGTACTTATTGTTAATTGAATTAGTGAAGTATCAAGGAAAATTTTTACCTGGTGGGTTGGATGTCATGTATTAATTATTATGTCACATTAATTTACCAGCGGTGTGGATGCACTGCATTATCAATAAGATGACTTCTTTATTGATACTTGGCCGTGATGTAATATATTATCGCGAAACAATTATAACGTGTGGTAAATTGTCACTTTGATTACTGGGTGGTGTAGGTATACTTTCATTACTGGGTGGTGTAGGTATACGTTGATGACTGGGTGGTGTTGGTAAACTGTGTTTACTGGGTGGTGTAGGTATACTGTGTTTACTGGGTGGTGTAGGTATACCGTGTTTAGTGGGTGGTGTAGGCATACCGTGTTTACTGGGTGGTTTTGGTATACCGTGTTAACTGGGTGGTGTAGGTATACCGTGTTTACTGGGTGGTGTAGGTATACCATGTTTACTGGATGGTGTAGGTATACCGTGTTTACTGGGTGGTGTAGGTATACCGTGTTTACTGGGTGGTGTAGGTATACCGTGTTTACTGGATGGTGTAGGTATAGTGTGTATACTGGGTGGTGTAGGTATACTGTGTTTACTGGGTGGTGTAGGTATTGGTGTTGATATACTATGCTATGTTTACTGGGTGTTGTAGGTATACCGTGTTTACTGGGTGGTGTAGGTATACTGTGTTTACTGGGTGGTGTAGGTATACCGTGTTTGCTGGGTGGTGTAGGTATAACATGTTTGCTGGGTGGTGTAGGTATACCGTGTTTACTGGGTGGTGTAGGCATACCATGTTTACTGGGTGGTGTAGGTATACCATGTTTACTGGGTGGTGTAGATATACCGTGTTTACTGGGTGGTGTACGTATACCGTGTTTACTGGGTGGTGTAGGTATAGTGTGTTTAGTGGGTGATGTAGGTATACCGTGTTTACTGGGTGGTGTAGGTATACCATGTTTACTGGGTGGTGTAGGTATACCGTGTTTACTGGGTGGTGTAGGTATACCATGTTTACTGGGTGGTGTACATATACTGTGTTTACTGGGTGGTGTAGGTACACTGTGTTTACTGGGTGGTGTACATATACCGTGTTTACTGGGTGGTGTAGGTATACTGTATTTACTGGGTGGTGTAGGTATACCATGTTTACTGGGTGGTGTAGATATGCTGTGTTTACTGGGTGGTGTAGGTATAACGTGTTTACTGGGTGGTGTAGGTATACTTTGATTACTGGGTGGTGTAGGTATACCGTGTTTACTGGTAGGTGTAGGTATACGGTATACTGTGTTTACTGGGTGGTGTAGGTATACCGTATTTACTGGATGGAGTAGGTATACCGTGTTTACTGGATGGTGTAGGTATACCGTGTTTACTGGGTGGTGTAGGTATAGTGTGTTTACTGGGTGGTGTAGGTATACTGTGTTTACTGGGTGGTGTAGGTATACTGTGTTTACTGGGTGGTGTAGGTATACCGTGTTTACTGGGTAGTGTAGGTATACCGTGTTTACTGGGTGGTGTAGGTATAACGTGTTTACTGAGTGGTGTAGGTATACCGTGTTTACTTGGTGGTGTAGGTTTACCGTGCTTACTGGATGGTGTAGGTACATGTATACTGTGTTTACTGGGTGGTGTAGGTACATGTATACTGTGTTTACTGGGTGGTGTAGGTACATGTATACTGTGTTTACTGGGTGGTGTAGGTATACCGTGTTTACTGGGTAGTGTAGGTATACCGTGTTTACTGGGTGGTGTAGGTATAACGTGTTTACTGGGTGGTGTAGGTACACCGTGTTTACTGGGTGGTGTAGGTATACCGTGTTTACTGGGTGGTGTAGGTATACTGTGTTTACTGGGTGGTGTAGGTATACCGTGTTTACTGGGTAGTGTATGTATACCGTGTTTACTGGGTGTTGTAGGTATAACGTGTTTACTGGGTGGTGTAGGTATACTGTGTTTACTGGGTGGTGTAGGTATACTGTGTTTACTGGGTGGTGTAGGTATACCGTGTTTACTGGGTGTTGTAGGTATAACGTGTTTAATGGGTGGTGTAGGTATACTGTGTTTACTGGGTGGTGTAGGTATACCGTGTTTACTGGGTGGTGTAGGTATACTGTGTTTACTGGGTGGTGTAGGTATACCGTGTTTACTGGGTAGTGTAGGTATACCGTGTTTACTGGGTGGTGTAGGTATACCGTGTTTACTGGGTAGTGTAGGTATACCGTGTTTACTGGGTGTTGTAGGTATAACGTGTTTACTGGGTGGTGTAGGTATACCGTGCTTACTGGATGGTGTAGGTATATGTATACTGTGTTTACTGGGTGGTGTAGGTATACTGTGTTTGTTTTACCGAGTACAGTTAAACCTCATTGACTCGATTTTTAGTAAGGAATATTTGAGGATCTTTTTAGGCAGCAGGTTGCTTAATGCAGGATGATAGTCATAGAGAAAGTTCGTGCAGTGTATATCGAAATATCAGTCGCATGTTTATTACGGTAATATTACCAGATGGGTATATCAGTGACATGTTTAATAATAATAATACTTTATTAGTTTTTTCCATATCTGGGGATCGATACCATGATTATATACAGATATTAATACATATAAACATGCACGTTACAAGGACACATGTGAATACTATTCAAATAGAGATAAGGTAAGTGGCTGCCCAGAGTAACGCGACAGCAAAGCAGAGAGTTCCTTTATAGAATTTCCGCCTTACACTCACCCAGTCCGAAGCCACCACCTGTCTCCCATACGTCCATTATCCTCTTCACTGTACATATACCAGGGATGAAACAAAATGCACTCATGTATACTCTCCAACGAAACGAAATTTGGAATAGTAATACAGGTGTAATGAAAAGACGGTTGAAAATTGAGGTTAGAGTTAAACACGCACTAATAGCTGACGTAATCAACCTGTTTCGATCCATATCAGGCGCTATACGTAGCATGACGTCTGATCAGAATCAAAACCGCCTTATACGCTCGTCTTAATAAGGCTACAAGCAATCGTTCAAACAATGTATATACAATACCTCCCATTTAGAGGAATCATGTAATTACCCATCAGTTTTCCAGCGAAATGTGAAATGTGAAAAATTAGTGAATATTATTTCGTGAATTCGGGCGTATATTGAAAGTGACATGTTTATTACCAGAATACCCGGGTAAAGCGGTGAGATTATATTGCCGAGTGGTGTGAGTACATTCTGAATTATCAATGGTTCGTTTATTACCAGGTGGCGGAGGAATAGTATGGGCTGCTTTCTGGTTGTGGTTTGTGGATGATTCTCCAGCATCATGTAAAGGCATGAGTGACAGCGAGAGAGACAAGTTCAAACAAGAGAACAGACATATAGTTCGTGGACATAGGGATGTGGTAAGCAATTGTCAGAAACAAATACATGACACCAGACCCCGAGGCTTTAAAACGTGTAGTTTAAGTCTGAGATCATGCTCAAATATCTGACTAATCTTTTTTTTTGTGGGGGGGGGGGGGGGGATTGAACTCAGACTCACGAGTTTTATAACCTCGGACCCAGTGCATGGCCATGTGGTTAAAAACGTTAAAAATTTGAATGACATATAGCAAATAGTGTGGAACATGATCAAACTACTCCTTCATGAGCAAGTTGATTTAGGTCTATCCTATTGACCCATGTTTGTCTGTTCGAATACTTAGGATGTGAGCAAAACCTCGACTGTCATTAGCTACGATACAGTCTCTCTAATATCCCTATTCCACACAGACCACGAATCCCACGAATCGCCGCGAATTGATAAATTTTAGAATTCGTAGTGGAATCGTAATCAGTTCGTGCAGTTCTTAACTGATTCGTATATATTCGTAATCAGTTCTTGCAATTCTTGAACAAATGAGAATTCGTGACAAAAGTTTTGAGCTGTTCAAAATCTTGGCCGCGAATTCTCGATTCCAAAATATCGTAGTTAATTCGTAACAAATTCGTAGTGCTTTCGTAGGAATCGTTATTGATTCGTAGGCATACGTAGATATTTTTAACTCATTAAATGCTTTAATTAACTCTTAATTCGTAGTGCTTTCTTGGAATCGTAATTGAATATTCTACCCCCAGCTCCTGCATCAGTTTGTTGTAGTGACCGTATTCTAAGCCTTCTAGCTGGTGTCAGCCACCTAGAGGCTCTTCTCCTTCTTCTTCGAATCAGTCTCCTAGCTATCAGCAGCTGGTGCTGATACTCCAAGTCCAGAACCAACACTACAGCTGCTCTACAATGAACATCCATTATAGAGCGGATGCCTTTCAAGCAGGGCTGAGTGCCTTTTTATACCTGTACTGAGGGAAAATGAAACGAATTGTCAAGAATAGTCACGCATTCATTTTTATTCGTACCTGATTCGTATATGCATTCGGCGTGTTCTTATCTGCATATTCGTAACGTTTGTAACGTTTATGTAGTATTCGTAGTATATTATTGTAAATCGTAGTAAATTCTTTACAATATTCGTGCAATTCTAACCAAATTCCACGAATATTCGTAACACTATCGTCCCTGTATCGTATCTTATTGTAGAGCGTCACTAATTGGACCAGAACATTTACAAAATTCCACGAAACCTCACGGATCCTAAAATCTATCAATTCTTGGGGATTCTTTGGATTTGTGGTCTGTGTAGAATAGGGGCATAAACAGCCACTCAAAATAAGTATAATTCTGGAATTTTAACTGTTAACTAATTACATACGTTTTTCTACGCCTTTACAAACAGAGTAGACCCAGACCAGATGACTCCTGATGGGGCCGTCTGATCAATGTCTGCTCTGTTTGCTTATGATATACTTGTAATATAGATATGATTCTACAGTTTCTGCCATGGACAAAACTTCCCGTGTCCATTGTAACAATTAATCTTATTAACCCTTCGCTTGCTGAATTTTAAAATACATTTCTCTTCTTTACCAATGCCATGTTGTATAATGACATATATCTTCAATGTGTACAAGTATTTCGCTGTGCAATCACTGCTGTGGAGTGCTCTGGCTGCACAATCAACTTGTAAATAGTGCAGACCCTGATGAGACAGCTCCTGCAGGAGCTGTCTCATCTGGGTCTTCACTATTTACCGGTAGGTATATTGACGTGAATAGCAAGCGAATGGTTAACATTCATGACGTCATTATTTCTTACCTGAATATCCGTGGAGGAAAGGGTTAAAACAGGTGGTAGCGTAATACAGGACATACGTTATACAGAAAGCTCCTATGGGATATTTTCATCGCATGCAATGGCTGTGTAACTAAGTGACAAACCTACATGGCTAATAAAACAATAGATCAAGTTCTTGTGATCTATTTTGCTCTTTCAAAATGTCAGTTCTGCATGACTAAATCTAGTGTGGTCATGGAAGTGAGCAAATCCTCGTTTTACGAGCGATTTTTCAGTTACTTTTATGTTTTTTTCTTCTTCAGAAATACAGTAAAACCCTCTAAACTGGACGTTTCAAAATAGTATCAATGTCGATCTTTAATTAACCCATTTCCTCATTTTGACGCCTTTTGACGCGTCAGTAAAATTCACGTATTGAAACCATTGTGATAAACAGAGCATTTGCTCCATAGGATCAAATGCTTGTTTTATCACAATGGTTTTAAAACTACACAATTCTAAGTGATTTCTTTTTTCTAGTAAATGCTCTTTTTCGGTAGATTTTTCAGAGAGTTTTGGTCAAAAACAGCTTATAAGGGAATGGGATCAGACAGTTGACAGCTTAATGCAAGGTAACGATCATGCAGATAACTCCAAAATGACATGTCTGTGTGACTTTCTTCTTGCATTAGGCAGCCACATGCTGAAAAGACATAAACTCTTCTTACGAGTTATAGAGGTTTTACTGCAGCTGTAGAAAAACTACAAATAACATGTAAAGATGGGTTACAACCAAATATGTATTACTTTCCAGAATCATAGATCTTGACACCTAAATGCATTTAGAGTAAATGCATTCTCTAATCCATGAATATATTGTTTGTAATACATAGTGCAGAATCAGATTAATTTAAGCTGACGTGTTGTACAAAATGTTGTACGAATCAAAAGTTCAGAGATTTATTTAAGGTAATTGAAAAAACTGAATGAATACTGCTTTTCATGATCTTTTTATTTTGCAGTCCCGGGCTGTTCCATGGCGGAACATTCTGACGTCACTCCCGCTTAGCGCCATATTTGTTGCGGCGTTTTGTCGAAATTGGATATTTGCATTACTGCTCACTCAGATTCCACAATACTATAAAGATGTTTATAGAATGACTGCTTCAGAGGTATGAAATTATATTATCATGTTTTCATTAAAAGTAAAACATTTATTTTCAGTTACAGAACAGCAAGTACATATCAAAATACGAAAATCGCCATCTTCCAGCCAACCCTATGTTGTGCACTTGGGTCTTGTAGAGAAATAAAGAAGCTACAATAGAACCCGTTTAAGGCGATTATTAAAAGAAAGTATAAAATTGGATTTCTAAAACAGGCGATAGCCTGATGCAGGACAAAAGTGATACAGAAAGATTCCAAAGGAGCTTCCCTTTTCACGTTGACCATGTATTAAGCACCGAATTGGTTCTTAAGACTATTTTATTCAATAAATAAATGACCACTTAACACAAGTTCTACTGTATATTTAAAAACAATTAATTTACGTATCTGGGCTGCTGGGTTATGTATGTTATTTGTATTCAGTGAGTATTTGCATTCTTGTTGGAGACACATTCCATTGTTTATCATAGGATGTACTCCTTCATTGGAAGACCCCTTCTGGGGATAACTTCTTAGGACGGACCATCAAAAGGAGTCATCCCATGTTGTTGTCCATGCTTCCACATGCGTTGTATGCTTTTCTTATGCTTCACATATCCCTCATGTTATTCATGTTGTAGGAGCATGGCTGCTATATAATTATATACAGGTGGTTGCTATAGGAGCGTTCTGTTTTACTTTCGCCTTTGCTTTAAGCAACCACCTGCCATCAACACAAAATACTTGATGTTATTCAGTGGTCGTTATAGAGAGGTTTTACTGTACTCTGGTTTTGTGTTACCGAGGAAGAGCTTAACAGGTTGTGACTGTTGATGGACGCCGGAGGTCTTGTTAGGATCTGGTTGGAATAAATTGTTAAAGATTATTGCAGACTTTCGTTTTTCAGCCTGAATATTATATTTCGTTACAGTTAATATTACTTTGTGCTTGAGTGTGAGATCATTCTCGAGCATTTAGGTCAGGTTGGTCAGAATATGAGGTGTCTCAAACTCTGACCAATCAGGGTCCGAGGTTATAAAACTTCTTGCTTGAGCAAGCTCAGAATCTGGCCAATCAGATACTTGAGAATGATCTCAGACTCAGACTCAGAAGTTTTATAACCTTGGACCCAGATACTTGAGAATGAACCCAAACTCTGACTGAGAAGTTTTATAACTTCGGACTAGGATCTAACTAAAATTAAGATCTTGCACAGATCAGTAAGTCTATACTTAGTGTGTAACATTATTCACTGATTTTATGTAATCAACTGGACTAATATCGCTTATACAATACAATGAAATTATGTTGTTTGCAAGTTGTATTAAGTTATCTCTATATTCCACTTATAACACCATCATGAAATATGATTTGAGAATTTCCATTGCTAAAACATTCATATTGCCACCGAATGTACTGTTATCATCGGTTTTGCAAATTATATGCATTCTTCTTTCTGAGCAAGTTCAAAACAAACGTCGCAAAACTGGAAATTACATTTAATACATATTAAGTTTTTAAAATGGAAAATGAATTTGGTGAAAACTTTGAAAAATCATTGCATGTTTCTGTAGTTCGTTATCTTGCATTGTTATCTAATGAGTAAACAAAATTCATAACGTATGATGTTCAGTTTTTGTGTATAAATCTGATATTGTATTCAAATGTCACACTGTAAAACAGAATTTGATGAGGTTCAAAGATATCTGACAATGTAACTGGAACAAATATGGATAGTAAGGCAAATGGGTGTTTTTCATCTTAACTCTATTTGATAATGACGCCTTGTCGCAAACAGAGTAGACCCAGATCAGACGGCTCTTGTAGGAACAGTCTGATCATGACCTGTTTTCTTTACTTATAGAATACGAGTTCTTTACTATTTATTTCGTAGCAATGCATTCGTTTGTTTGCATATCATTATAAGTTCATTAATAGTAATAGGGGGGTTTAGCTGTAGAATAGAGTTAAAACAATATATTTCAAATGTTATCATATTCACAAGATATCCCTTAGTGTTACCTTTTCTTACACACAGTGTCACGTTTAACCCTTCACCGCCGCTGTCGCACAAATGCACCACGACAAAAAGTGCAGTCCAAAATCAGACGCCGCCTTTTCAAGGCTGCGTCTGATCAGGGACTTCACTTTTTGTCTCAAACTCTATTTATATATTTGTGCTTTATTCTGTTGAAATTAGCATTTATTTATCTCATTTCTTTATTTTACCAAATGATTTAACGAAATTGGTTTGCAGACGACAATTAGAAATTTGGCGCCGAAAGGGTTAGCCCATTCCCCTCAAAAGAACGCTTTTCACGTCTTGACAAAAAGAGTAGAGTAGACCCAGATCATATGACTCCAGTATAAACCATCTGACCAGGGTCTGCTCGGGTTGCTTATGAAATTGTAATATTCATAACTAATTCTACATCTTTTCCAATACCAAAATATCATATGTACATACATTATTACATGTATACGTATTCAGCAAAAGAATATCCTTGATATTGTTATTTCTTGCATGGATATTCAACAGGAAAAGGAATAATAGTAATAATACCTGAATAACAGTAGAACCTTTCTGTAATAATACCTGAATAACAGTAGAACCTCCCTGTAATAATACCTGAATAAGTAGAACCTCGCTGTAATAATACCTGAATAACAGTAGAACCTCCCTGTAATAATACTTGAATAACAGTAGAACCTCCCTGTAATAATACCTGAATAACAGTAGAACCTCCCTGTAATCATACCCGAATAACAGTAGAACCTCCCTGTAATCATACCCGAATAACAGTAGAACCTCCCTGTAATAATACCTGAATAACAGTAGAACATCCCTGTATTAATACCTGAATAACAGTAGAACATCCCTGTATTAATACCTGAATAACAGTAGAACCTCCCTGTAATAATCTGTCTATGGATGTTCATTGGCGTCTATTAAAACAGACGGATGCTTTACCCAGTCTCTCATAGACTCAACCTCTTTGAATAGATTTACTAAAAAGGAGCGTTTACTATAAAACATGGAGAAAATTAGAAATGTGCAGTTTTGAAACCAGTGTGATAAATAATAGAGCATTTGCTCATATGGAACAAATCCTCTGTTTATCACAACGGATTCAAAAGGTGATTGTTATAGAGGCTTCACTAT
The DNA here is from genome assembly GCA_963576725.1 of Azorinus chamasolen. Classification (NCBI taxonomy): domain Eukaryota; kingdom Metazoa; phylum Mollusca; class Bivalvia; order Cardiida; family Solecurtidae; genus Azorinus; species Azorinus chamasolen. The sequence goes on from OY755239.1 coordinate 17,661,026, forward strand.
GAGGGAATGGGGTTAACGCAGACCTTTTGTCCTATAATAAAACTATCTTAGTTTACATGTGTGCCTTATAATCCATCTTTTGAGAAGTCGATGTAGAGAGGTATTATTAGTCCCCCACCGGTTACCGGTTGGGGGACTATAGGTTTGCTCGATTCCGTCTGTCCGTCCGTCTGTCACGCTTCGTGTCCGGGCCATATCTCCCACAAAGTTATGCCAAATTCATTATAACTTCACACATTGAAGAATGATGAGGGTTAGTGTCATGCACAAGGGCCATAACTCTAGCATCAATATTTTTGGAGTTATTCCCCTTTTACATATTTTTGTCCGGACAATAACTCTTTATCTACTGGTTCAATTGATTTGAAACTTCACATATGGAACAATCATGACGAGGGGTAGTGTCATGCACAAGGGACATAACTCTAGCATCAATAGTTTTGGAGTTACTCCCCTTTTTCATATTTTCTTGTCAGTCCGTCTGTCACGCTTCGTGTCCGGGCCATATCTTCTACAAAGTTAGGCCAAATTCATTATAACTTCACACATTGAAGAAGCATGATCAGGAGTAGTGTCATGCACAAGGGCCATAACTCTAGCATCAATATTTTTTGAGTTATTCCCCTTTTCATACTTTCTTGTCTAGTTAATAACTCTTTATGTACTGGTTCAATTGATTTGAAACTTCTTATATGGAACACGCATGATGAGGTGTAGTGTCATGCACAAGGGCAGTAACTAGCATCAATATTTTTGGAGTTACTCCCCTTTTTCATATTTTCTTGTCGGGCAATAACTTTTATTTACTGATTCAATGTATGGAAGTAGGTACTAATACCATTCAGGTGGTCATGTATATACCATAGTCAACCACACCATGGGTTGGTGGGGTGGGGAGAGTGGAGTTTTTTTTCAGTCCGGTGGGGGACTCATGTCTTGCATAGCAATACACCATGCCCTTGTTCTACTTTCACTTATGACCTTTACATTTCTTCTGATATTGACCTTTGACATAATTCTACAGTATGGTATTTGGTCGGCTCTTCCCCACGTCTTCATGACAGTGGTGGTAATTTGCGGTGGCATCTTTGTGGACCGAATGATCAGGAGGAAATACATATCTACAACGAAAGCCAGAAAAGCTGCAGAAACTATAGGTACGAATCTTAAACCCCATTTATTTCCAGTGTCCCATAGCCCATTCCCTCATAGGCTATTTTTAGACACAGTCTCTTTGAATAAACCTGCCGAAAAGGAGCATTAACTAGAGAAAAGGAACATTTTAAAATGTTGTAGTTTGAAACCATTGTGATAAATAGATTTACCACAATGGTTTCAACAGGTGATTTTAACAGTGGCGTAGAAAGGCGTATTTATGGAGGAAATGGTTTAATAGGCAGAGACAAACAGAGTAGACCCAGATCAGAGAGCGCCTGGAGGAGCCCTTTGATCAAGGTCTGCACTGTTCGCTGAAATCATCAATGTCGGTGGTTTTACCAGCAAATAGTTTGTTTGCTGTGCCCCTCAATATGCAAAATGAGTGGATTCCAAAATAAGACTGTGACAAAATGTCTTCAAATAATAATGGCAATGTATGATGTAACTTATTGAATTTATCCACTTGTGCGTGGTGTCTTTCTAAAGGGATAGAGTACAACCCATCTTAACCAGAATTCTAGTAGAGGACAATTGAGATACATTTAGGAATGTGGCTGCTTTATGTAGGATGAAAGTCATGCAGAAAACTCCTAATTGAGCGTTTTGCATGACTTTCACCCTGCATTAAGCTGCCACATCTCAAAGACCCATATTTATACTAATTTGAACGATCGGTTAAGAGGGGTTTCACTGTATATGCAAGCAGTATAGACCCAGACCAGAGAACCCCTGGAGGGGCCCTCTGAACAACATATGCACAGTATACTGTAAACTTACTGTCCAAATGTCACCTTGGCGAAGCAAGTCTTATAGAAACAACCCTGAAAATGAAAAACATATTTGGACGAGTTCATTTAGAACCTTTACTCAGTAGATATGCATGTGACCGATTTCGATGCCAAATACTGTCGTCTGCAACTATTGTCATTTGCATAATTTTTCGTCTGTCACAATTTTCGTTTGTGTAATCTTCTACCATTTTCTTTTGAAAAATAACATCACCACAGTAACAAACAGTGCTGATCTTGACGAGACGCTGAGTTAGTCAGTGTCTCATCTGGATCCAAACTGTTTGTATAGGTATACACAGATGCAACATTGGCAGCGAAAGAGTTAACACATTTGCAAACAGAGTACTATTATAAATCTGATTCTACCGTTTCTTCCTTGGTTATGCTAGCAGTGTAGACCTATCCCGGTCGTTTACTAGCAGTGAGACATAGCTCAGACAAAGGCCAATAGCTATACTAGCAGTGAGACATAGCCCAGACAAAGGTCAATAGCTATGCTAGCAGTGTAGACCTATCCCGGTCGTTTTACTAGCAGTGAGACATAGCCCAGACAAAGGCCAATAGCTATACTAGCAGTGAGACATAGCCCAAACAAAGGTCAATAGCTATGCTAGCAGTGAGACATAGCCCAGACAAAGGCCAATAGCTATGCTAGCAGTGTAGACATAGTTGCCGACATTTGAAGGAAAAACGTTTTGGACATTGTAAAAACCTTTGATTCGGATCTATACAATTCCACCTGCAAACATAGCAGATCCTGATCAGACGGCTCCTACAAGAGTCATCCTACAAGAGTCAGGATCCATCTGGTCTTGATCTACTCTGTTTTGCAAAACCGTTAGAAGGAGTATCTTTTGAGTATAGGGTTATCTTTCGAATTTTTCAGGGTTCGGTGTGGAGGCTAGTTGTATCATGGCTCTCGGCTTTATTGATAATGAACACGTGGCCATTGTTCTCTTGTGTGTTGGTGTGGCCGTCAGCGGTCTTGCGATATCCGGTACGTATGAAATGTATGTAATAGATACAGTACGAGTCTTACTACCAAAGTGTCTTCTTACAACCGTTATCAAGACAGTTTGTTCGCATGACCGAAGACGTGTCCGAGGCGTAGCCGAGGACACTTGTCTTAGGTCATGCGAACAAACTGTCCTGTTAACGGTTGTAAGAAGCCACTTTGGTAGTAAGACGAGTACATGTATCTTACTTGTACGACAGTACGTTGTAGACTTTTAATTTTGATTAAAAATGAATAAAAATGAATATTTCACAAATGAGTACAAAATGTTTTCCCCTTGGTTCACCCAATTCAAATCCTAGGTAGATAGGTTTTAACCACAAGAATCACGTGCGTACAAAAGTGTCCACTTACAACCGTTATCAGGACACTTTTTCAATAGCTTTGCTGGGGGTCTGTCGTACAAAAAAGTATATACACTTTGTAACGACCAAGGAAGATCGGTTTTCAAATTATCAATTTCTCCCATTTCTGAAATTTCTGTAAGTGGATACGTCCGCCAATCAGGGTATTTTATCTTCTTCAGTTAGGGCCTTTAACAGACCCTTCATAATTGGAAATAGGGCAATTCTAAAATGCCGCGGGGTGCAACAATTGGTTATCAAGTGAAACAAGATACAGAACCCCTTTAATGCGACCACTTAATGAATAAACATGGGTGTCTTTATAAGCAGGTGGTTACTTAATGCAGGACAAAAGTTATGCAGAAAGCTCCTCTAGCTACCACCTGCATCTAGCACCCAAAATTATACCTCTGTTTGATGGTCGCATTAGAAGGTTTTTACTCTAATTGCAAAGGTTTCTTGTTGTTAACAGTCCTGTTTCCAGTTTCAATTAATTGACAGAAATTACCAATGCACTACACTAAGCGAATGTTTGACTTGAACGTATAATAAGTAGAACCTGTCTTAAATGGTCATAAAAGACGTCTGATTATTGGTTTGAAAAGCATGTAGTAGGTTAATGCAGATCAAAATTAATGTAGAACCCTCCCATAGGAACTTTCTGCTAAACATTTATCTTGTATTAAGCTACTACAGTAAAACCTCTCTTAACCGGAATTCTAGTAGAGAATAATTTAGATATTTTAGGCAGGTGAATGCTTAATGCAGGGTGAAAGTCATGCAGAATACTCCTCTAGGATCTTTCTGCATGACTTCCACTCTGCATTAAGCTGTACCTGTCTCCAAGACCGATATTAATACTAAATTTAATGCCCGGTTAAGAGAGATTTTACTGTACCAGTTTTAAGAATCCAGTATTACTAGTATACTTCTTTTGAGTGGGCGTATTAGCGAGGCTTTGAACACTGTATTTAACCGCTTACCTTGTGGATATCTGAATATAACTATTGTAAAACTTCGATTATCCGAACACTAAAATACGTATTATTATCGCTCTTTAAGACAGGTGGCAGCTTAATGCATGGTGAAAGTCATGCAGAAAGCTCCTCTAGGAGCTTTCTGCATGACTTTCACCATGCATTAAGCAGCCACCTGCCTAAAAGGGTCTAAATTCTTCTATACCGAAATTTCGAGTAATCGAGGTTTTACTGTATTTCTAAGTGTCGTCTGCAACCCAACTTAACTAAACAGTTTCGGCCAAATGATTCGGGATATATGTATGATATTACTCTGTCGGCAAAGAGTTAGATAAATACGTGTTTTCCATTTAGAGACAGACCGTGTACTGCAATGGTTGGTATTTAACGGGAACCATTGTGATAAATAAAGCTTTTGCTCCATAGGAGCAAATGCTCTGTTTGTCACAATGGTTTCAAAATTACTTTTACAGAGGCGTCAAAATGCGCCAGTAGAATGGGTTAAGTTAGTATAACACATGCTACAACATGTACGCTTCATATAGTTCAAGAACCTTGGCCTGTTGGAAATATGATGTCTGCTCGAACTCTGGTCTGATACAATTTTATTTACTTTCGATTCGTTAAAACTTAAGAGAAACTATTGACCGAGTGTCAAGCAGTTTGGATCCTGATGAGACACCGGATTACTCGGCGTCTCATCTGGATACAATATGTTTGTAAATTCTGTCAGGTCGCGCTTAGCAGGCGAAGGGTTAACGTCCCATGCTGTCTGATTAATTAATCTTGTCAATAAGTTTGAATAAATTGGACTATGTAGCCTGGCAGATGAATCCATTCTTGCAGGGTATCAGACCAACCCTCTTGATCTAGCACCCCAGTATGTGAGTGTGATGACAGGCGTGATCAGGCTGGGTACCATCGGAGCCGTGTTGAGTACAGTGGTGGCCGTCGAGTACCCGGCAGTACAACATGTACGTACTTTAAATAGAATTGTTTTGACAAACATAATGAAGTGTCTCTGCTTTGAAAATTTAAAATACACAATCGCTTTTTAATATGCTCTCTTCTCTCGCTAATTGAAAAGCTGTTGACCGTTGATTGCAAAACGAAAGAAATACTGGAAGGCTTATGGGAGAGCTTTCCACGTGCATTTCAATCTACATAAAGCTATCCTTCAGTTTCAGTGTTCGTTATTATGCATTCTCTTTTGAGAGAGTTTACTGTAAAGCGAGAGTCTACTGTACATATGATTCAAGACGTTCAAGCTTAGCAAACGGTTACACAATGTATATATTACCTACTGGTATCATAATTAAGTTATATACAATGTATGATACCTGCTAGTATCATAGATACTTTATGAATCACATACCATTATCATGATTAATTTTAGGCATCGCCTACTTGTATCATAGTTAATTTATGCATCACACACTTGTATCATAGTTAATTCATATTTTACCTACTAGTATCATAGTTAATGTATAGATCACATACAAGCATTATAGTTACTTAATCACCTACTAGTATCATAGTTAATATATTACCTGCTAGTATCATATTTTAAGTATGTTAGCATCTATTAGTGTCACAGTATGTATCAAACATTAGAATCATAGTTAATTTATGTATCACATATAGTATCATAGTTAATGTTGGCATAACCTATAGTATTATGCATGTAGTTGATTTATGTATCGCACACTAGTATGTATCACCTACTAGTATCATAATTAATTAATGTTTTACCTAATAGTATCATAGTTAATATTTAGCACCTATAGTATTGTAGTGCGCTCGTGGAGCATATGCCGAGCAGTCTCTCGGAATATGGGTAGCGTGATTAGACTCGCTCGACACCAAAGTTTGTAAATAAGTGAACTAAAATGGATTTGACTTAAAGAAATTGAAAGAGAACAGGAAGGAAGTGTAATATAAATATAGCAACGTAATTCTGGTTCCCTCTCTTTATTCACCAGTACAGCCAACAAATATCTCGATTCAAATGGGAACTGATCAATATATATATCTCAGATCTTATCTAACAATAAACAAAGTCAGGGTATACCCAGTTTCACTGTAGATCTGTCACTATTAATGACTTTCCAGTATTTCCCCAAGGAGTGACCAGTAAATGTTAATTCCTAATATCAAGAGTCAGCGATCATAATTTATAATTTGTTAAAGAAAAATAGAGTGAAAGAATAAAATATGTCTTCTGCTCCAAATGCGTTACAAGCTCAGATAAAGAATTATTCTTTAGCTACTCTTAAAGCTTTAGCATAAGATTCGAGCTACAGTAAAACCTCCTACTAAGTATATTCTTTAAAAAGTATTGACGTACGAGGGATGTTCCAAAAATAATGTCACTTGCATCGGTGCTCATATAGCGGAAGTGCCTTTGTTCATTTTAATTTGCTCTGCCCTTCAAAATACTCTCCGCCAGCCAGAATACACCTTTTTAGCCGGTCAATCCATTTTTGGAAGCATTTTTCATACTCTTCAATGGGGACACCCATCAGACACTGATAAACAGCAGATCCAAGGGCATTTCTCGAATTGTATCTCCTTCCAGATAAATGATATTTAAGTTTTGGAAAGAGAAAATAGTCGCAGGGGGCCAAGTCTGGCGAATACGGAGGGTGCGGAAGGACGGTAACCTTCTCTGACTCCAAAAAGTCAGTCACAATACGTGCCTTGTGAGCGGGTGCATTATCATGCAAAAGTCGGACATACTTAAGTCCTGTTTTGGGGCGGCTACTTTTGTAGTAGTTCTTCAATTTTCTCAGAACAACGTTTTTATAGAACTTGCCTATGACCGTTATGCCTTTTGGCACCGGGATTTGAATAGCTGGACCCTTATTAGTGAAAAAAATAGCATACAAAACCTTCTTTACCGTTCGTATTCGTTTGGCAATACTTGGGCGTCTGGCATTTTTAGTGGCCCATATTCGGTTGGAAACCTTCCGCTTTGGTTCAAAATAATACACCCAGGTCTCATCACCAGTGACTATATTATCAAAAGCCTTTTTACTATATTTTGGGTACATTTTGAGAGGGTTTTTTGCCATTGTTACACGCGTCTTCTTTTGCTCATCCGTTAACAAATGGGGTATACATCTTGCATTTATCTTTCTAACTTTTAGGTGTTTCTTCAAAATTGCATGAACTCTTGCTAACGACAAGTTTGTCATTCGAGCCAATTGTCTTACGGTGAATCGAGCATCAGTTTTGAGGATATTTCGGATTTTTTCTATGTTACCTTTGGTCGTAGTTGTTGCAGGACGACCTGGGCGAGCAGCATCTTTCAGTTGCTGCTGCCCAGCACTAAATTTAGCTACCCACCTACAAACAGTCCTGTGGGACATTTGGCCCTCCCCATAAATGTCACACACCTCGCGGTGAATATCTACAGCCTTTATGCCGAGTAATGACCTACCTTTTATATAGGCCCAAATTTCAAGAACATTTTCAGCTCGTTTTCCTGTCATTTTGTGTATAGTCTAACGAATAGGCTATGAAACGATGTACACTGTACCGAGGCAAGTGAACGTGTGGACGAGATATTTACCTGTATCACGAGCCAGTGATCACTCAATCGACACGAGGTGGTTTTGTGCATGAATTGCACGATTTCCGCGAAATAAAGCACATATGACATTATTTATGGAACACCCCTCGTATGAACGTATTGAAATTAAAGAGTAGAAATAAATATTAACCTAAAGATAGCGATTAATATAGAGGTGGTTTCAATGATTAACCAGTGCGAAGTCCCTGAACTGCCGAAAACGGCGGCTTTTATAGCCCAAAGAACAAAATTACGTGCCAGGCACGTGAAACCACGGTAATTAATATTGCACAAAATCTCACAAACGTCGCTTTTGGAACCTTGCTCGTCGCTCCACATCAACATTGGTGTGAAAACCGTGGGTTTGGTGAGATTCTTGTGGAACGTCATTGCACTGTATACAAAAATACAGTACACCTCGACATAGAATTGAAATTTAAACACTTTCTTGAATTAACTTTCTATAACAAAATTTACCTTTAAAATATAAAATGTCTGAGGTTTATTCTGGCCACTTGGGATCAAACTGCAGAAATAAGGACTTTGTAGACTTCTGGATTAAACTTGATAAACTAGATATTTTGACAGAGAATAGACGCTGATATTTATAAATAGAATGTATAAAAAAACCTGTCCCACAATGCAATTCCAATATGGCGGCAGTTACAAACTACTCAGAGTTCTATCAACATAAAACCTTATTATCATTGTGGAAATCAAGGATATACGGTAAAATCTGATAGTTCTAGGAAGATCTATTACACATTGCTAGATAACTGTAACATTGCGTTGTAGAGAATTAAAGGTAAAATCGGCCCTTGTTTACATAATCATGCTTGACCCCATTTGACCTGATGTTACGAGAAAACTGGGTCACTACAGTATCATAGTTGTTCATGTTAATCAACAAAAACAACAATTCCAAAGTCGACCATGATAATTTAAACCCAATATTCTGACAGACACACGAAGGTTTCTAACAATGCTTTTTATCGTATTTACCCTAAGAATTTTGAAGCTGCCATTTATGAGGGTCTTCACTATCTGCTGCTATGCCCGTCTGATTTAAAGTTATCATAATGGCGTCAAACTGAATACCGTGGCTTAAACCCTTTCCTCCATAAATACGCCTTTCTATGCCTCTGTAATAGTCATTTCTTGAAACCACTGTGATGAATAGAGCATTTGCTCCATAGGAGCAAATGCTCTATTTATCACAATGGTTTCTATACTACACAATTATAACAGTTTCCTTTTCTCTAGTAAATGCTCCTTTTCGGTAGAGTTATTCAGAGGCTGGGTCTAAAAATAGTCTATGGAGGAAAGGGTTAACAAGCTGATGGAGTAGGGGTTATTAGGTGTTAGAACACTTAAGGAAATATCTTTGGTTTTCATTCCGTGCTTCATTTCATGAACTGCTTCTAAGCCACTTTTATGTTTGGATTGTGTTTCAGTCCCCCGAATCATGGCATACGGTATTCATAATATCAGCATCATTGCACTTCTTCGGAGTATTGTACTATCTCGCATTTGCCTCGGGAGAAAGACAACCTTGGGCCGGAGAAGACTTGGAGAGGTCATTAATTGGCAATGGCACAAGGAACAATACTGCGTACGGGGCGATTAGAGATGACGGAACACGTCCAGGAATTAGAAAACAAAATGACATGGACTACATAGCCGCTGTGTATGACACGGAAGATGACGAAGATGAAGACGGGGAATCACTGTTCACCAAAAGCATGCGCGTTGAGGGTCTTTCTTACAGTGAAGACGAGGAGGACACGCATGCATGGTTTCTTAGCACAATTTAAACAGCTGGAAAGTTTAATACAAGCTTTGTATATATGTGTTAAACGTTTCCCTGTTGAATATTCATGTAAGAAATAATGAAATCATACATGCTAATTAGATTAATTATTATAATAACATGTTAACACAGAACATTTTGGTAATGTCATGTTTACACAAGACATTTTGGTAATGTCATGTTAACACAGAACATTTTGGTAATGTCATGTTTACACAGAACATTTTGGTAATGTCATGTTAACACAAGACATTTTGGTAATGTCATGTTAACACAGAACATTTTGGTAATGTCATGTTAACACAGAACATTTTGGTAATGTCATGTTAACACAAGACATTTTGGTAGAAACTGCAGAATCAGAACTCGAGGGCTTGGTGCAAAACTATTGTAACTCCTTCACAAAGTGAAGGAGTTACAATAGTTTTGCACCAAAAAAAAAGCCCTCGAACTGTATTATACAAAGGCAAACAGAGCAAACTCAGGCCAGGCGGCTTCTACTGGAGGCATCTGATCTTGGTCTACTCTGTATTCAAATGCGCGATCAGGCGTTAGATGAAGGAAAGGGGTAAACGTTTATGCACCAGTTGTAGATAAGAGGTATTTATTAACGAAACCAAAGTAAGACATGTTATATATATTTTTCGACCGAAATGGACGCTACTCATTAGAATAGCTTTGGAGATATAGTAGGGTTTGGTTGAGAAATTAGAGATTTTAATAAATCGTAATGCCTCTCACCTGCAGTCCAATTAATAAGCGATTGTTCGTATTCTTCTCAGTCTATAGATCATGTGTCATTTCCTGCGTTTTGTTTTCTACCAGATATTCTGCTGGGACTCCCGGCTACAAAGTGACTTAATTGGATTTGACTCTTCTCAACCATAGGGGAAACCGTGATGAACCTTGCTAAAGGTTTGGATCAAGAAGAGACGCCGAGTACGGTGTCTCACCAGGATCGAAACTGTTTGACACTATAATTATGCTTTTTATGCCCCCCAGATCAAATCTGGGGGGCATATTGTTTTTGCCCTGTCTGTTTGTTTGTCTGTTTGTTTGTCAGCAACTTTAACATTGGCCATAACTTTTGGACCAGTAGAGATAGAGACTTGATATTTGGCATGCTTGTGTATCTCATAAAGCTGCACATTTTGAGGGGTAACATGTCAAGGTCAAGGTCATCCTTCAGGGTCAAAGGTCAAATTATCTGTTTTTTTGGCTGTAACTTTAACGCAACCTTAACATTGGTCATAACTTTTGAGTCAGTAAAGGTAGAGACTTGATATTTGGCATGCATGTGTATCTCATAGAGCCGCACATTTTGAGGGGTAACATGTCAAGGTCAAGGTCATTCTTCAAGGTCAGAGGTCAAATATATGGGTCAAATCACCGACTTTAACATTGGCCATAACTTTTGGACCAGTAAAGATAGAGACTTGATATTTGGCATGCTTGTGTATCTCATGAAGCTGTACATTTTGAGGGGTGACATGTCAAGGTCAAGGTCATCCTTCAGGGTCAAAGGTCAAATTGTCTGTAACTTTAACATTGGTCATAACTTTTTAGCCAGTACAGATAGTGACTTGATATTCGGCATGCGTATGTATCTCATAAAGCCGCACATTTTGAGGGGTGACATGTCAATGTCAAGGTCATCCTTCAAGGTCAGAGGTAAAATATATGGGTCAAATCACTGACTTTAACATTGGCCATAACTTTTGGACCAGTAGAGATAGAGACTTGATATTTGGCATGCTTGTGTATCTCATAAAGCTGCACATTTTGAGGGGTGACATGTCAAGGTCATTCTTCAGGGTCAAAGGTCAAATTGTCTGTAACTTTAACATTGGTCATAACTTTTGAGCCAGTACAGATAGAAACTTTATATTTGGCATGCATATGTATCTCATAAAGTCGCACAATTTGAGGCATAACATGTAAAGGTCAAGGTCACTCTTAAAGATCAGACTTAATATTTTGCATACTTGTGTATCTCATGAAGCTGCACAGTTTGAGGAGTGACATGTCAAGGTCATCCTTCAGGGTCAAAGGTCACCAACTTCAAATTGGCCATAACTTTTGAACCAATAGAGATAGAGTCTTGATATTTGGTATGCATGTGTATCTTATGAAGCTGCACATTTTGAGGGGCAACATGTCAAGGTAAAGGTCATCCTTTAGGGTCAAAGGTCACCGACTTTAACACTGGCCATAACTTTTGAACCTGTAGATACAGACTTGACATTTGGTATGCATTTGTATCTCACGAAGCTGCACAGTTTGGGGTGACATGTCAAGGTCAAGGTCATCTTTCAGGGTCAAAGGTCACCGACTTTAACATTGGCCATAACTTTTGAACTAGTAGAGATACAGACTTGATAGTTTGTATATATGTGTTTCTCATTTGGCTGCACAGTTTAAGGGGTGACACGTCAAGGTCATCTTTGAAGGTCAAAGGTCATTAACATTGGCCATAACGTTTGAACCAGTAGATATACAGCCTTGATACTGGTATGGATGTGTATCTCATGAAGACGCACACTTTGAGGGGTGACATGTCAAGGTCACCCTTATAGTCAAAGGTCACCAACTTTTAACATTGGCCATAACTTTTGAACCATTAGAGATACAGGCTTGATATTTGGTATGCATGTGAACCCCATGAAGCTGCACAGTTTGAGGAGTGACATGTCAAGATCAAGGTAATCCTTCAGGGTCAAATATCATATTGAGGGGGCATAGTGTTTCACAAACACATCTTGTTTAAAAAGATATTGAAGACATATCTTGATTTGATACCTGAAGCAGACAATAATCTTAGCAGACACATTTATTTGGCAGCGAAGGTTTAAACTGTTACCACGAATTAGCCCTTAGAGTGCACATGTACTTACAACAGCTTTAACCGTTACGGTTAGTCTTTAGAGTGCACATGTACTTACAACAGCTTTAACAATTAGCCCTTAGATTGTACATATACTTACATCAGCTTTAACAGTTAGCCCTTAGAGTGCACGTGTACTTACAACAGCTTTAACAATTAGCCCTTAGAGTGCACATGTATTTACAACTGCTTTAACAATTAGCCCTTAGAGTGCACATGTACTTACAACAGCTTTAACAGTTAGCCCTTAGAGTGCACATGTACTTACAACTGCTTTAACAATTAGCCCTTAGAGTGTACATGTACTTTCAACAGCTTTAACAGTTAGCCCTTAGAGTGTACATGTACTTACAACAGCTTTAACAATATTCTTCATATAAATGCCATTTCACGCATTTGTAAATAGAGTAGACCCAGATCAGACGACTCCTATGTACACTCTAAGGGCTAATTGTTAAAGGTGATGTAAGTACATGTACACTCTAAGGGCTACTTGTTAAAGCTGTTGTAAGTGCATGTGCACTCTAAGGGCTAACTGTTAGAGCTGTTGTAAATGGAATTTGATAGATGTTTTATTCTACTTTCTACAATAACTACAATGTTACACTTTCCATATTTCATCATAACTATTTTGTCCATGAATATTCAGTAGGTATTCAAATTTGGAATAAACATAGGATGGGGAAAGGTGTTTAAATGCATACAGAGACAATGAAATGAATTTATACTCTGATGTCAACTTAACATATGCTTAACCGTATCATGCTAAGAGCGACCTGACTTGTATCTGCAAACAGTTTGGATCAAGATGAGACGCCGAGTTACTCGACGTCTCATCAGGATCCAAGCTGGTTGACACTCGGTCAACAGTTTCTCAAACACTTGTACGAATGGTCAATCAGATGTAAGTAAAACTTGCAACAGATCAGAGTTTTGGCAGACATAATTGTTCAGTACGTTAATCGTTATCTGTACTTATTACAGGATTATGTTATGTCACCGTCTCTGTTTTTTATGCCCCCCTTCCCCCGTGGGCATTGTTTTTGCGCTGTCTGTCTGTTAATTGGTTGGTTGGTTTGTCCCCAACTTTAACGTTGGCGATATTATTGTGGTCATTGCTTATTCATACTTCAAAAGTGGCATGCATGTTCAACTTATGGAGGCGAACATATTTAGGGGTGACTTATTTAGGTCAAGGTCATACATCAAGGTCAAAGCTCATATCGGAGGTGGGGTATTAATTCCCAAACGCAACTTGTTATTTCATAAACCAAACAAATTGTTCACAGTTGTATCGGTGAGCAGTATATCCTCTATAAAGCGACCAGTATCCATGCTTATAAAACTTTTAGTTGAGTCTGAGTTCGTTCTCAAGTTTTTGATTGGTCAGATTTGAGCCTTTGGCTCAAATCTGACCAATCAAAAGCTTGAGAACTCAAATCCAATCAAAAGCTTGAGAACTCAAATCTGACCAATCAAAAGCTTGAGAACGAAACTCAGACTCAACTAAAAGCTTTATAAGCATGGACCCAGTGAATGCATAAAGAGGTCGAATTGTGTGTATTAATACCCAGGTGTAGACCTTTTTTTGGTTTTTGCTGATAGTTTAAGAGGGGTATTACTGTACATGCCTTCACGCTGGCATCAATCCGGATATTACCAGATATTCAAAATATAGTATAACCCCTCTAAAGTGATCACATACCAGTATTTAGACATCGTTTTGGTAGTTGCTTTAGAGGGGGTTTACTGTAGGTAGTTTAACTCACCATTATCTAAACAGTTTGACTGATTTATATATGTTATAATTATGAGGTAAAACCGCCTTAACGAAATGTTAGAATCGGTTCAGTTTTAGCTCACCTGAGCATTATAGCTCAGGCCGATTTATTGTGATTGCCCATCGTCCGGAATCCATTCGTCCGACCGCCCGTCATCCGTCCATCCATTTAGCATCTATTCACATTTCCTTTCAATGACATATCCTCTGTTACTACCGACAGAAAGTTGATTAGATTCACAGAAATGTGTGTCCTTCTAATTCTGTTCACAGAAATACATTCCATGCAAAAACGAAACAAAAACTTTTGAAATCTTCCTTAAAACCGATTTCAATACAATTTGACAGATGTGATCATTAGGTGATCCTCTACCAATACTGTTCAAACCAGATGATTAGTTGAAACATGGTTGCCAGAGGCGGGGCTAATTTTCCTTTCTATGTGGCTATGGCAAAAAATAAACTATCTTCTCTGAAACAACTTGGCAGACTTCAGCTCAATTTTGCTTGAATGATCCATAGGTGTCCTTCTATAAAAACTGGCCAAAACTTCCTGTCCATGTACTATTAAAACATTTAATATAATAAATATTCATTATATCATTATTTAAACCACTTTAATTCAATTGAATATTATATGACATTTATGAAAATAGTCTTGATTAGTCAAAAAGCATAGTCGACAGAGCGAGCAGAATAGTAACTTAGGTGACCTTCTACAAACATTTCAAAGCTGTTGTGATTGGTTATAAGTGAGGCTACTTGGGGCGGGGCTAATTTTAATTATATGGTTACTAGTATAGTGAATAGTTAACATATGTTCTCCCCTGATTCCAGTGGGCATCAGAAGTGTTGGTAGTTGATCTTTACCAACATGTGATTCGTTAAATTATGAATAACATGGACATGCTAACTTTCCTGATCCCTTCACTCAAATACTACGCCTTTCTACGCATTGCAAACAGATTAGACCTAGATCAGACGGATCATGTATAGGAGCTGTCTGATGAGGGTCTGCTGTGTTTATTTATGAATTAATGTAGACATGAGTCTAGTTTAAGCCAAGGCTGCAGTTCTGTGTTGATATGCTATAATAAAAATCTATGTATAGTTCATGTTGTCATTATTTCAGACATAAATATTCATGGACTAAATGGTTTTATGACTCTTTCAAAATCTTCTTTGAAACCACAAGATCGATTTATTGAACTTTCACATGAATGTTCCTAGGTTATCCTTTAATAACATTGATAAAACCATCATTGTTGATAAAAAGACTTGGCCATTACAGATCAGGCTACATGTCTTTATATGGCAACGGGGATCATTTTGCAGAAATATTCCTTAGATGACCATTTGCCAAGAGTGCCGAAATGGTTGCAAGTCCTAAAAAACATGGTTGTCAGGCGGGAAGCTTGTTTCTTTAATTTAAACAATGAGACTTATATTCTTAAATACTAAACGGACACATGGCATTTGATTCAAGTGAGCGGTACAGGGTCATCATGGCCGTGTTGCTATAAATAGACCTGTCTCCTGAACTTAGCCATTTACTCCACAAATACGCATTTCTGCGTAATTGCAAACAAATTAGACCAGGATCAGACGGATCCTGGAGGAGCCATCTGATCAGGGTCTGCTGTCTGCTCTGTTTGCTTATGGTATGATATACAGTAAAACCTCTCTATAACGGCCACTAAATTGTGTTGATTAGATGGTATTTAGGACAGGTGGCTGCTTAAAGCAAGGTGAACGTAAAACAGAACGCTCGTATGGGAGCGTTCTGTTTTACTTTCACCTTGCTTTAAGCAGCCACTTGCCTTTAACACAGATACTTGATGTGATTTAGTGGCCGTTATAGAGAGGTTTTACTGTATATATATGATTCTAGTTTTTGCCATGGCCAAGACTTCCTGTCCATGTTCTATTAAAACATTTAATACAAATAATATTCATTATATCATTATTTCTTACATGAAGTTTCGTGAAGTAAAGGGTTAAGAGGGTATTTGTGTACAACGTAAGTAAGTTGTGATATTTTCTTATCTGGTATCAGCTATTCCGTGCATTTACATTGTATGTCACACACACTGATTGTACCAGTTTTATTCTATACCGTTGTATAAACGCTTGACATAAACATACATTATTAATTATGCATAAATAAATAAATAACGTCTTTGTGGGGAAATCCGAGTACTTACCAGGTAGAGATTGTTATTTGCACATGGTTAGGTATATATTCTGCCATATTGGGCTAATGTAGAGTCTTTGAAACTTAAAATAAAACTTAAAAGTTGAAGTACGTCCTGCATTGTTGCCTCTTCTTTGACATTTGTGAGGTGAGTTTATATAATTACATATGAACACACAAACGTGTGGCTTTAGCGGAAACTGTATATTCAGATCTATATAATTCCATTAGCAAATCAAAACATACCCTGGTCAGTTCCACAGGCGTTCGGCCCATGAAATATGTCTAAAATAAGTTAAAATGTCCCTAAATTGACGTTTTGTAACATTTGGAGCCGAAAAAATAAAGTTTGGGGCGTTTTGAGATATGTGGCAATAGAATGCGATGCCACCGGTATGTCAGATTCTTTTTGAAAATATTTCATCATTTCTCATTAATATCTACCAGAAAGAAGCGTCTGTTTCTCTCGCGTATAAGGATTTTAGTGAAATCGAGCACTTGGTCGCCAACTATATTGTTTCCGACTAAATAAAAAACACGGTTTTCTGAAGGTATTTGTCCCTCGTACTCGCTAAAACGGAGACAAAGAATGGGATAGTTGGTAAAAGTGTGTAGATAAAAACATTTTTCTTTCTATATAAACTTTGTTTTATGGGAAAATTCCCCTCCGGTAAAAAATGATTGCAGTTGAAGCGGAGCACCCGTGGAACGGATGGTCCGAGAGTTATTTGCCTTTCTCTAATATAGAATATACGAAATTTCAGCTTTGTCTCAAAACGGCCCAAACTTCATTTTTTCGGCTCCAAGTGTTACAAAACGCGAATTTAGTGACATTTTAACTTATTTTAGACATATTACATGAGCCGAACGCCTGTGGTCAGTTCCTACAGGAGTCATCTGATCTATATAGGTCTACTCTGTAAAGGCGTGGAAATACGTTTCTATCAGATGAACTGTTAACCCACTGCATGTTAAGTATTCAATATGGAATGGCCTATCAGTGTTGACTACACAATAGAGGGCGTGGCCTAGTGTCTTAGGTGAGCGATACAGGGTCGTCATGGCCCTCTTGCGTCATGCTGTTGGGCATGACAAAACCCCAACTACGGCTTGTTCCGGTATTAACTATTGTTAACGACGGATCCAGCAAACACCACGGGTACTTATCAGAGGGATTGCGTAAGGAGCCCTCAACTGCGTGTCTACATTGTTTGCTTATGTATGTGTCATTTATTAGACAGAGGAGTACATAGGATAACATATCTTCTTGCATAAATCTGCTGTTGTAGTCCCTACCCATGTACATGTACTAACAAACCGAGTGTCGTGCTCACGCGCTGTTGTTGACCGGTTTGCGGGACCGAAGTAAACAATAGATGCTAGTATAGTCAAACAACTAGGTCTGACGGGTCACGGGTTCGCCGAGTTCATTTTTAAGGGAGATCAGTATTTCGGATATCCACGTGCCATTTATAAAAGCAAATGTTCAGTTATAGGTATAAAGAATAAGCGCATTAGTTATCGGAAATATAGCGTAGTGGATAAGTCGTAGGACCATAAAGAAATATATGATCGGCGAACATTTTATTAGGCGCAGGTTCGAGTCTCGCATAAACCTAAAATATTTTTTTGCTAAAAATATTAAGGAAAGTCCCCTTAAGAGCATTACATTTGTAGCTTTGTTGTGCAATAAGAATCCACTTGTACAAGACATTTGCTAAAACTTATACATGTATTCATATTTATATTTAAGAATCGATTTATTATTGAAAATATGGCTAATATAGGACTCGAACTCAAACAAATGTACCCTTCCCTAACATAGACAAACATGTGCATAAATGGCCATTACAATTATACAATATGACATAAATTAATACTCTACTATTCATTCAAAATTAAAAAAGTTAAAGGTCGACAAGAGATTCGAACCCACGCGCAATAAAAAACTACTCTCGCTATGTTTTCTGCGTACCTAGACTTTACCCACTGCGTTAAACTGCTGACAACAATTCCGCCTTCAATTTTATCTTATATACTAAACTCGTCTGTTTAAAAAATAGTCCGAGAACAGGCGGAATGCTGATCTCCCTAAAAAATGGACTCGGCTGACCTTTGACACGTCAGACCTAGTTGTTTGACTATACTACATCGTTTTGGCCGAAGCTAGGTGAACGATGCGAATACTTTAGAGGTACAGGGAACGAACCTTCTTAGTAAGTAGATGCATAAAGAAATGTCTTTGTAAAAGGTACTTAACCCATTCCTTCTTACTGGCGCATTTTCATGCCTCTTTAAAAGCCATTTTTTAAACCATTGTGATAAATAGAGAATTTGTTCCTGCAAATGCTCTTTTTATCACAATGGTTTCAAAAACTACAACATTCTAAAAAAAATCCTTTTCCCTAGTAAATGCACATTTTCGGTAGATTTATTCAAAGAGGTTGGGTCTAAAATAGTCTAGGAGGGAACGGGTTAATACAATCCATGGCAACAGGACAGATGATTTAAGGCTTTTGCCATCAACTATTTCGTCTTGATCAAACAGATCTGACCAAGCCACCCCAGAAACAGCATAAATCAAATGAACCGTCAAAGAAGTAGCGTATGGTTTTGGTTGTATTTTGAAAAAAACCCGTTAATGCAAGAATAGCAATAATACACGTCTGTGAAGAGCAACACCATCTGCTGTATCCCCGGGGACAGTTGTTACCCTCGCCCTTCGAGCTGGGGACAAAAACAGTTCCCGGGGACGCTGCAGATGCTATTGCTGAAAAAGGTGTATTAACCCTCTAATAATACTGTTTCCTATATTTGGTCTGGATTCATTAAAGCCTAACGCATATTTCACAGCGTCTCCGTTTATTCATTCAAATCTGTTACAGAATCCATGCAGTCATATTGTCAAACACAGGACTCCTGGTGAGACACCGAGTTAATGGCATCTCATTTGGACCTGTTTACAGGTTACCACAAACTCGGACCAGCTTCCAAGCATGTACAGTAAAACCTGTCTTAAGCGGTTATCAAAAATATGTCTAATTATGGGTCTGTAAGGTATGTGGTAGCTTAATGGAAGTCAAAAGTAAAACAGAAAGCTCCTCCTATAGGAACTTTCTGCATTACTTTTGCCCTGCATTAAGCAACCACATTAAGCAGCTACATCTAATCTTAATAGTTAAAAAATGAATGGCCAATTAGGACAGGTTCTTTTGTATGTGGGCAGTGATAACTGCTGTCTGACAGATAAGAATTCAAATGCTGTACACTAGTGTGTGGCTCTACTAACAAAAAGAGAACTAAACCCTTAACTCCACAGGGGCACATTTTGTAATCTTTGCAAACAGAATAAATAGACCCAGATCACTCAAATCTATAGGATTTGACTGATCATGGTAAGCTCTGTTTATTTATAGATTAGTCATTTTGTACAAACTAATATTAAACTCGTCTTGCAAAATGTTATTAAGATCGATCAGGGTCTGCACTGTTTGCTGGATCATGCCAGAAAGTACGTTGTTTGCTTTGCTTCCTCGGTATTAACCCCTCGCTTGCTGTTCATGTCAATATACCTACCTGTAAAT
Organism: Azorinus chamasolen; assembly: GCA_963576725.1. Classification (NCBI taxonomy): domain Eukaryota; kingdom Metazoa; phylum Mollusca; class Bivalvia; order Cardiida; family Solecurtidae; genus Azorinus; species Azorinus chamasolen. The sequence continues at coordinate 17,681,137 of OY755239.1, forward strand.
AGTGAAGACCCAGATGAGACAACTCCTGCAGGAGCTGTCTCATCAGGGTCTGCACTATTTACAAGTTGATTGTGCAACCAGTGCACTCCACAGCAGTGATTGCACAGCGAAACACGTGTACACAGTGAATATATATGTAATTATACAACAGGGCATGGGTAAAGCAGAAGAAATGTATTTTAATGTTCAGCAAGCGAAGGGTTAAAAGTTGACGGGTTCCAGAATACGATCCGGATGGGGTTTCCAATAAGGGAAGAAATGGGTTAAAAGTATATATATGGAGTAAATGGTTAAGATACTATTAGACATTGTGTGATTCGACATAGTATTTGATGAAGACAGAACAGATGCATTTTTGCAAATACATCTAGATCTACCCTGTTTAATCTAGAATTAAGTTGTTTGCAGATGCAAAGACATATATGGATAATCAATGTAAGGGTATTGTGTCCATCGAATACGGATGCCCTCACTGTGTTATAAAATGGCATGGCCTATGACAAGAGTTATAACTCCAGTGTTATGTATCGATAACTCACATTATGATATCATGACTGTTGGAGTTACGTTGGACACACACACATATGACCGACCGATTGCCGGGCAACCAGACGCCATTGCATTTGCATCAGTAGTGGTCATCTTTTGTAGATTACTTAAACAGCAAAATATTAAGTGGTCACTTAAATGAATACAATACAATGAGTTATGTTGTATAAGACCACATTCACACATGGGTTAATTATGTAAGTTTTCAATATGTACGTCTTGTCACATCTGTATGTGCGGAGTGAAAAATAAACTGTAAACTTAAGTATATGTGTGTGCGTCTGTGTGTGTCTGGGTGGACGTGTGGGCGGTCTGGCCAACAGGGGTGAACATAATAAATGTCCCAAACTATTTTAGAAATAGGGCAATAAACGTATATGTAGAAGAAAGGTGAGAAACAAACATAAAAATGTAACACTTATTATTTTATCTACTCACTTGTCCACTACATTTTGAAGACAATGAAGAACATATACATGTATATTGAGCTGCATGCGATAAACGCGACCATAAAAGGGGTCTAAATGTAATTGCGAGTCTTCAAAACCTTTACCCGACAGAAACGCCTTTTCATGCATTGGCAAACAGTGTAGATCCAGAGCAGATGTCTCCTGTATGAGACTTGAGATCTGATATGCTTATGAAATACACATATGGATATGATTCTATAGTTTCTGTCTTGGCCAACAATTCTTTTGTCTAAAATTGATTAATGAATAGTCATGATATGCCATCAAAATCTTGAATAAATATTCATGAGGGTCAAAGCAGGCAATGACGTTATTCAGAACACAAGTAATGTGGGCAGCTTCAAAAGCTTTTTGTCTTGAATATGTCCTGCATTGAACATTACCACATGTTTTAAATAGTCCTTTCTTACATTAATCAGCAAGTGGTTGTTTAAAGCAGATTTTACTATTTCCAATTTGTTGCCCAAACATGTCTTTGGTATCATCAAGAACTACTCACAAGCTGTCCATTTTCATCAGATCGGAGGTCCTTGAGGATTCTCGTACAATTTCGACAAACGTAGTACATGTAATACATATAAGGTATCTACAATACCAAGTGCTCCGGAATACTTAAGGTTGGGTGGGAGGGGTCTCTAATCTGTCGTTCACTTAAGGGTATGTATCCGTATTGTTTGTACACCTGGTAGCATGCACTATCCACTCGCTTCAGTTCAGTACTCTGAATATATTTTCGCCACCAGACGGCATTGTTCTCCTGTCTGTCTTTGGAAAAATCAATGCCTTTCTCAGGAGGTGCTAGGTTCACCTGAACTTTTGCCAACTGTTCAATTTCTGTTCCATTGTAAGTCATACTTAGAAAAGAAAACAGCTGTTTTAATCGCACGTGTAAATTTAACATTAAATCTTCATAATATATTATTTTTACTCTGTTTGGAAACATTTTCATCAAATCTACAGCCTCGTTATAATCATCGCTCATCTTTTTGCACAGGTTTAATTCAAGCGAGTTGTTTGGCCTGTAGCCATAAATAGGATAGCCTCGCGAGAAAGCTCGAGAGTTCACAATAGCACGCGGATCTCGCACCAGATGGACAAGTTTAAGCCTCGGGTTGGTTTCAAGCAGTGGACGGAAGGTGGTGAGTGTTGTTCTCAGGACTTTAAGGACACGATGTGTCCTATTTCTGCAAAGTTGTTCCAACTGCCCGAGGCACACGCTTTTTGGATTGAACTTCATAATACATGTCCGATACGACTCCCAGCTGGGGCCTGAAAAATTAACAAGTATATGAATACACATGTGAAGGGATAAGTGAAAATATACGTCTTTATATTACAGTTGTAAATCATAGTAAGTATTAGGACAATCGCTGAAGACATTTTCAGATATCTGGAACTTAAATTTTCTGTACCTGTAGATTTGCTAGTGTCAAGTACAGTTCATTTAGTGAACACAGGAGTCTTAAAAAGCAAGTGGTTGCTTAATGCAGGGCAAAAGAAATATAGAAAGCTGATATGAGACCTTTTTTGCATTAATTTTGACCTGTATTAAGCTACCACCTGCCTTACAATCCCATATTACACATATTTTTGATGACCGCTTATTTTGACATTCTACATAAGAAGTAACACTGTAACTGACTGTAACACTCGAAAGAGGGATAGTCAGTAACCGTAGATAGATAGATAGTAAAAATGAAATTAAAAATGAGGACGTTTGATTCAGGTACTCTTGATTTGATAGTCCAGTGTACACATATTCATACATATTGTAAGCTATGTTTTATCGTGCAGCTTTAACCCTTCTCTTGCTGAATTTTAAAATACATTTCTCCTTCTTTACCCATGTCATGTTGTATATTTACATATATCTTCACTATGTACACGTATTTCGCTGTGCAATCACTGCTGTGGAGTGCACTAGTTGCACAATCAATTTGTAAATAGTGCAGACCCTGATGAGACAGCTCCTGCAGGAGCTATCTCATCTGGGTCTTCACTATTTACAGGTAGGTATATTGACGTGAATAGCAAGTGAAGGGTTAAAAAATAATGAAATTCTAAGGAAGTTCAATGCTCATTAACCCTTTACCTGATAACTATTTGTCTAAAAAAATTCCATCATGAAGACTAATTACATGAAGTTTTGTAATGGAAATACAAACAAATGAAGGTTGTGGGCATGACAGAAACCATTGAATCAGATTTTCATAATTTCACATAAGCCGTCAGATCTCGGTCTGCTGAGTTTGCAATGGCATGACAAGGCGTATATACAAGGGATGAATACATTGGTTGATAGTTCCGATTAGTAGTTTGATTACCATTTGCATTATTTATACAGTGAGCTTAAACCCAGACAGTTTATGCATACAATTCCAAAGATGCGTTGTATTATTGTTTAGAGTTATCATTCTTTCCATTGAGAAGCCTTTGCAAGCAAAGTAGACTCAGATCAGACAACTCCCAAAGGAGTCGTCTAATCAGGTTCTGTTCGATTTGCTTATGAAATTCGACACTTTCTGTTATGGTACAATACGACTTATTCATGGAACCATTATCAAAACTTCAGTTAACCCTTTCCCTCATATAAACGTGTTTTCATTCATCTGCAAACAGAGTAGACTCAGATCAGACGGCTCCTATAGGAACCGTCTGATCAGGGTCTCCTCTGTTTGCTTATGGTGTAAAATAGATCTGATTCTACAGCTTCTGCCTGAGGCAAAATGTTATGTGTTCATATGCCATTGTAAAAAAAATCTTATTGATATTCGTGACGTCATTATTTCCTACATGAATATTCATCAGGGACAGGGTTAATATTCATACTGTCAACACTTCTGACATGTATGTTCATAGAGTAATAGGTTAATGATATCTTGACAACACTCTCGCTTTGAACAAACCATTGTGTTTATGTCGGTCGGTGATACTTGTAAAATGTTTGAATCCATACCAGATTAATGCTCACAGAGTAATAGCCTGCTGAACAAAATAGTTTTATCGAACTTTTCACCTTCCACATTTTCAAAATGCAGGCTATTACCAATGTGTCTACCAAAATGCAATCAGGGTGTCCAAACACCGAGTTCCAAACTGTTTGCATATGTATTCATCCATCCGCCCATAGCAGGCTAAAGGTTAATGGTTTCTTGACAACACTCTCGCTTTGAACAAACCAGTGTGCTTTTGTCAGTGATGATACGTGTTCTTATAAAATGTTTGAATCCATACCGGATACTGAGCAAGAAGAAAACTTACTGTTAAACAGTCAAACCCCTTCTAAACTGACTTAAAAATAAGTAGCACGTCATGTTTACCTCATGTAGCAGCCATGGCGGAAGCTTTAGAATCATATCTATTTTACATCACAAGCAAACAGAGTAGACTTTGATCAGACGGCTCCTGCAGGATTCGTCTGATCTGAGTCTGTTCGGCGTAGAAAGGTATATTTATGATGTAAAGTTTTAACATTTTCTTTCATATAAACGCTTGTTAGTGCATTTGCAAACAGAATAGACCCAGGTCAGACGCTCCTATAGGAGCCATCTGATCAGGGTGTGTCTTGTTTGCTTAAGTTCTCATATAGATGTCACAGAGCTCAAGATAAGATGCGTAAATTAATATATTTTAAGTATAACTTCTTTATTTCTCCACCAACCCCTATGTTGTGACCAGTCTTGAGAATCGTCTCTTCGAGACGATTCTAAAGAGTGGTCATAACATAGGGCTTGGTGGAGAAATGACGACTTTAGTATTTGAGTACGCACCGCACAACATAGGGCCTGGTGGAGAAATGACGATTTTAGTATTTGAGTACGCACCGTTATCTGTAGCTCTGGATGAGATTCTACAGTTTCTGCCGAGGTTCCTACGTTCATGTACCATTACAGATATTCAGCTCATTAGTATTCATGATGTCATGATGTCTTATAAAATGTTCACCAGGGACAGTGAGTGCTAATGTAGGGTGAATGTCATGCGGAAATCTCCCAAAGTAGTTTCAGGTCTACAGTAAAACCTCTCTATAACGGCCATTAAATCACATCAAATATTTTGTGTTAATGGCAGGTGGCTGCTTAAAGCAAGGTGAAAGTAAAACAGAACGCTCCTATAGCCTTCTGTTTTACTTTTACCTTGCTTTCAGACCAGCCACCTGCCATAAGGACCAACTAATTAACACAAATCAGTGGCCGTTATAGAGAGGTTTTACAGTATATTATCCCATTAGTAAACAGACTACACCCACACAAAAAAGCTCCTACATGAGATGTCTGGTCTAGGTCCATTCTGTATACAAAGACGTTTGATGACCGTGCTATGAAGCAAATGGTTAACCTTTCCCTCGTATAAATGCCTTTTCACGCATTTGCAAACAGAGTAGAACCAGATCAGTCTGCTCTGTTTACTTATGAAATCACAAAGATCTGACTCTACTGTTACTACCAAAATCAAAAACACCTGTGTACATAATCCATTATAAAAATTTAGCTAATGAATTTTGAACAGGCAAATGGTTAAAATAGTTTTGATTATATTATGAACGACTGATACAGTAAAACCCTTCTAAACCGGACCTGCAAATTAGTCTATATATCAGTCTTGGAGACAGGTGGTAGCTTAATGCAGGGTGAAAGTCATTCAGAAAGCTCCTCTAGGAGCTTTCTGAATGACTTTCAACCTGCATTAAGCAGTCATCTGCTTAAAAGTATCTAAATTATTATCTACTAGATTTCCGGTTTAGAGGGTTTTTACTGTATACACTCTGGTGGACTTAGACACACAGACACATTAAGGCTCGAAACTCAAAAATGATATAATTTAATATGTCTGCTTGGTTTCCATATAAGGTTATGAACTATCGATATATTATTCTCCTATACCGAAATATATCTACTAGTATCTAGATCTATCTAGCCTCTGGCGGAATGGTATGAGCTGGGAACCAAGAATTAGTATTTTAGGACAATCTTGAGGCTAAGACTGAGAATATGTTGGTAAGCATCGGTACCTCCGTAAGAGGGGTGGTCCTGAACCCTGTCTTGTATTGCATTTTTCAAGGGCACCAAATTACACGTGTATACACTAGATAGCACGTGCAGAAATAGCTCTCCCATATTGGTAGATCTGAAACATATATACATGTTTGTAGTGTAAACACAACAATAAACAAACGGAAAGACAAAAGGCATGATAACAGTAACGATTGCCTAATAGTGTTTGTACAGTAGAATCTGTCTTAAGCGGCCATCAAAAAGTGGTCTAATTATGAGTTTCTAAGGCAGGTTCCTAAAGGAGCTTTCTGTATTACATTTGCCCTGCATTAAGCAACCACCTGTTTTTTCAGACTCCTATTTCAATAAATGAGTGACCGCTTAACACATGTTCTACAGTAACTATATGTATACACCAAATGAAGAGAGAGAGAGAGGGAGAGATAGAGAGAGAGAGAGAGAGAGAGAGAGGGGGGGGAGACAGACAGACAGAGACAGACAGACAGAGACAGACAGAGACAGGGAGACAGAGAAAAAGACAGAGACAGAGAGAGAGATGCAGAGAGAGAGACAGAGAGAGACAGTAAGAGAAAGACAGAGAGAGAGAGCAGGTACAGTAAAACCTCGTAAATCGGAATACACTTAAATAAGAGTTGTTATTGGCGTTGGGCCCTTTATTTCAAGAATATTCATGTAAGAAATAATGACATCATGAATATTAGTAAGATATTTTTTACAATGGCTTATGAACACAAAACTAGTTTGGTCATGGATGAAACTGTAGAATCAGATCTATGTTATTCCATAAGCAAACAGAGAAGACCCTGATCAGACCTGGGTTTTCTCTGATTGCAAAGGTGTAGAAAGGCGTGTTTATCGAGTAAAGGGTTAAAATGCAGGTTGGAAGTCGTGCAGAAACCTATGGGGGTTTCTGTATGTCTTTCACTCTTTTAAGCAGCCATCTGCCTAATTAAGTCTAAAGTTTCTTTTACTAAAACTAGCAAGGTTTTACTGTATACTTATCTAACACAAAAGACTAAATATGCTTTAACCCTTCCCCTGTTAAATGAACCTGGTTTACCAACAGTTTGGACCAATATGAGACGTTCCTGTCAAACGTTTGAATGAACTAGATATAGTAAAATTGCAACAGCTCAGAGTTTTACCCTGTATTATCTACGCCTTTGCAAACAGAGTAGACCCAGATCAGACGGTTCCTATAGGAGCCGTCTGATCAGGGTCTGCTCTGTTTGTTTATGATATAATAATATAGATATACAGTTTCTGCCATGGCCAAAAATTCCTGCATCCACGTGCCATTATAAAATAATCTAATTAATATGCATGATATCATTATTTCTTACATTAATAGTCATGGAATAAAGGGTTAAGCAGACAGCAGTGGTCCAGTCCGGAATGGCTAAAGCTATTTCCCTTCCCTACACAAACTGTAGTTCACCGACTGGACACCTGATTACTAACCATCTAAACCAACCACTTAATGAACAGAAATGAATGTCTTCAAAATCAGGTGGTTGTTTAATGCAGAACGAATGTAATCAAGAAAGCTCATGCAAGAGCTTTCTTGATAACTTTCATCCTGAATTAAGCTACTACATGGCCCAGATTTTGGCCTCTTTATGATCGCTTTAGAGAGGATATACTATAATTTCATTACAAAACCTAAGATTTGGATATAATAAATGGCAATAAGGGAATGGTATTAAAGGGAAGGCATGCGCACAAAACATCCCTTGCGTCTCGTGTCAATCACAGACACCTTTGAACATTAATATGTATCATAGCATTCTGATTTGACGATATTCAATTTACTAGGTTTCTATAGTCAAGAGCTTTTATAAACGATAATATGTTAACCCTATACTCAATGGATATCAGAAATAATGATTCAATAAAACCCCTCTCTATAACGGCCACTAAATTAAATCAAGTATTTAGTGTTAAAGGCAGGTGGCTGCTTAAAGCAAGGTGAAAATAAAACAGAACGCTCCTATAGGAGCGTTCTGTTTCACTTTCACCTTGCTTTAAGCAGCCACCTGCCCTAAGTACCAACTAATTAACACACTTTAGTGGCCGTTATAGAGAGGTTCTACTGTTGTATGCATGTTGATTAGCTGAATTCTTAAATTGTCATCATGAAAAAGGGAGTTTTAAACATGACAGAAACTTTATAACTAAAATGGGCAATAATAAGCTAACAGAGCAGACCCCGATTGGACTGACAGGAGCAGTCTGATCTGGGTCTACTCTTTTTGCAAATGTGCCAAAAGATGTCTTTGGAGTAAAGGGTTGATGTTTGTAAAATCACGCTTACCTTGAAACGTTGGGTATGATTGCTTCAGTTTGTCCCGAGATTTCATCAATTTTAAATTTGTTGATTTCCTGTGCTGTGGTTTTGCTACAATAATATCAGAAACATTCATTAAGTGTGGTTGTAAATTGTCTACTCATGCATTAAGTATCCTAATGGCAATGAGAATTTGATCCTTTCCTAAACATTTAGTGTTCAAACGCGGGACTATCGCTTTGAAAAACTAGGCGGTATGTGGAGTTTATCTATTACACATTCCGACCTTAACCCACACCACCCTGTGTGAAAGAACATAATTTGTTCTTAACCCTTTCATCCGTGAATATTAATGTAAGAAATAAGGACGTCATGAATATAAATCACATTAATTTGTTATAATAGCATAAGGACACAGGAATTTTTGGCCATGGCAGTAGAATCATAGAACCAAATGCTGAATTTGTTACAATGGTTTCACAAAGTGACTTTTATAGAGTCGTCAAAAGTCGTCAATATCAGGAATTGGGTTAACACAGAGCGAGCGTATCGCAGAATGCATTTCTTTCATTCTGCATTAAGGTACAAATACATGGCTTGTCTTAAAGACAGAAATTGTTAAATTTCTTCAAAAAGGTCACTTTACAAAGATTTGTTGTAATATCCTAACACAGTAGAATCCCTCTAAACAGGACTTTAAATTTAGCATAGATATCCGCCTTGGAGACAGGTAGCAGAAACAGAAAGCTCTATGACTTTCACCCTGAATCAAGTAGTCACCAGCCAGATAGTATCTTAACCCTTTCCCTGTTCTATGTTTATTTCAAATTTCAATACCTACTGAATATTCATGGACATATTTGTTATAATGCAATTTGGAGGGTGGAAGATTATAGCCATTTTAGCGAGTATAGAAACAGATCTATCAAATTTTATTAGCAAACAGAGTAGACCCTGATCAGACGGCTCCTCTAGGAGCCGTCTGATCTGGGTCTACTCTGTTTGCAAATGCGTGAAAACACGTTTGTATGAGGGAAAGGGTTAACGCTTCTCTATTAGAATTCCCGTTTAGAGGGGTGTTACTGTACGTTCATGTCTTACCGACAACCCCCAATAGTGGTGCTACATAGGGAGCTGGAGGGTCGGAAGTACTCCCACAGCGTGAATTTCCAGAGAGGCTCGTAGAAATAAAACACATCCTTTTTGTAGCCTAGCAACCGACCAGTAAACCTTGACCCACTGTTCATATAGGAACTAAGAATGACGTCGTGCTTGTAAGGGACAGGCGGTGCTGAAATATGTGAACAAACAGAATATGTGTGATACATGTGCACTGACAACAACACAACATAAACACGCACGCACGCACGCACGCTCGCAAGCACACATGCACGCACGCACAGACGCACACACAAGCAGACAATCACATACATGGCCACGCAGATACGCTCGCACGCACTCACACAAACAAACAAACAAACAACACTGAACATCTATCCTCAATAAATTCCATTTTGAGAGACTAATGTTTTAATCCTTTATAAGCTGTTTTGCCCATCATCGTTTAACGTTGAAATCCATTCACTATGAAAGACAAAACAATTACTTAAGGCTGAAGGCCTTTAGATAAATGACAAATAGTACATACCCTGAGGCTCTGATTAGAGTCTACATTGTTTGCAAATGTCAGTACGCTGGTGTCCCGTGTGCAAATAGTTAACAGTCAACCCATACAATCTGTCTATTTAGAGCAATATGCACTGTACATTTTGATTTTACATTTTCCATCTGAATAGAACTTACATTTATTGTGTAATGCATGCAGTTAAGCATGATATAATACTCATGTTAGAAATCGAAAGTAACACAGAAATGGGTTGGAATTCGTGAATAGGGATAAAAAAAATGCAAATTTAAAAAAACCCAATTAACCTGAATATTGTCCTTTGAAAACAAATACATGTATAGCATTTTTGTGTTGGGTAGAAGCTCACTGTATATGACCCATGGCATGAGCTAGTTTCCCAGATTTCTTGTCTTTTAATGTATTTGCCGAAACAAAAATTAAAGTGTTTAATACTGATGTGATATTTGTAAAGTTTTCCATTTTGTAATCAAAGCTAAAGTTGTCTTGGTAACGTTTTAGCACGTTTCCATAATGTAATTGGTTGCTTATTAATTTATTAATATTTTGTATTTGATTAATGTTTGTACTTTCTGTAATTGTTACAAAGTCAAAATGATGCCTGACTTTAAAACAACAATTCGGTTGATTTTCTTACTCACGTGCAAGAATGAGGTTTTTCTGTCGGATGTCGAGTTTTTCTTTTGGTTGAAAAAAGGTGTCCCAGTTCACTGCAATAAGAGTAAATAGTGGGTTCACTCAGTCTGTATCGGGGTGTTACGTCGCTTTAACATTATTTAGGTCATATCGCGATGTCCAGCTAATACAGATGGAGGAAGATCCTAGAAGTTGTTCCATGCACGGAACAAATTACATCCTTCTTAAAAATTGAGGAACTTAAGCCAAATCTTTCTCTAGTTATTGGTAGGAAACCGATGTTTATACAAAGTTCACTGTTACCTTGGCCTTTGACCAAATGACCTCAATGTCAACAGGGACCGTTTATTAGAGCTGACCACTAGTCCAAACAACGTACCGAATCTGGGTCCATGCTTATAAAGCTTTTTAGTTGAGTCTGAGTTCGTTCTCAAGCTTTTGATTGGTCATATTTGAGTTCTCAAGCTTTTGATTGGTCAGATTTGAGCCTTTGGCTCAAATCTGACCAATCAAAAACTTGAGAACGAACTCAGACTCAGCTAAAAGTTTTATAAGCATAGACCCTGAAGGTCATATGCCTTTGTGTTCCTCTGTTGGTAAAATGATATCCCTGTCCAATGCCAGAGTGACATTGACTTTTGACCCATCATGTTTCAATATGACTCATGCAGATGTCATAATACAATAGTGGTATTCTACTGATAATGTCCAACCTCTCTACCAAATTTCAAGATCTTAGGTCAAAGCGTTCTCTACTAACGGACCGACTGACATGGATAAAGCACTATACCCGCTTCTATGAAGGGAGCATAATAAGGGAATGTTTACCATGGAAGGTGCTGTAGTATTCATAAGCAAGCAGAACAAACTATGGCTAATGCATTACTTTAGTACTCATATCCCCAAAAGAAAATTAGAATATTAATGTTGAAGGCTGTGGATATCTTCTTTTGTAAAACACTAACCGCTTTGACAAGAGCAGAATACAGTAAAACCTCTCTATAACGACCACTAAATTACACCAAGTATTTTTGTTAAAGGGAAGTGGCTGCTTAAAGCAAGGTGAAAGTAAAACAGAACGCCCCTAAAGGAGCGTTCTGTTTTACTTTCACCTTGCTTTAAGCAACCCTCTGCCCTGAATACCAACTAATTAACACAATTCAGTGGCCGTTATAGATAGGTTTTACTGTACATGTAAATATGAAACAGTTTGACACTATTTGTGTATACGTAGTTATTCATTGGCCATGTATTAAACATGCACTGATTTATATTTGCTTCATTTAATAATTTACTCAATGAAGGAACATGCGACTATTTAACACTTCACTCCATAAATACACATTTTGACACCTTTGCAAACAGAGTATACCCAGATCAGATAGCTTCTATAGGAACAGTCTGATCAGAGTCTTCTCTGTTTGCTTAATGGGAATATTGAGATCTACTCCTACAGTTTCAAAATACCATTGTTCATAGTGGCATCATAAAAACTCAGTTCATTATTGTTCATAAAGTGAAGTTTTAAAACGTTGAAGGCGATCTGCACAGTATTAGTATTGGTCATAGGGCACAGTTTTAGTATTGGTCATAGTACAGTATTAGTACTGGTCATACGGTACAGTATTAGTACTGGTCATACGGCACAGTATTAGTACTGGTCATACGGCACAGTATTAGTACTGGTCATACGATACAGTATTAGTACTGGTCATACGGTACAGTATTAGTACTGGTAATACGGTACAGTATTGGTACTGGTCATACGATACATTATCATTACTGGTTATACGGCACAGTACTAGTACTGATCATACGGTTAGATTTCAAACCCTACACAGTCACATTATCCTAGCGACAACGGTTAGAGAAACATCAAAGTCTAAAGTATGTGCTATGTTTTGTTACAAGTACTAAATGGCATTGTCTGTTTTTACAAAAGAACAGATAAACAGAGAGACAGAAACTCTAAGAGGCTGTCATACAAAGATAGGCGGAAAGAGACTTACATAATAAGAGAAACAGATCATACCGTGAGAGAGAGTATATTCAGATAGTTGAATGTGGCCAGTATTGGTTGGAAGAAAAAGAAGAGGAGGAGGAGGGAGGGAGGGAGGGAGGGAGGGGAGGGGAGAGAGAGAGAGAGAGAGAGAGAGAGAGAGAGAGAGAGAGAGAGAGAGAGAGAGAGAGAGAGAACAGATAGACAGGAGGTTAGACATATACAGAAACAGACGGACTGTAAATCAGACATACAGACAAGTAGAAAAAAAGAAGACACATGGGTCATACTTACTGCTGACTAGGTATATCACAAGCACCGCCATTCCACAGCCTGCAATCAGACGAACTTCCCGCTTATGTCTCCTCATTGTCGTCTGCAGCATCAGCATGACCGTCGGACAAAGTCACCGGTAGCAACAGGTAGTCCTCGCATTTGAAGTTTGACCACACTGTATGTCCAACACGTTCATACCTAAACCATATTGGTAAACACATGTAGCATGTCTTACCTGGATTGGTTATCGAACACTGGCTACGTACGATCAGCTGACCTTGTTGGAAGTGCTTTATCACAAATACGCCGACATATACAGATATGTGAGGCTTAAAACAATTTAAATATTATTTATGATGAATAATTCCGTATCTTTATTGTTGTAAACATTGGACACTGACACAACCTTGACTTCAAAAGAAAGTTCACCTGTAAAACTCAGGTGTAAACTCATGCATACGACGCTGATATACAACACACAACGAGCCAATAGAACTCGTGGAAAAGTAGGTCAGGTTTGTTTACAGTTTATCAATGTCTCGATCGCTCTCGCCTTCTGTATAGAAAGTCGTCTGCTTCAATCTCTAAATTTGTACATGTATTTATTAAATTTAAACAAAAACACTGTGCCGAGAAGTCAAACGGTGTCGCATCAAAACTGTTTGCAAACTATCTATATTTAAACAGCTAAGAATATATGTACATAACATAAACATGAAAACGGGAGTTTGTTATCTGATACCAACTTTGCAATCTGTAGCTTCCCATCTACGCAGCATTGAACTTTGAATAACAATATACTTACCCTAATCCTGTTACCCGTGACCTGACTTACATTTACAGACAACTTGGATTCTGATGAGACGCCTGGTAACTTAGCGTTACTTAGCGTTACTTAGCGTCTCCAGGATCCAGGCTGTTTGACACCCGGTCAATCAATTCTCAAAAGTATGATCTGATGGAATAGGAAATAGTCAATATTTGCATTGAATACAAATTTATGCAGACATTATATATCCATAGCGGGTTAAGGGATAAACCTTCTCTTGCTGAATTTTAGAATACATTTCTCCTTCTTTACCCGTGTCCTCTAATATAATTCCACAAATCTTCACTGTCTACAAATATTTCTCTGTGTAATCACTGCTGTAGATTGCACTGGTTGCATAATCTACTTGTAAATAGTGCAGACCCTGATGAGACAGCTCCTGCTGGAGCTGTCTCATCAGGGTCTGCACTATTTACAGGTAGGTATATTGACATGAACAGCAAGAGAAGGGTATGATTCTTTAACCCGGTAGTGACGTCTTCTGGTGCATTTGCATACAGATTAGACCCAGATCAGACGGCTCCTGCAGGAGTGATCTGATTAGGGTATACCCTTTAATAATGGAATAAAGCTTCCTTGTTTAGGTACTATTGATAACATGCAATCCATGCATATTCGTGAAATGATACATTCTTGCATGTTTATGAGGTAGAGGGGTTATATCTGAGTCACTTGCCATTTAGCCCATTCCCGCATATTGTCACCTCTGTGAAAGTCACCGTTTGAAGTCATTGTGATAAACAGAGCATTTGCTCCATTTATCACAATGACTTCCAAACCACACATTTTTTTAAAATTTTCTAGTTAATTCTCCTTTTCATTAGATTTATTCAAAGAGGATAAGTCTAAAATAACTTATGGTGGAAAGGGTTAACAGACAGTTAGTCAACTTCAGTTTTTAACCCTTTACTCCATACATGCGCGTTTGAACGCCTTTGCAACAGAGTAGACACTGATCAGAGGCTCTCTAGGAGCCTCTGGTCAGGGGTTGCTCTATTTTTGTTACAATTATACATATCTGATTCTACAGTATGGTCCAAAATTTCCTGCTGCGTACGCATGTCATTACGTACACAGCATTCAATTAATATTCATGATGCCATTATTTTTTAAATGAATATTCATGGAGTAAAGGGTTAAATTGATTTTCTTGAGTAAACAGTTGGTGCGATTCGAAATCTATTTATGCATAATCAATGTCCCTAAATATGACAATCACACAGTGTAGGTATTTGAATTACCCCTCCGATCAGGATCTACACTGTTTGCTTCATATATTTCAAAAGTTCATATTGACAAAGAAAACAAACCCTTTAACCATTTCCCTCGTATAAACGCCATTTCACGCCTTTGCAAACAGAGTAGACCCAGATCAGATGGCTCCTATAGGAACCATCTGATCAGGATCTGCTCTGTTTGTTTATTGTATGATAAAGATCTTATTCTACAGTGTTAATCGGAACAGAACTTTCCAGTGAAAATATTACATTGTAAAAATCAGCTTATAAATAGTCCTGATGTCAGTATTTCTACCATTAATATTGAACGGATGAAGGATTAAATGATAATACTATAAGATTGGCTCATAACAGGTGCCCGCGCAAGGGCATTTAGGAAGTGACGTGTTAACCTGTTAACCACGACACTGGTAGCATTTGCAAAAAGCTTGGATCCAAGCTTTCTGACTAGTGGCCAATAGTTTCTCACAAGCTTATGCTATGACACTTGATCATTCGATCCTCAAAAGCTTTATCGAATCGTTAAATAGTCCAACTCGCACCAGATCCAAACTTAGAGCACTCATTTCTTTTGAGATCAGGGTAATAGTTATAATTGGCTTGAGTATGGAAGCCCTGGAGGGCACTTTTGACTTCTGACTTCTGACTTATGACTTGCGACTTTTTAATTTTGGTCCAAAATAGATGTCATGGTGGACAGCTCAACGTAGCCACATTTACGTGTTCCTTCTGTAGAATCTGCTTTGAAAATATGCATGTGTCTTTAAAACCATATAGAAGACTTATTGTATATACATGTATCATTAACACGCATATATATATTGTTTTGCTTTTTAGTGTAAATTATGTTTTCAATTGGAGTCAAACTGGATACACGGATCATGTGGTAGCCTACTCAGACAAGTTCGGTAGCCTCCTTTTTCCAGGGTCCCTATTCATCTGTCGTCGGATCATGCCAACACATCGGACTCCGGGTCCTTGCTTCTTGCAAAAGGGGCAGTAGAAAGGGTTTTGAACGAGAATTCGGCGGGCTTTTACAGCCGTCTATTTCACGTTCCAAAGAAAAATGGCGCCGTGTGACGGATCATCACCATTTCTACTCTAAACAAT
The DNA here is from genome assembly GCA_963576725.1 of Azorinus chamasolen. Classification (NCBI taxonomy): domain Eukaryota; kingdom Metazoa; phylum Mollusca; class Bivalvia; order Cardiida; family Solecurtidae; genus Azorinus; species Azorinus chamasolen. The sequence goes on from OY755239.1 coordinate 17,697,191, forward strand.
TACGTAAAGGTCGAACCTTTCAAGATAGAGACCATCGCTTCCATTCGGCTTGAATATCAAACCCGACTATTGGGTCCTTTTCATGGATTTCTCGGATGCATATTTTCATCTCCCGATTCACCCAACAGACATACACCTACTGCGCTTCTGTCATGGGGGTACCGTTTCCTGGCTCCGGGCTCTGCCCTTTGGCTTCTTTATGGCCGCTGAGATTTCACCAAACTCATGGGCGTAGTAGCGGCCGATCTACAGCAGAGTGTACTCTGATTCAGTACTTCGACAATTGGCTACTTCAGTAAACCCAGATCAGATAGCTTCGATAGGAGCCCTCTGATCAGGGTTGGCTGTTTGTCTTTTGTTTCTGTCATGATGTGAAATCCAACTTTCGTAGTGATACAGCTAATTAGCTAAAATCAGCTAATTAATATTCATTATATCATGAACTCTTGCATCCATATTCGAGGAGTAAAGGGCTAGCCTAGTATGCGAAGTAATTGTAGTCTGCCAAAAATGTTGTCTGCTACAAAATAGAAGACTATCATGAAGATAGTTTAAAGTGTCCAGTTGGGATCCAGATAAAACACTAAGTAAACGAATATCTCGCTAGGATCAAGTAAGTTTGCATAGGTTTAACCATTTTCCTGTTTTGGTCTGATCTGGGTCTTCTCTGTTTGCAATTGCGTGAAAGGGTGTTTAAATGAGGGAAAAGGTTGATAATCTATGTTAAAACACTATACATGCTGCATTACACAGTTCTCACAATTTTATGAGCTGCTATACAAGCTGTCTTCTCAGTGTCTGTTATGTTTGCTTATGGAACAATACAGATCTGATTCTACAGTTTCTGCATTTTTTCTGATTATTATTATTTATAATGTTATTTAGTCCTGATATAAATAAAGTGGATGAAACAAGATGGTACCTTTTTAATGTCTTTAATTCAAAGTTACAGATAAGTTTACGTACCCAAATGCTAACAATAGCACCGCATACGGTACATACTATGCCCACTTTCAAACTTTCTCCGATTCAATATGCCTTTTAAGTGTTGATATTTTCTAATATGTGTTCCAGATCTTGATCTCCATATTAAGGTGATATTATATAAAGAAATGCAGTGAATATATTATTAAATAAAAAAACGAATAAACGGCCATCCTCATATTTGCAGATTTTTGTAAAATGCAAGGACCATAACTCTGTACCAACAAATTGAATGAACCTCAGAATCTACTCAGCTTCAGATTCTATTGCATAAAACATTTGTGTGAAGTTTCATTAATGTCCTGATAATAGTTTTCCCAGAAAACAACATACAAACCAAAGGTTGATAGAAAAACAAAGTAACGAACGCACAACGTTCAATGGTCATAACTTATAAATAAAATGACATATCAAAAACCCGCAATATATGTGCAAGTCAATAATAAGGTAATTTCATATAAAATTGAAGTAAATATCATTTAAAATTTGCATAAGTTTGCATATATAATGTTTAAGGCAAGGGCCATAGCTCTCAAACGACAATTCAAATGAACCACAGAATCGACTCTGTTTCAGATCTTCATGCATTAAAAGATTTGTGTGACTTTACATTATTATCTGTCAAAATGGTTTTCCGAGAAAACAGCGGACAAACAAAATGTCGACGGAGGACCGAACGAACGGACAAACGGACGGACAGACATGGCAACGCCAATATACGACCGCCTTAGTTAGGTGGGCATATAAAATGTTATTTATCCATCAAATCCTCTGTTGTGATCATTCATTACAATCATCTCATCGAGAAGATTCTAATGAATGATCAAAACATAGGGTTTGGTGGAGATGCTTAAGATTTATGTATGGAATTGATCATGGTACGCATCCTTATCAGTTACTCTGAATATACAAAATAAACAAATACATGTATATAAAAAATGTATATATACCACCACAAAGTAAGTTTGGTGGTGGTGGTGGGGGTGTATATAGGAGTCGGCTTGTCGGTCGGTCGGTCTAGTGTTTCCGCGCTGTTTCTCAGTAACCGCTGACTGGAATCAAATGAAACTTGACATGATGCTTTATCATAAGGAGGACATGCGCATCCAATTAGGTTTTTAGCCGATTTTTTTTTTTACAAAGTTTTGCCCCTTTGTTTAAAAAATGTTAGTCTGTTGACCTTTGTTTCCGCGCGGTTCCTCAGTAACCGCTATCTGAAATCCAATTAAACTTGACATGATGCTTTATCATACAGAGAACATGCGCATCCAATAATAGTTTTACAGTTTATGGTCTATTGGTCGGTCTGATGGCTTTTTTACCACGTGGTTGCTCAGCAACTGCTGACTGGAATCTAATGAAACTTAACGTTTTATCATAAGGAGGACATGGGCATCCAGTTATAGTTTTTCAGCTGATTGATTTTCTTTCAAAGTTATGCCCCTTTGTTCAAAAGTTTTGTGTTGGTCTGTCTGTTGACTTTTTTTCTGCATGTTTTCTCAGCAACTGCTGACTTGTATCGTACAGCACTTGATCATGAAGGGGAGGTGCGCATCCAATAATAAAATCATTTTTAAAGTTCATCTATTTTCTTCATGAGTTATGTCCCTTCGAATTGTACAAAGTTTTTACTTGTGACAGTCACGTTTTTTGGGGTTCTAGTTAAATTAGCTAGTGATAGTTCTAGTTCAATTAGCAGGCCGACTTGACCAGGGCCGACTTGACCCGAGGCTGACTTGAATCAGGGGCCGAGTTGACTCGAGGCCGAGTTGACAAACAGCCGCACGAAGTTTGGCCATTCATATACAGTAAAAACCCAGTAGTTTGAATACTAAAACAAGCAAATTCGCCTTTCCGTGAATTTGCAAACAGGGTAGACCCACGACGGACGGCTCTTATAGAATCTGTCTGATCTGTCTGGAAAATTTAAAATTATATAAATTCCTAATAAATATTCATGATGTCATTATTTCTTACATGAATATTGAACAGGGAAAGGGTTAAGACAGGTGACACCTTAATGTAGGTAGAAATTCATGTAAAAAGCTCCTCTAGGAGCTTTCTACATAGCTATGACATTTAGTAGCCACCTGTCAAAAACGTTCTCAATTCGTCATTACTTAAAGTTCGAACTATCGAGTTTATACTGTATATATATATGCAGGTCGCTCTATATAGAAATTCGCGAAGGATGTAACAGATTAACAAGAGACATTTAGTCAAAACATCCGGGTTCTGATATAATTTTAGAACTTGGACTGTTCAATATTTTCCTACAATCAATGTATAGTCCGTCAACAATATCGAAAGAAAATACCAAGGTACCTACACAAATTCACACACGTCATGACATCTACTGCCACATTTTTTCAAAAGTCGCAAGTCATAACTCACAAGTCCGAAGTCAATAGTGCCCTCCAGGGCTTCCATACTAGCCACAGGGGTCTGGACCGCTTCATGGGGTCTATATGTACTATATAATAACAAGGGTTCCAACTAGCAGAACGGACAACCGTGTACCACGATTACAAATATGACTGTAACTCTTACAATTTAAATGATAATTTCGTAATTCTTTCGGCTATTGAAAGCCAATATATTTTTCTATCAAATGAATATAATCTTATAACGGTAACTTATGAACAAGTATCAATCCAACAATGATTTTCTCAAAATTTCACGTGTTTTTTGGTCATTGACAAACGTTCATTCACCCCGGTTTCACTATATCACAGCAATAAACTGGCAATTTGCAGTTTAAAAAAAATGGCGTGGTTCAATAAAACGAATCAATTCTATCACCCACCTCCAATTTTTAGCCCCAAGCATCAAAGGAATGATGTAAAACTAGCGAGTTTTGTCAGTTTGCTTCAAATCGTCGAGGAAGGAGCCATTGTACCTGACGTCACGGATTTCCCAACTTTTCCTTCGCTCATCCAATGAAATGGCTCCATTCAAATGTGGCACACACTGTACTTGCATGAATACATGGTGTCGGTGGTGGTAGACGTGGAATACTGGAGAAGGGGAAATTTTGAGTTTTACTGCGATTTTATAGTGGCTTTATAGTGGCTTAGGGTTTTAGAAGTGTTTTAACGTAACTTTGATATCTTATCTAACTGTGGAGCTATCGGTAAGCTGGTGGAATATCCGGATAGGGGCTGAAATTGACTTTTAATGCGGAGAGGGTTCGCGGGCCCGCGTGGTGACTGGGCCGCCATGTTGAATTTTTAATGACTTCTTAGCAACTTTCAGTTGCACTGGTGTCTAGACTGAACTGGTTGTCAGCCGAGAAGGTTTTAAGTGGTCCCGATATTTTATATATTTTAGACTCAACTTTTATGTAGTACTGGTACCTTTTACCCGAATTTTACTTTTAGCTTAGCGTATCCCAGTCGTATGTGTGCAGCCTCGTGATAGCAGTACCTGAATGCATTGAGCCCTGTCGTATATGTGTATAGATACAGATCCCTGCTGTAAGTGAAGCACTGTGTTGAGCTGTGTACCCCCCCCACACACAAACACACTTTTCAGTCCCTCGCGGTTGGCGGTATGGCACAGCCGGGATCCGATGCGGTATGTACCACGTTCAGGCCCTCGGCCAGTGGGTCGATAGGAGGAAACCTAGTCGTTACAGAGACTGTCCCGAAGGCTTATACCCTCGACATCGGGAAGTCACTGGTAAAGAAGCTTGAAGCTACCAGGCGTGCAGCTAGTATCTCGGTCTCCTGCAAGGGCGGTTGTGTGGTGGTTGAGGCAGACACGGCTACGTTTGAGTTGATCAAGGTTGGTGTTTTACATCTATACTCTATGTCCGGTGGTGATCGGCAGGTATCAATAGCCAATCCGTGGATGCCAAATGCACTAGTGTTGTCCAGCATACTTTAAGGGTGCAGAATACTGATTCATTGTCGAGCTCGTATACCATTAACATCTACCCGACGACATCCAGGCTCATTGTTAATGGCAATGATGTACAGTTTTTCCTGGATCATGATTTATCAAATATGTTAAAAAAATCATTAAAAGGGGATATGATCCTGTAGTACTACAACATACTGCATGTTTGGTTGTGAACCCTTTTACAGTTGGCAATCACGCTGGCCTCTTTGCATGTACGCCGACAAGAAAGGTTTAGTACTCTATGAAGGCGACCTCTTAAATCCAGAAATGGAAGGAGAACGTCGGATATCTGTACTATTTCGTTTTTGTCGTACCCTTTATTACTTTTCTACAGTTACTCTGTTTGCAGCTCAATCATTGAGTACACTAGCGATAGGTGGAAACAGTTTGTTCACTTAAATGTTTTCGTTATACATGCACTTTACCACTGTATTTGCCATCGCGGTTGTTGTAGTTTAGTCGGAGAGGGGATACGTTTATTTACCCTGTTTGTCTTTTAGGGTGGGGATGGAATAAATGTGAGGTTGGGTGCCCATAGACCGGTTTAACCCCCCCGTGACTTTTGTCACTGACCGTTCCAAGGCGGAACTTCCATCTTCCCCCTATTGTATGTTTGTTTTGTCTTTGTGCATCTCTTGATGTTTTTATAGTTATGTACATTTGCTGTTTCCTTGTGTTGCTGTTCATGCGAGTGTTTGTTCTGTATGTGGTGTTTCCTGCATGACTCATTTTTGTACTTTTACCCGGTATACAGAGACTCCTTGAGAAACTAGGTCTAAGTGTGACTATGATATTAAGTACATTAATAGACTGTTTGAGACACAGATCTCCAATGCACTGCCCTCTGATAGGAAAGGGTGTGATGCTTCAAATGATATGTGCATTAAATGTAACCGCACATGCAGGACTAGGGGTACATGGTGTACGTATGGTACCCACTGGATACACTACAGGTGTGATAAGCTTACAAAGAAGCAAATCAAGAGGAATGAGGCCAGAGACCCCAGCGAGAGTTACAAGTGCAGCCAATGTACTCTGTCCGTTGCCCTCATGCCCCCTCCGTCTGGGCCAAATACAATAGCTCAGGATATCCTAGGTGAGGAACTTGATGACAGTTGTCCGGCTTGTGAGAAGGCAATTTTAGACCCACGTGAGACTTGTGACGTCTGTGGCAACGTGTTCCACTTGGCATGCATACCGACTGAGAGGGATTCGTCCATATGTGAACCGTGTAGTGCTAGTCAGAGGCAGATAGATCTTGCTGTATGACAGACTGCTCCTGGAGATGTTACTCCCGAGATTGTCCTGGCACCTGTGGATGGGAAGCCGGATGCTCCGAAAGTGGAGGGAGAAAGAAATACCGAGACCCCTTGTAAGAATTGTCTGAGGTCTTCTGAAATAAGGGCTAAAGACGGTAGATTGGCATAGTGGGAGGAGGAATTGAAAGTGAAGCAGAAGGGAATGGATGATGTACTGAAAGATAAGTCACGTCTCGAAGCGTATGTGAAGAAGATAGAGAACAGGAATGTTAAGATGGAACGTACAGTAAAGACGCTCACTGAGAGGATCTCTGCATTGGAATTTAGGCCTGGCAGGGGGTTGGAGCGTCTCTGAAGGACAATCCTATTTCCCCCGACATGCAGCGTGTTTCGTCTACATATTCTACCGGCTCAACCGGGCAGGAAGGCGGTGCGTCCCTCAAGGACAATGCGGTCCTTCCCGACGATCTTAGGCTTAATTTCGCGAATAGCTGCAGTACCCTGCATGATAGGATATCGAGCATTGTGTTTAGACAGATTCATAGTAGGTTGGACGTGATTGAAAAGGACCTGTTTGGCGAGTGCACTGGTGAGAATGGGGTGCAAGATGTTACGTCAGCAGTACGACCGGAGGCTAACGGTGCATCGGAAAGGAATAGCGGTGTCGACGGTCATATAGGGCAATATATAGGGGACCCTATTTTCTATCGGCCCCAATCAGCTCAATCACCTTATCCTGGCCGGGCACCCAAGGGACCCCCTCAAAGTCACACCACCCCGATGGGTGATCAGCAGGCGCCAAGCTAGAGGCAAACACCATTGGGCCCACCGATGGGTATAAAGCCCCCTACGTATTCCCAGGCAAGATCCCAGTCGGGCCTAAGGTCATGGCCCCCTCCGATGGTGCCGTCAACTGACACTAACATAAGGAAGTGATCTGCCCCGGTCCAACAGAGGAAGATCAAGCCTAGCCTCGCGAAGGAAGATGGTGGATTCTCTACCCAAGCTGGACCAAATTCGCCCAAGCGTCCAAGAGAGGATACTCAAGTGCTATGTAACGCAGTGGCAGTAGACACAGATCCACAGTCAACCAAGGCTCCAGATCGACAGCCTCGTCAGATCAACCCTCATCCCCAGAAATTATAGGTAGTACTGACCGCAGGTTACTGGGGTGGCACCATACAATTACCATACAATTGCAAGAATATTAAGACGGCTGCCCATGCAATTTTAGAGATAATGAAAGAGTGTCAGTTTGTCCTGTTACAGGAACACTGGCTTTTCCAGGTACAGACATCCTTGCTCGGGGAAATGGGTGATAGAATTGACTTTGTGGGGCGGGGGGCTGACTTCAGGAATCCGTTGATCCCTATTCAAATGCCGCGCGGATACGGTGGTGTAGCAATACTATGGGACCGGTCTTTTAGTAGTTTAGTTACTCCTCTGCAGGATGGCGCAGTGCGCATACAATGTGTAGAAGTGGGTGCCAAGGATTCTGGTTTGACAAATACTTTACTTGTTACTGCCTATACGCCATGTCGTGATTACTCCACTAGCGCAGACGATTTTTGTGAAGTGGTTGGTGAACTTTGTGAAATAGTTTCGAAGTATAGCCGTACACATGATATCATTATTGGTGCGGACTTGAATATTGACCTTTCCAAACCGAATGCGGACAGGAGGTACCTACATATTATGGAATTTATCAACGAATATAAGTTCCAGTACACTTGTGTTGGATCAACTTTTATCCATCCAAACGGGGACAGTGAGTCCGAGATTGACTACTTCTTGACTGCTACGAGTGGCCATACCTCTAAGAAGGAGATACTCCATATCGACCAGAATGTGTCTGATCATCTCCCCATTACATTGACATTTTGTGTAAACGAGGATAATGTTAATATGAGTACAGATGCGGATAGAACTTATCTCAAGGGGTCAGATAATACTACTCCCTTCCCCGTCATCTGGGATAAAGTAAACAAAGAGACATATTCTGAACTTGTTATGTAAGGATTTGACTCAAGAGACCCAGAAAATGACACTGATATTGAGAGTTATGTTACGTCAATCTGCCACGTGATGAGTAATGCTGGAAAGAAGCGGAGGAACACGAAACCGAAGCTGGCAGTATGGAATATCGAGATCGCTAACTCGCTGAGTAGGCTACGCGTGGCAAATAGGAAGTGGAAGAGTCTGGGGAAACTAACGACATTTTTGACCCATATTTTCTCGCAAGGAAGGAGTGTAAGAGGGAGTTTAGGAGACTTTGTAGAGAGAAACTTTCGGCTGAGAAACGGGATGTCACGTCTTCTAGGACCAGGGATACCAAACTGTTCTATAGGTTAGTGAGCAAGCACAGGGGTTCTTTTAAAAACAGTGTTAATGATTTATATGTAGGTGATACTCGCCACTCTGGAACAGAGGGAGTTTTAGCAGGTTTCAAGACTCACTTTGAGAATCTAGCGAAAGAATCTGTTACAAATTATAAATTCTGAAGGGAGGTGATCCCCCGTGAGCAAACATTGCAACACCACAAGAGAAAATTGCAGACTCGGTTTTATTGAGTCTGTTCATGAACAGTAATTGAAAGTGCAACACTGCTCACGCCCCCTAGCACCGGCTTAAGTGGTATTCAATTTTCAGAACAAGAAGTACTGAAATTCATGATCTCGAAGGATCAGAATGTATAACAACACTGAGAATGAAGTACGGAGCGACGTTTTACGGCCGCCACACAAGCACTTAACACCTGCTGTTGTGAAGATTATAAATTCTTAAGGGAGGTGATCCCCTAACCCACAGTTTGATGGTGCCTATCATAATCAGGTAGAGTGTGAAGTAGAGGCAATTACTCATATCCTGGGTGAGACACCTGTTGAAAAAGTGACGGTATCTGAGTTTAGGGAATCGCTTAAGACAATTAATAGAGGGAAGGCAGCGGATATTTTTGGGTTAAATATCGAGCATATTGTGTATGGACCCGAGGTGTTACGAAATCACATTTTAAATATTATAAACTGTATATTTGAAACAACGGCAATCCCCCCGTCTTTGAAGGTGGGCATACTGTCACCAGTCTTCAAGAACAAGGGACACCCTACAGACGTGGGGAACTATAGAGGAATAACCGTACCCCCGGCAATCTGCAAGGTGATAGAGACAGTCATCAGGAATAAGATCCAACCCAATATATTACGTATCCAAAACCCAGCGCAGAGAGGATTCACTGCGGATTCATCCCCTCTGAATGCCGCATATATTTTGGAAGAATTTTATAGGGAAAGTGCAGACCGTAAAGAAGAAGCTCAGGTTATTCTGCTGGATGCTAAGTCTGCATTCGACGTTGTGCCCCACTCTCATCTGCTTAGACGGTTATACCATGCTGGAATCAATGATGGGCACTGGACTTTGCTGAAATCTCTACATGAAATATCAGCCAGTGTGGTTAAGTTTCAGAACCAGATAAGTGAACCTTTTACTATATTGCAAGGAGTCAGACAGGGTGGAATCTTATCAAAAGATCTGTATAAGTTATATGTAAATCCGCTGTTAAATCAGTTCACGGATAGTGCACAAGGCGGGAGAATCGGGACAATAGTATCTAGCAGTTCAGCGTGTGCTGATGACGTCTGTGTCATGAGTAACTGTCCGGATGACGCGCAACTCCTAGTGGACATGGCCTATACATTTGCTAATGAAGAAAGGTACCTTCTACAACCAACCCTTGAAGACAGTGGCCTTGAATGTAAGACACTCGAAGCGGGCAAAATCTGCATCCACTCCTGAACATCACTTCACCATGGGTAATGCTCACCTGGAGAATGTCCAATCATATGTACATCTAGGTATAACTAGAACGACTACAGTTCAAGAGACAGCGGAGGTCAACATTGAAAGTAATATTAGTAAAGCCAGGAAAGCCCTGTACAGTCTCTTAGGTGCAGGTCTTCACGGACATAATGGTCTTGATCATGAAACCTCTGTAAACTTATACAAAGTGTATGTTATACCGGTTCTTACATATGGAATTGAAATTATCGTCCCATCAGATAAGATGATAGGAAAGCTTGAACTGTTCCAGAAGAAATCCATGAAGCAGATCTTATCCCTTCCAACGAATGTTGCTGACTCTAGTATTTACATCCTGTCGGGAATTTTACCGATTGTGGCGATATATCATCTGAAAGTCTTGAGTTTCTTCAATAACGTGTGTAACCAGAGGGTGTCGAGCGTTGAGCGCCAAATCCTGCTTCGGCAACTTGCAGTCAAGTCCGACAAGTCATGTTCGTGGGCGGTCCAAATTCGACCTTTACTGGTAAAATATGACCTGGGTGACGTGTACACATTCATCGATAATCCACTGAGCAAATATCAATGGAAAAAGACGGTACACATGAGAGTAGTCGAGAAGTGGCGACTACACATCGAAAGGATGGCGTCCAGTTATTCATCGTTGAACCGTATGAACATAACTTATACACCAGGGAAATTTCATCCTATGTTGAGAATTGGCTGTTCGTCGCGTTTCGAAATAACTAGGATCCCGCCAAAACTCCGTCTTCTTACAGGCACATACATCTTGCAAGTGAACAAGAGCAGGTTCAACCAGAACGTAGTTGATACCATATGTCAACTCTGTAGGACGGAAGATGAAACCATTGAACATTTCCTTCTGAAATGCCCCCTCTACAAATTGTTAGGCAGCAGTGGATGAACTAGTACAGATCATAGTGGATCAGTCAGTAGTGTTTAGAAACAGTCAGTTAGACTCGGAGAGTACTAGGGAACTGGAATTTCATGTACGGAGACTTATTTTCCATTTACACACTGTTCGGTATAGGCTGTATAAAAACCTCCGCTGAAACCCTTCTTGGCTGACCACCCAGTAGTAATTTGTGGTCGGGTACTGATTTTTAAGGAGTGTGTGTATACGTAAATATTTAATAACTCCCGAAGACGTTGCGTATTATAGTAACTTGTGGTGGTGGACTACGTTGTGTACACTGACATTTTTTTTTTAAATATTTTTATATTGTTGGATATTATACTATTCTCAGTTGTGTACAATGTGATCTTTTTATTCGGGCTGTGGATTATACTATTCCCAGTGACCTACTGGGGTTCGCCATTGTTGGCGGTGAAGATTTACAGAATAGAACAGAATGGCACCATCCGAAATAGAAAACATATCGACAGACGGAAAGGCCGTTGTGGCTAGTTGCTTACTTATTTAGAGGACACAACAAATGGAGATTGGTGATATAATTGGGTTGTTTTATCGAACTAGGCCATCTTTTGAACTGAAAATCGCCAGATTATGGCTGTGATATAATGAAACCGGGGTGAACGAACTTTTGTCAATGACCCAGAAAACACGTGATTGTTTTAGAAATCATAGTTTAATTGATACATTGTAATTGTGCATCAGTTACCGTCAGAAGATTATATTTATTTGATAGTAAAATATATTGACTTTCAATAGTCGAAAGAATTACAAAATTATCATTGAAAATGCAAGAGTTACATTCATATTTGTACTTTTGGTACACGGATGTCCGTTCTGCTAGTTGGAACCCTTGTTATTATATATAGTACATATAGACCCCCATGAAGCGGTCCAGACCCCTATGATACTAGCGTGCTCCATTTGAAACATTTAACTGTGTTACCTCCTGCATGCTCGGCATGAGTACGTAATAACCTTTGCAAATAGTGTAGATCCAGTAAATCAGCGTCACGAGAGGATCCGTCGCACATTAGACTGTAACAACCCGTTCCCTCATAGGCTAGTTGAAATTATTTTGATAAATCTACTACACATGAGCGTTTAATAGGAAAAGGGGGACAATTGTGTAGTTTTGAAACCATTGTAATAAATACAGCATATGCCCCTTTAAAATTACGTTTACAGACGTGTCAAAAGGCGTCAATATGAAGGAATGGAAGAAATGTCTACTTTGAAATCTAACCATTCCAATGAACGAGTCGAAAGTAGGCCTACTGACATTTGCCAGCAGGATATACCCAGATCAGAGTGCTAATAGGGAGATCTCTAATTAGGGTCTATATCAGAGTGCTCATAGGGAGATCTCTAATTAGGGTCCAGATCCGAGTGTTCGTAGGGAGATCTCTAATTAGGGTCCAGATCAGAGTGCTCATAGGGAGTTATCTGATTAGGGTCCAGATTGGAGTGCTCATAGGGAGATCTCTAATTAAGGTCCAGATCAAATTGCTCATAGGGAGATCTCTAATTAGGGTCCAGATCAGAGTGCTCATAGGGAGATCTCTAATTAGGGTCCAGATCAGAGTGCTCATATGGAGATCTCTAATTAGGGTTCAGATCCGAGTGCTCATAGGGAGATCTCTAATTAGGGTCTATATCAGAGTGCTCATAGGGAGATCTCTAATTATGGTCCAGATCCGAGTGCTCATAGGAAGATCTCTAATTAGGGTCTATATCAGAGTGCTCATAGGGAGATCTCTAATTAGGGTCCAGATCCGAGTGCTCATAGGGAGTTATCTAATTAGGGTCCAGATTGGAGTGCTCATAGGGAGATTTCTAATTAGGGTCCAGATCAAGTTGCTCATAGGGAGATCTCTAATTAGGGTCCATATCCGAGTTCTCATAGGGAGATCTCTAATTAGGGTCCAGATCCGAGTGCTCATAGGGATATCTCTAATTAAGGTCCAGATCCGAGTGCTCATAGGGAGATCTCTAATTAGGGTCTGCATTTTTGTCATTAGCCTCTAATGGGCCATCCCACTTTGAATATTTAGCATTCAAAATAATAGTTAACCTTTTACTCTAGAGAGACGGCTTTTGACACCTCTACAAACAGAGTTAACCCATATCAGACAGCTCGTGTTGCAGTCGTCTGATCAGGGTCTGTCCTATCTAATGTCATTTACAAACGGCATAGGCTCCTATACAGGATCCCTCTAATCAAGGTCTGCTCTGTTTTTCATGTTACACCTTTCTTTAAAAATCTCCCTGAATATTTACGATAAGCTTGACCTGTATGCCATTTTGGTAGTCAATTTGGTTGGTTCCGTTTTTGCCTACTATGGGCTAATTAGACACACTAGAGAGATGGGAGCGGATACAGAGAAGCCCGGGCGTGATGCCCTTCTTATATTATTCATAGAGTTTCTCTGGTTCTTTTAGATGCCAAGTGTAAAACACTAATGTATCGAACCTCGGTTTATAAAGTCTCATCCGAAGGACCTGGTCCGGCGGGGGATTCAACTCGGGACCCTTAGTATTGTAATCGAGCGCGTTGCCACTCGTTACGTCCGCATGTAGGTAGTCCATCTGAAAACTTCACGTTGAAAAGGTTGTAGCCCCAATATTGGATCTGTTTTGGATGGCAGCTGTAGAGAAGTTTTACTGCATTTCTCTGACCTGGACACATACGTGATAATTAATATACTCGTACTATTTTAAAGAGAAGATAAATTGTACAGTAAAACCACTCTTAACCGGATATTTATGAACAGAAAAAATTGGGTGATTTCAGGCACGTGTCTGCTTAACGTAGAGTGAGTCATGCAGAAAGCTCATTTGGAAATTTTCTGCATGACCTTCACCCTGCATTAAGCTGCCTCTGTCTTAGAGACTGGCATTAATACAGATTTGAGGGTCCGGTTAAGAGGGGTTTTGCTGTATTCTAAACCTTAGAAATAGGGTAAATTTCTAATACTGAAATCGCCATTTCTCCGCCCAAAACCTATGTTTTGGTACCAATCTTTAGAACCATCTCTTCGAGACAATTCAGACGAATGGTCACAGTACAGTGTTTGGTTTGAAATGGAAGAGTTATTCTTGAAACCTTGTATAACTTCAATTGAACCATCCGTGTTTTTCTCCGAAAATCAACTTAAATTTTCATTGCTGTTTATTAGATCTGATCCAAATTATTTGAGATCGGCTGGTAGGTTAAGGTAATAGATGACCAGGTTTTCTTTTTGAGTGTGTGTGGGTTGATGGGTGGGATGGGGTGGTTTGGGTCGAGCGAGTGGGGATTGGGGCTCTTCACCACGCGATGTTTGGAAATTAAACAGGGACGCAAACAGATCTAATCTTGATAGAAAATTCCTTCAGGATTTGATTTGGGTCGACTTTGTCTTCATATGTCCAATGTAGGAACACCATGACATACATTGGTTAATACCAGGTAGACTGCAGACACAGCTTGTAAATAAAACACTGATGAAAAAAGTAAACATTTTATTTTCTTTCATTAAAACGGTCAACACCAAAATATAAATAAAAAAAACCGTTAACCCATTACTCTATGAATACTCATGTAATGATAACAATACCATGGATAATAGCTTGATAATAGAATATGAAAACAGGAACGTTTGGCCATGTCACAAACTTAAGAATCATATCTAAATTATAGCATACGCAAATGTAATAGAGCAGACTCTCTTCAGACAGCTCTTATAGGAGCCGTCTGATCTGGATCTACAGTAAAACCTCTCTATAACAGCTATTGAATTACATCAAATATTTTGTGTTAAAGGCAGGGGGCTGCTTAAAGCAAGGTGAAAGTAAAACAGAACGCTCCTATAGGATAGTTCTGTTTTACTTTCACTTTGCTTTAAGCTGCCATTTGCCATAAATACCAACTAATTAACACAATTTGGTGGTCGTTATAGAGAGGTTTTGCTGTACTCTGTTTTCAATGGTGTATAAAGCGTTTCCGTGGAGTAAAGGGCTAACTAAACTAGGTGTGTATACATTTAACTGTCGTGTGTTTGAGAGGCCCAGACTCATATAACATCAACACTAAATATCAAATATGCAAAGGCAACATAAATTACATTATGTACGAGACGGCAATATAAACAACCAAATATAAACAGTCACAAGGTAAGCTAACAAACATACACAATATCAACATGAATTACATTATGTACGAGACAGCATTATAAACAACAAAATATAATCAGTTGCACGTAAGATAACATACACAATTTCATAATAAACTAGAGGTTTTTGTCACAAAACAGGTGTCTTCCTCACCCCTCGCATCCACACATAAACACTGCTATAGATATAGATTGTCACATTTCTGTACATGAAAACTCGACTGGACATTATGTGTGAAATAAAGACAGACAAACAACACTAACAAAAACAATATGTGAAGAAAAATAACTCAAAATGTTGAACTACCGCGTGCTAGTCAGACATATGATCATTGACCACGTACCAGTCAGATATGTGAGCAATGATGACGTAACAGTCAGATGTGTGAGTAATGATGACGTAACAGTCAAATATGTGAGTAATGATGACGTTAGTCAGATGTGTGAGTAATGATCGCGTACCATTCAGATATGGGATTAATGACTACGTACCAGTCATATATTCACCAAAGCAAGCAGCTTGAGTCCTAATGGGACGTATATCTAATCTGGATCCAAGCTGATTGCAACATGTGAGCCAGGTCGCGATTAACAGGAAAGGGGTTTCTAAAACTACAAATGTATACTATAAAAATCCGGTACTATACATAGAGGATCTTACATGAGTGTTCATTACATATTGTTTTTATAAATCGAGTTTACTATAATGATATGACACGAGCTTTAGTGAGTGTCATATTCATAATAGTAAACGAATTTCGTAAAAACAATGTGTAATGAACACGAATGTAAGATTCTTTTTATCACATATAGAGTCTTAAACTGACGTAGAAAATTAAACAGGTCATATAGTTGACGGCATGTTCGGCCATTCCTTACAAACAGCGTGGTAATACAACGGACGGTCCGCATGGAACGCTACGATTGTCTAACACTTAAATGAGCGGTACGATTGGCTAACGATTGCTAATTTGCATAAAAAATGCACTAGTGCATTTCCGCAATTTACGGCACTCAGTTACGACACTCCTACAAGGCAGATTATGTGATAAATGAAAATATGGCACTATAAATTAAACTATGGCACTATAAATGAAAGCTGAATACAATGAATTATGCTTTCTTATACACCCGATGCTTGACATTCTTCAGCAAGATATAATATGTATATTCAAATGTATAATATGTGTTTACTGCTCTACATTATACATGGTACATATACAGCTAAACCTTGCTCATTCAAATTTTAGTGGCTGCTTAACACTCACAGGAGTGAATTTTCGTGACTTACTCTCTTCCCTGTTCTACGTATATTCCAAACTCTAATACCTACTGAATATTTATGGACATAATAGTTATAATGAAATATGGAAGGTGGAACATTGTAGTCATTTCAGAACGTAAAGAAACAGATCTATCAAATCCCATTAGCAAACAGAGCAAACACAGACCATACGGCTCCTATCTGGGTCTACTCTCATTGCAAATGTGTGAAAAAAACCGTTTACATGAGGGAAAGGGTTAAAAGACAGAAATGATACTTGTTTGAGTATTAGAATTAACAAGGTTTTCTGTATATATTGATATGGAATGCAATGTGCCAATAGACAAGCATTGCTCTACAGTGGTTGACTTACAAACACTTCGTAGAGCTCATATAATACATATCTACATTGTCATACCATACAAATAGTCAATATTATATCCATAGCTCTACAGTCGTAGACTTACAAACACTTGTGAGGGTTCATATGATACATACATATACTGAGATTATAGTCATGGGCTTACAAGCACTTCCAAGTTGTCATATGATTCAAACAATATACTCTCGTGTCAACAGGCACCAATCGTCCATATAATCGTTGACTTTAAAATCGAGTCGGATATTTCATAATTATGATACATACAGGATCTGACAAAGCTCCTGACACATTATTATAGTAAACTCGTTTCATAAAAACAATTTGTAATGAACACGAATAGATTTTTTATCACACAACCCTTAGAAAGTGTCATAGAAAGAAAAACAAACTATATCTGACGGCTGGTTCGGCCATTGTTTACAGCGTAGTACAGCCGGATTCCAATTGCGCATTTGCATAAAAAATGCACTTGTGCATTTCCGCGATTTACGACACTCTGTTTCGGAACTCCCACACGGTAGATTATGTGATAAAAACGTATACTGTCACGGACTACATTGAGCAAATAGGCATCCATGGCCTTAAAGTTATTGACTTACAAGCACTTCGGAGAGTTCATATGATACATGCATACATGTATACCGATTTTATAGCCGTTAGCTTACATACGCTTCGGGGGTATTCATATGGTACATGCTCACTGCCGTGGCATATAATGTCAATGGACACCCATGGCTTTATAGTCGTTGACTTACATGCACTTGGGGAGTTCATATGATACAAGTAGTATATAATGAGTTAAAATAGTCCCTAGCCACATAAATTCGTTGCCACATTTTTTGGCGGTGGTGTGTATCTCTCGACTGTCACCCGATTGTCACCGCTAAGTGCCTACAGGTAAATAGAGTCAACCGATGGTTCATTAGAGCTAAAAGGTTCTATCTAAGAGTTCTGATTTAAACCTGCGCAGTGACAATCGTACAAATTAGTTTCGCCGAAAATTGGGAGGTTACTGTTTTTGCACCAACATGCAAATGTACATGTATATGCAGTTAAGCATACTCCAGCGCGATTCAACATCCAGCAATCGACTTCTCAGAACAAATACGTAGTCAATAGTTCATGTGCATTTAAAAGTTAGACTTACTTTCAACAGAATATTTATGCATTTCGTAGCTTATTACTTTGACAATACATGTAGTATAAAACAAAATAGATTGAAGCTTCCAACAAACTCTGGTTAACTTCGCCAGAGGAGGCTAATACTGAAGGGTTTTAACTCGCTATATTCACTCTACAACTTTCGAATTTTGTCCGTTCGTGCTATGAAATACCTCCCCCCATTGCTTATTATTTTCGATTATTTTACCACCATAACACAGCTGCGTGTGAAAAATAAAAAAGTACACGTACATAGATTATCAGTTTCTTATCTAGAGAGCTGGGAGAGGCATGTAGAAGACTTAGCTCAGAATTTATTACTTCAAATCGCGACAGCGTTTCTGGTAAAAATGTACAGATATTGTATGTATGCAAACATTATTAAAACTGCATTTCCTAGACATATACTGTGTACCATGTCCAGTTTGTAAATAATTTGGGTTAAAAGAGAATACTCCAAGTGAGTTATGGCATATCAGTTATATACCCCGAGGCGTAATACAAAGCAGTTTTGTTGACAAGCTGACATCCACTTGTGTATCAATTCTCAAGTGTACTCTTAGCCATGTACAGTGTTACACATGCAATTCTACGAATCGATCCTTAAAACAGTTTATATATATATTCTTTTTAAAATGAAACATATTAGATGCAGTAAATGCTGTGATTTGGTTAGAGCATCGGACTATTGTGATCACTACAGGAACTGTGAGAGAAATGATGTAAGCATATAGTTTCTAGCAGATCTGAGTTTTAATAGTTTTGTGAAGTATCCGCTACTATTGATATTGGACAAATTTACATATGCATGCAGTTTAAGATAATAATTTCAATGTTTACATTTTAAATCTTAGGACAGTGACATCCATGTACCCGAAGTGTGCGAAGACTCTGAAAGTACCTCAAAACGTCAGAAAATGTCAGACACAATTACGGAAAGGTTAGTAATAAATTCTGTCTAAAATAAAAAATAATAAACAATTATCGCATACATGTACTTATAAACGTACTAAAACCTAATATTTTGCGGGTACTACATTTTGTGTTTGACTGTTTTAAAGAGAATACACTATTTGTAAAACCATTGCACAAGTAATTTAATTAAGTTTTGAATTGATATAGCTGTTATATTTGATATTTTACTGGCCTGCAATATTCATATACATATAAAAAGCTCTAGAAAAAAATAACGTTGTATATTATTCTCATACACGGGCATTTTAAAAGCAAGAAATATTTTCTCCAATATTACAACAACTTAGACACACTGCCGATGATCGAAGCCGTTGAAAAAATTAAATCTTATTTTTCGGAAAGGAGCATCGATGTTTTCAAAGACTGTATATCTGTTCCGGGCGCAGCAAGGAAGAGACTTTATAATGCAGGGTTTGAAGCTGGTGCTTCTTTCGCGCTTATAGATAAGCGTGATGAAGATTTATACCATACCATCAAATCAAACATTGTCGGATGACCGTCTATTATTTTTACTCGCTATCACGAAGTAGGTAAAACTAATATAAGAGAAAACGCAGATTTTCCATGTAAATCAGTGCTGGGCTATGATGCAAACAGTTTATATGTTCACGCGCTCAGCTGGTCCATGCCATGCGGGAATTATATCAGACGCAAGAAAGAAAACAATTTTAAACCTACAAAAACGACTAACAGGTTCATTGCAGTGTTTGATTGGATGGAATGGTTAATTCGCAAGACGTTAATGTCAAACATAAAATGAATTCTGCCAATGGAAAAAGAATAGGACCATACCTTGTGGATGGTTACGATTCGGATACAGGCATTTTGTATGAATTTTTAGGGTGCTATTTTCATGGTCATTCTTGTATATCATTGAAAGATTCAGACCAACACAAACAACGATTTAAACGAACCGAAAACGTTTAGAGTATTTAAGAAAACGCGGTTTTGAAATTGTTTGTGTTTGGGAGTGTGATTATAGAAAAGAACTGAAAGAAAATGACGACATTTTTATCGAGCAACGCTATCCCTCTTTTTACCGTCAAAAGAAGTGTTGCTTGCAAGAGTCTCAAATCCTGGACGCTGTCATTCAAGAACAGTTGTTTGGGTTCATTGAAGTTGATATTCAAGTGCCAGATAGTTGGGAACAGGTAGAATATAAACCAGAAACAGATTTAACTCCCGCTCAATATTTTGAAGAAATGTGTCCATTGTTTTGTACCACCGAAGTTGACTTCGCGTCCATTGGCGAACATATGCAACAACACGTTCAAACATACGGCCTTTCAATGAAACCTCGTACCCTTTTAGTCGGAGGGATGAAGCTGAGGGTATCTTGCTGTCTTCTCCACTTTTAGAATGGTACATAGAACATGGTCTTTTAGTTACCTACATATACCAGATCGTGGAATTCTCTAAAATATCCTGCTTTAAAGACTTTGTTGATACGGTAACGAATGACAGACGCGAAGGGGATATTGACAAGTCTCAAGAGCTCAAAAGTACAAAAATGAGTCATGCAGGAAACACCACATACAGAACAAACAGTCAGTTCACTGTAAAAACTAATAGGGAATTCAGCTTTCGGTGGTACGATCATAAACCAAGAAAAGTTTCTGAAGATAAAATACTTGGAAGGGTTTAGGAAAGCTTGCCACGCAATAAACAATCCAAGATTCAAGCAATTAACCGAGCTGGGTGACGATATATTTGAAAGCGAGTTCGCTAATGTCAGTATAACTATTAATTCCCCGGTGTATATGGGGTATATGATATTGCTATACGCCAAATTACATATGCTGTCATTTTATTTCGACTTTCTTATGAAGTTTGTGGGTAGAGAAAAGTTTGAAATGGCGGAGATGGACGCCGATTCCTGCTGTTTAGGCTTAACTGAAAATAATCTCAGAGATTGCATTCGGCCAGAGTTGCTGCCTGTATTTGACAAACATGTAATGGATAATTGCAAAGACGATTTTACAGAAGATTACTTTCAAACTGTGTGGTTCCCAAGGGAGTGTTGTAAAGAACACAATAAACATGATACGAGAACCCCGGGTCTGATGAAACTTGAATTTTGCGGTACTAAAATTATTGGTCTTTGTTCGAAATCTTACGTAGCGCTTAATGAAGAAACCGACATGTCGATTAAATATAGTTTAAAAGGAGTCAACAATCAGTTTCAGGATCCTTCCGATAAGTTCAATGATGTACTTAACAGCCAAATCCCGGTCACAGCCGTAAACAGAGGAATCAGATGTTTTAACAATAAAGTGTCTATTTACATACAGCCTAAGCAAGCTTTTAATTATTTTTATTGCAAAAGGTTGGTATTACCAGACGGTATTCATACGAAACCTTTAGATATCGTGTTGAAACCTATCAACAAATACAAACAGGAACTGCAACAAAACGAAAAAGAGAACGTTTTATAGAGTCTTTACTTATATGAATAAATAATAGCGTATTTGTATTCCGTTTAATTCTTGCTACCAATAAACCGAGGAAAAACAAATCAGAAAATACTGGGAAAATTGTGCCGAGTGAGAGAGAGAGAGAGAGAGATACAAAGACAGTGAAAGAAGGAGGCAGGGAGAGAGAATAGGTTATTGCAATAATTTCATGTGCTTATGTCTGTGCAATAACACACGCATATCAGTTTTATACATTATTTATTGAAAATGAATATAAAAGTGAAAATAATTTTTCATTAGATGTTAGAGTTCCCAAAGAACGTCGTAAATTGTATTTGCCTCCTAAGTTTCTTTTCCTATTATTCACCATAGATACTTAACAAAAAGCATAGAAATACTCAACGTTCTTTGAACAGTATTAAGTACATGCGATATAACCATGTATATATCTATATGGATATTCTATTCAAATACACAACCTATAAATTTGTCTGCGTGTTAATTTGTTCATCCTGTAATGTATATTAGTACGGAATCCACTAAACAGATTTTCTAGAAATCTTTTTTATTGGTTTAAGTCGTACACCAGGAATAGTATTCCAAGTTTTTGATCGAATTGCATAAATGTTATTAATACTATCACTTAGTTCATTGTCCACATGTTTCAGTTCCAAATCCGCATTGATTTTATCATTCTCCTTTACTTCCGGTAGCTTTTCCTCATCGGTTTGCGTTTGAATGGATACAGTTTCCGGCGACTTTTTCTCAATCAACACATTGTATTTTTGCTTCGGTACAAGTACGAGTTCTTTTGCCGACATATCCACAAGTTATTTCACCCCTCTTTAGAATCACGTTGACTTGACGAATCCTCCTGGCTATTAAAGTTCTCTTTTGCTGTAAAGAAGATTTCTTCTCTGCGATATCGTACAGCGATTTTCGGTGTCGCTTAAGTTCAGATAAATATGATTTGTCGATTTTAAAACTTCCTTTTATGGCGTTAAGTATAATTTGGCTGATAGCTAATACTTGGGATTTTGTTAGGTGTTTCGCAATCCACTTTCTCTCGGTGTCATTCAGATTAACGATATAGACAAGAAACTGCGCCTCCTTTTTCAAAATATCAGTCATTGTGTGTCAGCTTTATTCTGACGCGAAGACGATGGTAACCTCGTTCGGAAAAAATATTAGTTCAAGGTCTGTATTTATCTTCCGATTTGCTATTTAAATCCACTATCAAGTAACCCCAAGGGCGCGCTTTATTGAAAAAATCCGATTTTATTTCCGTATATCTGTCTGCCGAAATACTGAATTTGTTGAACAACTCTGTGGATCTTTAACAAAACGTAATATTGAGTATTTTCTAGCTGACGGGGACTTCTGATACATGTTGTGAGCCAGGTAAATAATTGACACTTTTAAATGATGCGAATGAAGCGTCCAGAGTTTCTCGATACTTTTGTGTGCCCCATTTATTTCTGACATCAAGTCGTCGATTATGAGGCATGGGTGTTTCGGGTCTTTAGAAAATAATTCAAGTTCGTTTTCGGTCGAAAGTCCTTCTTTGAATATCATATCCGGCTTACTTCGGAGCATATCGTCAAATATCGGTTGCCATGTACTTCCATAGCAATACACAATAGTCGATAAATTTTCGGTAAACATGCCTTTCGAATTTCTTAGAAGTCTCTGTACAAAAGAAGTCTTTCCTCCATTTGATGCGGCAACTAATGTAATCGTACACGGGCTTTCGAATGGAAGTAATGACTGCGATTCATACCACGCCATATAACTCCAAAAACTAAATTTGCTATTTGCAAGCGTTCTCTTTAGGTCAATTTTCGTATTTTGTAAATCTCTCCAATATATACGTGCTTCTAATATACTTTTATCTATCAAAGGCCAGACTTGCTTCAGTCTGTTCCACTGTCTTTCGCTAAGCTGTATGCCAATTATAGATGCGGTGTCGTTAATGAATCGTCTTATATCCAGCGTGGTAAATATCATATTGCTTAATAAATACACAAGCCGTCTCGTTCTGATCTACTTCAACTTTGTAATCTAAAACGGCTGATTGTTGTCCATTTTCCTGATGCATGATGAGTATTCCCGGAATGGAAGTACTACAGAAAAGTAATAATATAGCGCCGACCCATTTTATGAATTTAGAATATCGTTTTAGAAGATGCTTTTTTCCAGAAACCCGATTTTCTTCGATGAATGAATTAATAACAGTAAGTCCGTCCGTATTTTCAATGCTCTCTTGAGAAGTAACACTTTCTGAATTCATATTTATGTCTGTTTGAACTAGCTCTCCAAACACAATGCGAGTGAACGAGAACTTATATTTATAGCAAGAATACAAACTAGCGCAACATATATTTGTCAAAAGGGGGAAAACAAAAATAATGAAAATAATGATTATTACAATATAATACATGAAGACAATGTAATAATGTATAATCCACAGAAAACATACTGTCATTATAAAAGAGAATACGAGCACCTTGTATGTAATTTACTGGTACACAATCACATCTCTGGCCTGGTTCACTTCGAAATAACCGACTCCTTCTGTGTATATGATACACGTGACTGGTGTTGGTAAAGGGTTGGCGAAATTAGCGCTTACTCTAACTATTCCCTGTTTCACTAAAGTCAAATAATTTCTGTCATAGTAAACAGGCACAATGTTAAATGCATACACAGCAAACCCGTTAGCAATATCCGACTGTGTCATTTGATTTCCTTCATCTTTCATCCGGTTCCCGGTCGTTTCAAACAACCAATGAAACGCCTCGGTGGTATCTGTTCCGCTTTTCGGATCGAAATTTAATCTCAGGGGGTTGCCCAGAACAGGAATATTATCAACAGCTACCGTTAGTTCTGTCAGTCCAAATCCTTGAAAGTTCCACGGCGATGATATGATACGAACCGGATACGAACTGGCTGTTTGCAAAAGCTACGACGATCTTGTTGGGTCCTATTCCTTGACATACATTATCGATGTTAAAATTAACCTGGCCTTGCGATATAGCGGCTAATATAACTTCCGTTTTAATGTACGGGTACTTAGCATTTGTTTTCTCTAGTTTCTGACTATGACAATACACGACTGCAGGATTCACCTGTATTTTGCACATGTTCAAAACCATTTCATCAATGACGATTTTGTAGTTCGGCGTTAAAGTGTCCGTCGTTAGATAGAATTCTGGTTTAGCTCTGTAGAATTTTATGTTCATGGCTGTCTGATTATGCATGTACCGATCTAGTTGAAAAGCGTCGTGCATTATAGGTGCGATCATGTGAACTTGTTTGCTTTCAGCGAACAATGCCGTACGAGTTTTAATCCATCGTTAGCACCAGTTTTCCCATCATTGTCGTCTATATGTCCGGCAGTATCTTTATAGTAACACTGCGATGTTAACTGTGATGATTTCGCGTCATTACCATACTTCAATACAGTTTGTAAGTACGCATTGAACGGATAGTTTCCGGTCGACGAAGTAATAAACTTTCCTTGTACTGTAACATCTACTTGTTCAAACAAAGCGTGAGCAGCAAGATTTACCGGGCCGACATATTCACTATCGGAAATAGGGCTTCCGTCCTGATGTACAGTCCTAGCTTTTATACTCATGAAACTTCGTCTAGTGTCAATATATTCCATCCCATTTTGTCCGCTTACTATAAACTGAATTGGAGAAGTATCTGTAATTTGTCCAATCGGTAGTATTTGTTGAAAATATATTTTCTCAACGGCAGTTTGGGTTGGGGCAATAGAAAACAGATCTAGTTCAGTCGGTTGAACTTCATCCATGTTTTCATATCTGATTGCCGCCATCACTTTCTCTGAACGAAGACTTTTTCTGGCGACTGCGCTTGCTTGACTGTTTAGGACAAGACCGACGTCCTCGTTTTATACCCTTTTCCCGTTTTAGTTCACTAGCAGCTTGTTCAACAACTTGCTGAGCTGGCGAGATGAGCTCAACTTTTAATTCACCCGTTTTATCCTTCGATATCTGTTGAGAAGAGGTTTCAATCGGAATGATCCTACTTCCACTCATTTTCTGGAGTGTACTGGCAGTTGTGCTGGAAGATTTCTTAACTTCGTTAGAATAATAAGGGTGTTCAGGTGTCCCGATAGATTCGTAATATTTGATCCATTTTTCTAGATTTGGAGTGTATAGCTGATTTCGATTCATATTTTTTCTGCCCTGTTGAAAGACTACACAATGTCGACCGGCGATGATGTTAGATGTACAACAAGAGTAAGTGGGTGATGCAAATATTTTGCTTCAGATCCGTGTTGGTCTTTTAATTCAAAATCGAGTTCACTGAGCGCCGATCTTATCACTGGAACATAATAAAATGGCGAAACTATGGTATTTCTCGCATCACTCGCAACTATTCTCCTTAATAGTAGGGCTTTTACTCCGTTTATGACACTCTCACCACATATACTTGAATATATATACAATGTATCTTCCTTTTTGATATTATCTAACAACGTTATCTCCGTCAGGGCTACTTTCCAGGTGCCATTCAGGTCGATATTCTGTTGTAACTTTATTTTAAAATTGTACGGTTTGTTTTCCGGAAAATATTCTAATTTCTTGTCACTTTGAAATATCATGTAGCAGGACATGTTTACTTCGCGTCAATAGTTTCAATGTCGTCTTTTCTCACCCAAGAGTTAAACTTATCTGGCCATCCTTCGTACTTTACAAGACATTCATAAACGCCGTTGCGTTTTCGTTTTCGAATAACCTTTTCAATGATCCATAAAGCATTCTCGTCCTTATCAATCAATTCTAATTCTTCTGGATAAAATGTACCAGAAAGTTCGTCATTCGCCATGTCCATAACATTGTAAACTGGAATGCCTTGTTTTACAGAACGGTTCGAATTTTTGAATATCTCTGAATCGCGGTGGAGTATGCTTAACTGCATATACATTTGAATGTAGGTTGGTGCAAAAACAAAAACCTCCCAATTTTCGGCGAAAATAGTTAGTACGATTGTCACTGCGCAGGTTTAAATCAGAAATCTTAGATATACCGTTTTAGCTCTAATGAACCATCGGTTGTCTCTATTTACCTGTAGGCACTTAGCGGTGATAATCGGGTGACAGTCGAGAGATACACACCACCGCCAAAAAATGTGGCAGCCAATTTATGTGGCTAGGGACTATTTTAACTCATTATATACTACTGATACATACATTAACTGAATTTATAGTCGTAGACTTACGTTCCATAGTGTTCATATGATACTTATACTGACTTTACAACCACTCACTTACAAGCCATCCTGATAGTTCGTATGATACATACATACACTCATTTTATAGTCGTTGATTTACAAGCGCCTGGAGAGTTCATGACAGTAAGCCTATCCATGACATTTATGTACATGTTTTACAAATGTGTATTTATCAAAATACTGTAGCATACTGTTTCTGATTCACAAAATATTTCACCATTTATTCTGAATTTACGACTGTACCTTGCATTTCTATTAGAATGACAAAATATGGGATATGACATAGGAGCATGTTTAACCCTTCACTCCATAGTTACGCCTTTCTATGCCTTTGCAAACAGAGTAGACCAAGATCAGACGGCTCCTATAGGAGCCGTCTGATCAGGGTCTGCTCTGTTTGCTTTTGATATAATATAGATATGATTGTAGAGTTTCTGTCATGGTAAAACGATCATGTGTTTATGTGCTAGTATTACACATTAATCTAATTAATATTCATAACGTCGTTATTCTTACATAAATATTCATGGAAGAAATGGTAAAAACTGAATGGACTTTATCGTTAAAGTATGGTGGACCATTCAAACTTTGAAAATTCAGCATCCAGAGGTTTAAGCACGCACCATCGTATGACGTATACAGGCGTATATCTGTAAGATTGTATGAACACGAGTGTTATTTCCTAACACTTTATAGGGCATAAGTGCAGTACGTCGTAATTTGAAAAAAGTACGTTATCAGTCTATCAGCTCAGCTTTTCGTCCAAAAGCTTTTGGTGTTGATACGAAACCTTACGGTGAATAAAACCACAATTGGGGCCTAGAATACTTATGACTCACCAGCGATCCATCATTGCCTTTACCGTCTTTTGCATCAATGACCACCAAGCTTATAACTGTTTTAAATAAATTGAAATGATTAAGAATAAACTTAGAGTAAAACTCGATTAATCCGAGTTTAAACCTGTTATTTTTGTAAATTTGCCTGATCACACTGAAATAAACTTTTCAAACTGAGCTGAAGGTACCAATGTACATGCATGGCAAGTTTATTTTGTTCATGAAAATACTCGTAGTACCTTGACTTATGTCTTCATTTGCAGTAAGAAATTGTTTTGTACCACGTGATCACATCGGTTGATCATGGTCATGGAAATATACAAAATAGCATTTTAATGTAAAAATAAACCGATTCCCTGTCTGAATATTCATGTAAGAAATGAAATCATGACTTTTTATTAGCTGATTTTTATAATGGTATATGTTCACATGATATGTTGGTGCTGGTAGAAACTGTTTCATCTGGGTCTTCACTATTTACAGGTACGTATATTGACGTGCATAGCAAGCGAATGGTTAAAATGCCATAAGCAAACAGAGCAGATCCTGATCAGAAGGATCCTACAGGTGCCGTCTGATCTGGGTCTACCCTGTTTGTAAAGGTGTGAAAAAGCGTTAAAGGATGGGGTAAATACGGACAAACTGCCTGTTTGGTGATAAATACTAGTTGTGTGCATAAGCTAGTTTAACCTTTAGCCTGCTGCGGGCGAATGTGTTATTACCTTTGCAAACAGTTTGGACCCAGATGAGACGCCGAGTAACTCGGGATCTCATCAGCATCCAAACTGTTTGATACTATGGCCGTGGTGTGGAAAAGAAATGCAAGATAAATGAACAGTGACAATTGAAATCGATGACATTTTCTACAAATAAAATTTTGCTCAGCAGGGTAAAGGTTAAAACAACAAAAAAGATATCACAGGAGATATTTCAGATTACGAATCTCATTTGAGACATTATAGTTTTCAAGTTCCAGAGAATTTTTGATTACCGGATAGCCCAACTGGAGGTAGACATGTATGCAAACCTTGTTTACAATGGCTACGGTATCGTATGCCATATTCCGTTTCCACCAGAACGCATTGTCATCTCGTCTCTGTCGCACCTTGTCACTGTTCTCCTCAACAGCCTCGTTTTTCTTCGCAATCTTAGCTTTTAATACGTTCCCACGTGTAAGACTCATACCAAATTCACTGTGCAATTTGATTAGAGAAGACTCGTTTGTGTAAATATCTTCATAATGAACAAACCGGAATCTGAATGGAAACTTCTTTTGGAGTTGTCTACCTTCGAATAAATCCAGCGCCATTTTGTCACACAGAACTTTGGAGTTTATTTCAATGAGATCTGGTCTTTTAACACCTAGCGGGTATCCATTGGTCTCTAACCGTGAGTTAATTATTGCACGAGGATCTCTGAACAGATGTACGACTTTGAGTCGAGGGAATTTCGACAGTAGCTGGCCAACGGACCCCAGAGTAAGACGAAGCACCTTTGTGACCCTATGATAGGCGGATAGACACTGTAACTGTAAGTGTCTTAGACACTCTTCTCGTGGGTACTTCTGCTGTATACAACGGCGATAATAGGTCCAGCTCGGGCCTAGACAGCAAGGGAAAAGGGGGAATTATCAATATTAACTCGTTTATTTCTATGATATTTAAGGAGAAGCCGTCCAGATGTTATTTTGGAACCCATATATTGTTCATGTTGACATCAATGGGTTCAACAAATAGTACTGGAATCCTTTGATCTGGATCTACACTGATTGTCTACGTCTTTTGTACAGTAAAACCCCGCTAATGCGACCACTTAATGAATAAACATGGGTGTCTTTATAAGCAGGTGGTTGCTTAATGCAGGACAAAAGTAATGCAGAAAGCTCCTCTAGGAGCTTTCTGCATTACTTTTGTCCTGCATTAAGCTACCACCTGCATCTGGCACCCAGAATTATACCTCTTTTAGGTGGTCGCATTAGCGGAACTTTACTGTAATGGGTACTAGGCACAAAAGGGTTAAAAACTGGAGCACCACTATGCGAAAAGCACCCTTTAGGCTTTGCAAAACACGGCGTCTGCTTAAGCTCTGCACTATTTGAAAAGCATACAGTTTGGTTTTATACAGCAAGGCTTATCTAATTAACATTGAATAACACAATTAAGACTCCTATGTTAAAAAATGGATGCCCGCTAAGGACAGATTTTCGACAAGAATTTTACCTGAAAATTGCTCGGTGACCTCGGGGCGGATGACATTTTTAAGTTTCTGCATATCACAGTTATACACGTGCTCTAACACTCGCTGGGGCACGAACCTGGGCTCGTCTGGTTGCCTACAATAAGTTTTGTAAACATTTAGTATAAAACAGGCGAACCCGGGATTACCTTTTTTAAAATAATAATAATAATAATCCAGATGAGACATAGAGGATCTGTTGCGAGTTGTCTTTTAAGATCACATGTTCCTAAACGAGCCTTAGAAAATGTCATTAAGCGAGCCTTGGCGAGCTTAATAACATTTTCTTGGCGAGTTTAGGAACATGTGATCTTAAAAGACAACGAGCATCAGATTCTTTTTCTCACATATCAAAAAAGTGCATTTTTGCCGTTTAAATGGCATGTAAACATCGGTTTCCATGGTTTGACGTCATATATATGACGTATGACGTCATATATGTTCTAAAGTGATCTGTCACGTGTTACAGATAAGGAACTCTTAACCCGTTGTTTTAACTCGGAGATAAGGGAAGGTATGTGAGAAAAAGAGTACCTGACGTTTCAAGAAATCTAATCTGTTAACCCTTTACCTGTTGAATATTCATGTACGATATAATGGCATCATTAATAGTAAGCAGATAATAGACTACATTGGTTTAACACGTTCCCTCCTAGTGACGCACTTCGGCGCCTCTGTAAAAGTCACATGCAGAAACCGTTGTGATAAATAGAGCTTTTGCTCCATAGGAACAAATGCTCTTTTTATCCCAATGGTTTCAAAACTACACAGTCTATTTTTCCTTTTCTCTAGTTAATGCTCCTTTTCAATATATTAATTCATATATGTTTGGTCTTAATACAGTCTCGGAGAGAATGAGTGAAGGCAATGCGGTATGTACACAATTAATTTTACGATTTCTACACTTATTAAGGCAATTTTGTGATAATATGTAACGGCAGTGTTTTAGATGTATTTGAAACAGAGTGAAATATCAACACTTAAAGTGTCTAAAATTCGGATTGTGTCTTGGAAACAATCTAGTTTTTGTCTGAAATTGAAGGAAAACGATATTTTTGCATATTGTAATTAACTCTTTACCTTATAGATTTTACGCATTTTCAAAAAGAGTAAACCCGGATCACATTTCCTGTACGAATTGTCTGATCAGGGTCTGCTCTGTTTGCTTATGAATTACACATTTAAAATAGTCTGTCACCACAGCTTCTGTCTTGGTTTAAAGAGTCTTTGTCCATATGCCATCAATTAATTGATATTCACAAAGTCATTATTTCATTAATATTCATTAAGGAATGTTTTATGGTTAAATGGAGGCTTACGCCATGTCCGTCAAACATTCTATATTCAGTAATCCATTCTTATAGGCTAATTTTAGATCCAACCTGTCTAAATAAATCTACCGAAAAGGAGCATTTACTTGAGAAAGGAAACTTTTAGAATTGGTGTTGTTTTGAAACCATTGTGATATATAGAGCATTTGCGCCTATGGAGCAAATCCTCTATTTATCACAGTGGTTTCAAAAAGTGACTTTTACAGAGACGTCAAAAGGCGTCAATATGAGGGAATGGGTTTAATTCTAAATGATCAAAATTACTTGTGTCCAAGCTGTATGATACCCCTTCGCCTGCTACAACCGCCTTTACATGCCTTTATAACCAGAACATACCAGGAGTAAACCACAGAAGCCGTCTATACAGGGTCTGCTCTATTAGACTGATTAGGGTCTGCTCTATTAGACTGATTAGGGTCTGCTCTATTAGACTGATTAGGGTCTGCTCTATTATACTGATTAGGGTCTGCTCTATTAGACTGATTAGGGTCTGCTCTATTTGCTTATGGAATTATATAGACCTGATTCTACAGTTTCTGTCATGCCAAAACGTTCTTTGTTCAACTAACATTATACAAGTTCAGCTGATAGATATTCATGCTATGAAAGTATAGAATATAAAATGCATTGCTGATGTACACAATCATTGCTTTTCTTAAACCTAAAATTCTGGAGGGAGGTGATCTCCCGAGAGCAAAAATTGCAACACAAAAAGAGAAAATTGCAGACTCGGTTTTATTGAGTCTGTTCATGAACAGTAATTGAAATTGCAACACTGCTCACGCCCCCTAGCACCGGCTTAAGCGGTATTCAATTTTCAGAACAAGAAGTACTGAAATTCATGATCTCGAAGGATCAGAAGGTATAACAACACTGAGAATGAAGTCAAGCGTTCTTATGTAGATCACAAGAGACTCCAACAGAACGCAACATGTGGGACTCGGATTCAGAGAAGTGAATACAGGAGAATTACTTTGATCTCATATCCAGATCGGGTCCATATTGGATTGTGTTTGTATATCCATTTGTCTGTTTGTGTGTCCATTTGAAAATTTGGTCATAACTTTTAACTTTCAGAGATAGAGACGTCAAGTTTTGCACATGATTATCATATACAACTGCAACATTTGAATTGCGCCACGTAAACACATTACCCTCTAGTGACGCATTTTTGCACCTCTATGAAATTCACATTGTGAAACCATTGTGATAAATAGAGCATTTTCTCCTATAGGAGCAAATGCTCTATTTATCACAATGGTTTCAAAGTACAAGTTTCATTTTCTCTAGTTAATGCTCCTTTTCGGTAGATTGATTCATAAAGGTTGGGTCTAAAAATAGTCTAGGAGAGAATGAGTTAATGGCAATGTGATAAGCTGCATGGTACAACCAGTGCTTCAAACGGATGTCGCTTTGTCATATACTTTATCTGTAATCACGTTTTGGAATAAATTAGCGCGCATTTGTAATACCAGTCTAAATAAGTATATGAATATGATTGTCTCATTCTAAATTACCATATCTGTAAAAATCCTTGACATGAAATTTCCCAAGTCTCTTTTCAATGGACTAATTGGTTGTAACAAAGAGCGCTCCGTGATGGCCGTGAACGTGTCTACACCCATTAACCCAGTGTCAGCATTGTCGTCAGCTAGACACATGTTCGTCTGCTTGAACTTTTAGTGTTGGCACTTGTTCAGTTTTTTATAAAAGGATAAACAGAGTGTCAAACAGTTAGGATCATGATGAGACGCCGAGTTACTCGGCGTCTCATCTGGATCCAAACTGTTAGCATATTATATCACAGACCTGTCTTTATGGCACTGAAATGTTAAATTATACAGAAATGATATCAATGATCAGATTATTTATCCTAATTCTGCTAATCAAAAGTTGACTCTCATTTGAAAACAGCTTGGATCCAGATAAGATGCCGGATAGTTTGGCTCCAATGTGCTTAACACTCGGTGAATACGTACATGTAGTTTCTGAAAAGCTTTATCTAATCGGACTGAGCTGCTCAGACGTTGAGCAAACATTTAGTTTTTCAGCGGGATAA
This sequence comes from Azorinus chamasolen, assembly GCA_963576725.1. Lineage (NCBI taxonomy): Eukaryota > Metazoa > Mollusca > Bivalvia > Cardiida > Solecurtidae > Azorinus > Azorinus chamasolen. The sequence continues at coordinate 17,730,145 of OY755239.1, forward strand.
GTGTGAAAAAACGAGTCTTGCAAATTAGTGGTGTATGAATAAATGATAGCACATAGAAAGTTTTACGTGAATGCTTAATGGTGTTGACAAAATGATTGGATATAGATAAGATTCTCCGAGTTACTCGAGGGAACTGGGATCCCATCTGTATGACTTTAACCTCATACCTCATTAAACACACTGAAGAAACTAGTCTAAAATTGAAGTAGTAATTTGTGCAGACTGAAGTTACTTCGGCTTCATATGTTTAAATCTTGTATGAAAACCGCATTAAGCCTTTCACCGTCGAAGTCGCAAAAAATGCGCCACGACAAATAGTGCTGTCCAGATCAGACGCCGCCTTTTCAAGGCGGCGTCTGATCAGGGACTTCACTTTTTGTCTCAATCTCTATTTCTATATCTGCGATTTATTCCTCTGAAATTTGCATTTATTTATCTCATTTCCTTACTTTACCGAATGATTTAACACAATTGGTTTGCAGACGACAATTAGAAATTTGGCACCGAAAGGGTTAAGCCATTTTATTCCCATGTTATTTTAGGAAAACTTGCAGATATCTTACTTTTGAACCCACCCATATTTGCTGGAGAATGTCATTGGCATTGATGGGCTCAATAAACTGCAAATCTTGATCAGAGGGCTCCTTCATGGCCCCCTGATCTGAGTATACACTATTTGCCTATGTCCATTTTAAGGACCACTGGGCACTAATCGGTTACAGCTTTCAACAATATGGACAATCTGTGACGACCTTTTCAAGTAATCTGGATCCAGATCAGACTTTGGGTAACTCGGCTGTTGATTAGGTTCTACTGTCTGACATGCAAGTTATCAGGGTCCAGATTAGACTTTGAGTGACTCGGCTGTTGATCAGGATCTAAACTGTCTGACACTCAAACACTTGTTTTATTGAAAATAAATTGAAGTAAAATGTACTTTTTGAATTGCAGCAGGCGACACTATTTACAGACAACATTTACTTAGTATTCAAATGGTTAATAAAGAAGCATTGTTCTCGGCACTTCCGGTTCCGTACCTGTAAATGATTTATTTAATGACCGTTTATGTGCCTTTGGCATCGAATGACAACAACTAGAACAACTGGAACGCATCAAACAGCGCTGTTGCTAGCATGAATGCCATGAACATTATTTTAATGTTGAATATGTGAACGAATGTCGGCAGAAAAAACAACAAATATACATGGTGGCAATATGTTGATATGGCGATTAAATATAGCAGCAATTCCACCGAGAGCCACCGAAACCTCGGACAGAACAGAGCGTTGGTTGGTTACAATAATGGATATGAGTTAAGTCATTACCTGAGGCTGATAGATATTATTTTAACGCATTTGCAAACGAAGTAGACCCAGATCAGACGGCTCATTTAGGAGCTGTTTGATCAGGTTCTGCTCTGTTTGCTGTACGAAACAATAAAGATCTTATTTAAAGGAGTCTGTCAGGCTCAAGAATTCCCGTGTCCATGTGCCATAATAAAACATCAGCTGTTTGTTACATATAAAATGCGTTGCTTCCTACAGATATATGTAATAGGTTAAGGCTTAAGCAAGAGTAATGATTCCAAAACGGGGTGGGGGGGGGTGTCCGAAGGAAAGAATGGCATCATACGACAGTAAAACGTCTCTATAACATCTAGATAGTCAAACTGACAGAAGTACATCTTTAACCCATTATCTGATATTGACACCTCATGCCCCTCTAAAGGTCACGTTTTGAAACGATTATAATGATAAATAGAGCATTTGCTTATCACGATGGTTTCAAAAGTACACAATTTAAAAGAAAATCCCCTTTTCTAGTAAATGCTCCTTGCAGTAATAAAAGAGGTTTTTACGCCATTTAAATTCAAATCAGATATAATGACTGTATTGCTATTAATTAACTTACTATGTTTGGAATAGCATTATGGATAAAGGAATGTATACAATGGCGGAAACTAGAAATATATTTATTCTTCACAGGCAAACAGAACAGACTCTGATCAGAAGGCTTCTACAATAATATAAATCTGATTCCGACAGACACAGGGTTCATGGTTAGTGTGTAATTATGAATATGTTCATAAATTCTTGAATTACTATTCATGGGGTGGGGTGGGGATAACTGACCGATTCAGAGAGAAAACACTGTATAAATAGGAATAAACTGAAATAACAGGAGGGCCATGGTGGCCCTGATATCGTTTACCAGACAATTAGATCCACAGTCCATCCATAAATACAGATTTAACGTAGTCAAAATCTGATAACTCTGGGACTTGAGCACGGTGGCATCCAAGGACGTGGTCAATTTTGGCCCAATGAGCATAATTTGTATTACTTTTTAGAGGAGCTGAAGTCGACGCTATGTGCCAAATATAAAAGTTGAGAACCATCTTCTTTCAGGAGAAGATTTGAAAAGATTTCACTATATGTTTCTATAGAAAAATGGCCACCCCTGGGGTGGGGCCACATTTGACCCCAGGGGCATAATTCATACAACTTTTGTAGATGACTAGTAGATGAAGTTGATGCTTTGTGCCAAATTTGAAAGTTGAGAACCTTCCAGTTTCAGAGGAGAAGATTTTCAAAGTTTTCACTATATGTTTCAAAGTTTTCATTATATGCTTCTGTATAAAACAAGCCACCCCCGAAGTATGGTCAATTTTGAACCAAGGGGAAGAATAATGTGTATAACTTTTGCAGAAGACCTGAAGTTAATGCAAATATGAAAGCTGATAATCTTTCAGTTTCAGAGGAGAATATTTTCCAAGTTTTCACCATATGTTTCTATAGAAAACTGGCCAACTCTGGGTCGGGACCACATTTGACCACAGGGGTTTAATTCATATAACCGTTGTAGAGGACTGCAAGATGATGCTTTATGCCAAATATGAAAGCTGAGAACATTCCAAATTCAGAGGAGAATATTTTCAAAGTTTTCACGTTATGTTTCAAAGTTTTCATTATATGTTTCTATATAAAACAAGACACCCCTGGGGTATGGTCAATTTTGACCCAGGGAATAGTTTGTTTAACTTTTGTAGAAGACGATCTGAAGTTGATGCTATGTGCCAAATATAAAAGCTGATAACCTTCCAGTCTCAGAGGAGAAGAGTTTCCAAGTTTTCACAATATGTTTCTATAGAAAAATGTTTATCCCCGGAGCTAGGCCAATTTTGACCTCAGGGGCATAATTTATGTAAAATGTGTAGAGGACCTGATCATAATGCTATGTGCCAAATATGAAAGCTGAGAACCTTCCAGTTTCAGAGGAGAAACATTTCAAAGTGTTCACTATATGTTTCTATAGAAAACAAGGCACCCTTGGGGTCGGGCCAATTTTGACCCCAGGGATATAATTCATGTAACTTTTGTAGAAGACCTACAGATGACGCTATGTGCCAAAGATGAAAGCTGAGGAGAAATTTTTTAAAGGTTCAAATTGTTGACGGCTGACGATGCACGACGGACGATGCATGACACACGCCGACGGACGACGGACATCAGCCGATCACAAAAGCTCACCCTGAATGATGATGAAGAAGAATGATGTCACACCAGACACGTCGCTAGAAACCGGGTGTTTGATCAGAGGCAAACCTGACATGTAATTAGTCGTTATTATCAAATACGATATATAACGTATTAATCATTTCCCTGTTGAATATTTATGTCAGAAATAATGACTTCATGAATAGATATAAGCTGAATTTTTATAATAACATATTCGTATATACACAGGACTTTTGTATTGGTAGAAACTGTAGTGTCAAATCAATTATAATTTCATGAGCAAACAAAGCAGACCCTGATCAAACGACTTCTACAGGAGCTGTCTGATCTGGGTATACTGTGTTTGCAAAGGCGTGAAAAATACCCGTTTTATGAAAGTAAGGTCAACAATGCCTGAGTCCATGCTTATAAAACTTTTAGTTGAGTCTGAGCTCATTCTCAAGTTTTTGATTGGTCGGATTTGAGCCTGCCTTCGGCTCAAATCTGACCAATCAAAAGCTTGAGAACTCAAATCTGACCAATCAAAAGCTTGAGAACGAACTCAGACTCAACTAAAAGTTTTATAAGCATGGATACGGAAGAAAGTAATACAAGAAGCGTCTATAGGAGCTATTAGCATTACATGTGTTCTTCATTTAGATACCACCTGTTTTAAAAGCCCAGAACCAGACCTCTTCTGAGCGGTTGTTATAGAGAGATTTTACGATTTTACTATACATGTGCAAGATTAGGTATACAGCCACCGACTTGAGGTTGAATTCTGGGTCATGGAAGCAGCTGGTAGCTTAATGTAGGACGGAAGCTATACATAAAGCTCTTGTAGGAGCTTTCTGCATTGCCTCCGTACTGCATTGAGCAACCGTCTGCTAGTTTTGAAGACATTTGTGCGTATTCTTAACCCTGTCGTTGCCAATGCCGGATCTGTGATTACCTATGCAAACAGTTTGGATCAAGATCCAAACTGTTTGTTACTGTTACTATGTTTTTGAAACAAAAATGAAGAAAATCAAAATAATGAAAATTTGTAGCAGACGACAAAGTTAGCAGACGACAGAGTTTGGCAGCGAAAGGGTTAAAATGGTTGCTACAGAGGTATTCTACTGTATCTCACAAGATATCACTGTCATGGAGTATTTGAAAATCCACCGGCATCCCTGCTACTGGACTGTTTCTGTTCATTTCCTCCTTGGAAAGGGTCCTGAAACAAGAATGACAAAGTACAAAGCGTGCATACATGCTTAGTGATTTTGTTCATCAATGAAAGTGGACAAATAGATTCGTGTTATTTTCGCAAACTGATGAGACATTAAAACCTGTAGACAAACACTGTTGTTAGTTCACCGTTCTGTTTCTTTACTTTCTAAAATGGCTACAATGTTCCACCTTCCATATTTCATTATAACTATTTTGCCCATGAATATTCAGAAGGTATTGAAATCTAGAATAAATACAGAACAGGGAACAATTAAGAATGTACTAAGATCACAACAAACAATCCTGGAAACCATGGTGCCCATTGACATACCTGCAAGACAGTGCTCTCATGCTGCATACAGTGGTATTGGTTCGGTAATACTCCCAGGGCACAAGGTGCCACAGGGGCTCGTAGAAATAGAACGCGTCTTTACGCATGCCCAACAGTCCCGCAGTGAAGGAAGAACCGCTGTTCATGTAGGAGCTAACCAACACGTCATACTTGTCTGACCGATGGAAACGCCTGTCTGTAAACAGATACACATATATGCGTCCTGAATTCCTCGTTTGAATGTTTTATTTTTCATTACATAGATAATAGTATTTATTATGCGACTACTCAGTGTTCATTAAATAATGTTAACCAATACCCACTCTTTGATTAAATCTACCAAAAAGGAGCATTAACTAGAGAAAAGGAAATTTTCAGAATTGTGTAGTTTTGAAACCATTGTGATAAATAGGAGCAAATGACTTTTACAGAAGCGTCAAAAGGCGTCAATATGCGGGAATGGGTGGGTTAAGACAGTGTTAGCAGTGGAATACAGAGTAGATCCAGACAGGACGGCTCCTGTAGGCGCGCCTGTAGTAGTCATCTTATCAGGGTCTGCTCTGTATAAAATGTCTGATTCTACATTTCTACCAATACTAAAATAACTCATGTGTACATATGCCATTATATACATTCAGCTAATAAATATTCATGACGTCAATATTTCTTACAAGAATATTCAACAAAGAAAGGGTTAAACAGCCATATGAATTAAAAACAACAATGTTTATTCCTTTGATGGTCGATATAAAGTGTCTTTTGTTGCTCGTATCAGTACACATTGCTTAACAGTAATGCATAATGCAAATGTTCGGTACATTTGTCGTTTACATAATTTGAATTTGATCATTCAGCATTCACTTTGATTCTTAATCTTAATGATAAGAAAATGCAAATCACAGTCAACATTGTATAATGTTCATTTTTAACTTTAAGCGTGAAAAATTAAAAAAAAATAAGCCAACACGTTTACTGTTATGAAAACAGCTACCTCATAATCATTCGCAATGGCGATTTGCATATTTCAAAACATTCCGATTTATTGTATTACGTTCTATACCTATATAGGTGTAGTGACACTCATTTTTATAAAGTTCTATACCTATATACCCGTAGGCGTAGTACATGTAACACTCATTTTATAAAGTTCTATACCTATATAGGCGTAGTGACACTCATTTTATTACGTTCTATACATATACAGGCGTAGTAACACTCATCGTATTACGTCCAAGACCTATATAGGTGTAGTAACACCCAGAATAACTCTTTGAATGCGGAACACGTGTGTACTAGTATTTGCAAACAGTGAAGACCCAGATCAGAGGGATCCTAGGAACTCTTCTGGGAACCCTTCTTAGAACATGCACTGTTTATCATTCAAATCCCTCTCGTAAATTGTATATGCCCGTTCATATGATTAGGGTCTGCGCAGTTTGATGTGTCCGTCGATGTCAATTGCTTTGCTATGTCCCCTCAAAATGGAAAATACATGTATGTCGGTTCCAAAATAAAAACTGGACGGGGTTTCTTCAAATAATACGGGGAATAAATGAGTTAATTGAAATACTTGAAATCATTCATGATTTCTGTTACTGATATGATTTCCTGTGACCATGTTTAACCATTTTCTCCATAAATACGCCTTTCTACACCTTTGCAAACAGAGAAGACCCAGATATGACGGCTCCTATAGGAGCTGTCTGATCAGGGTCTGCTCTTTTTGCTTAATACATACTACTATAGATGTGATTGGACAGTTTCTGCCACTACCAACATTTCCTATGTTCATACGCTGGTATAAAAATGAATCTAATTAGTATGCATGCGTGGCTTTGTTATTTCTTACACGCATAGTCATAGTGTTACCAATGATAACGTGTAAGAATTGAATCAACCTTTTCAACGCTGAATTTGCAGAGTGGAAAAGCACGAGAATGTGAAACTTGATAGATGATTTTGAATGTCAAACGGTGCAGTTCGAGATTTGAAGGCTCCATTAGAAAATCTCTGATCTCAAGTCTTAAACTTGGTAATGACAAACAGTGCAGTCCGAGATCAGAGGGTCCCTCTAGGAGTTCTCTGAGCTGGCTCGACATTTGTTGCAAATGCAGCAACATACGTATTCCGCATTCACATGGTGAATGGTCTGGCGTCCATGCATGAATTACGTACAAATTAAATGAAATCCGAAGAAGGTCATGTTAATGCCTATGTAAAAGTCGTTTTTGAAACCATTGTGATAAATACAGCATTTCAAAATGGATTCAAAACTACAAAGTTCTGGTTTTTACCCTTTTTATAGTTAATGCTCCTTTTCAGTAGATTTATTCAAAGAGACTGGGCCTAACAATAGCCTATGAGGAAATGGATTAAATTTATACGTGATTCGTTCATCGTTCATACAGGCACCAATAAGAGAACATCAATATACAGTAAAACCTCTCTATATCGACCACTTAATTACATCAAGTATTTTGTGTTAAAGGCAGGTGGTTGCTTAAAGCAATGTGAAAGTAAAACAGAACGCTCCTTTAGGAGCGTTCTGTTTTACTTTCACCTTGCTTTAAGCAGCCACCTGCCTTAATATACCAACTAATTAAAACAATTCAGTGGTCGTTATAGAGAGGTTTTACTGTACATATAATTCCATTTAAAATTTCAAAACCATTTAAATAACGTGATGTAATCTCTATTAGTCCGAGTATTGACCAAAGGAATTCTATATACAACGAGCGTAAAGTATGTCCTGTACAACTTCCGCAAAAGAATTTTTGAAGTACTGCTGAAAGATCATCAACCCGACGTTATGACAACACTTCTTCGGAAATCCTCGTTTGTTTCCGGTAAGCCGACATCGCTGAGTAGTTCCGATTAGAAATACTATCAGCGCCGACGTTGCTCTGGATTATATGCTAGTGTTCGTAATGAAAGCACTTAGATAATTATCTTCTACTAGACTTTATCCAATCAAATGACAGAAATTTTATAATGTAAAATGTTCAGCGACTACTTTGTTTTGTCAAAAACTGTACTATCATATCTATATAATTCCATAAGCAAACATATTAGACCCTGATCAGACGGAGCATATAGGTGACATCTGATCTGACACTACTCGGCTTGCAAAGGCGTTAAAAATCGTATTTATGGAGTACGGTAAAACCCCTCTAAATCGGGTGTTCATTTAGTATCAACGTTGGTCTTAAGACAGGTGGCAGCTTAATGCAGGGTGGTGAAAGTCACACAGAATGCTCCCCTCTCTAGCAGCTTTATGCATGCCTTTCACCCTGCATTAACCCATTTGCTCCCAGTGGATTCTTCCATGCGTATATATTGGATAAGTCTATATTTTATCTAAGGGATGTCTGGTCTAAATTTTCATTTTTGTTTTGTTTTATATTGAATTTCCTATCAGCAAACAGTGTAGACTCTGATCAGACGCCTACACTGTTTGCCTACGTCCCATGTATGGGATCGTGGGAGCAAATGGGTTAAGCAGCAACCTCCATAAAAGTATCTAAATTATTCTCGAGTAGAATTCCGGTTTAAAAGGTTTAACTTGAAGGCTTAAAGATCTGGTGAGATTATAACTTGTATAATAAAACAAACATACTGTTGAGCAGCTGAGAGCGGTACTGTATGCTCTCTACTCGCTGTCGCAGTTCCTCCATCATGGCCAGACCTACATTTAGGACGCCTGAAAAACAATAACAAAATGTCTGTTTAATTTCTCATTAAAATACTATACAGCAAAGCCGCTTTAACCCTTTTCTCCCTAGTTTCTACGCCTCTGCAAACAGAGTAGACCCAGATCAGACGGCTCCTATAGGAGCCATCTGATCAGGATCTGCTCTGTTTGCATACGAAATAATATAGGTATGATTCTAAAGTTTCTGCCATGGCCATTTATTACTGGGTTCATGTGTCATTATAAAAAGTAAACTTATTTATATTCATGACGTCATTATTTCTTGGAGTAAAGGGTTAGAGCCATCAACAAACACAATACCTTGCCCGCGGAGGCCATAGGTTTTGGCAATGATTTTCGGAACGATTCTACAAAATGATATTGAAATCCAGCCATTGCTTTAACTACATGCACGATAGCGGTGAAACCGTGATTACCTATTAAAACACTTTGGATCTAAACTATTTGACACTTTGAACATATTTTTGCAAATAATAATAATAATTTTAAGAATTGAATCAGGCGACAATTGTTTTAGACGAAAACTTACTTAGTGTGTAAAGAGTTATGGTGAAAATAGTCTAACGTTTCGCTATATATATATATGTCGTGTATTGAAAATACTGGCAATAGGCGCTTATTGGCAATTATCTTTTATGAAAACAACCATCTGAAAGTTCCAAAAGACAGAAACCGACATATTGATATTAAAATATTGAATGCACTACTTTGAGTCGCGGTTGATTACTGCCAGAGCGGCACTTTAAGCTTTGAAAATCCAACGGTGACTATAGATTTTATCCATCAAAAAGGAACTTATACTATCTCTGACAAATTGTACAAAGGGGTAACGAATACAACAAATATATTCCAACAACTGTGAACGACAAACAAAGCACCGGGTATATTGAAGCCTTTGATGCTTAACCTACCCTATGAGTATTCGTGTAAGAAATAACATTTGACGTCATGAATTAATATTAACCCATTACCTCTTAGGCTATCTATAGACCTCACCTCTTTAACCCATTACCTCATAGGCTATTTTTAGATACAACCTCTTTGAATAAATCTACCGAAAAGGATCATTAACTAGAGAAAAGGAAATTTTTAGAATTTTGTAGTTTGAAACCATTGTGATAAATGGAGCATTTGCTCCTATAGGAGCAAATGCTCTATTTATCACAATGGTTTCACAAAGTGACTTCTACAGAGTCGTCAAAAGTCGTCTATATGAGGGAAAGGGTTAAACAAATCTATCGAAAAGGAGCATTTACAGGATAAAAGGAAAGTGTGGAGCTATGAAACCATTGTGATATATAGAGCATTTGTTCCATATGAGCAAATGCTCTATTTATCACAATGGTTTCAACAGGTGACCTTTGTAGAGGCGTCAACAGGCGTTAATATGAGGAAATGGGATAAACGTATTTGTAATTGTCGAAGCATCGGATCATATTTTCTCCTTGCATGCATTGAAAGCAAGACCAACATTCCATATGCACATTCCAGGGGAAAATTTTAAATAGAAATCTAACAAGTGCTTACTCATGTTAAAACTGGTTGCAAATGTCGTTCAAGGGGTTATTGGCACTCTTAGATTATTTGTACTATGAAATTACATATGAGGTAAAATATTCAAATATGAAATGCTTCATCTCTGATAACACCAGTCACCAACACAGAAATTTGGCGAGTTTGGTCTTATAATTTGCAAACCCGTTGCTTGTATAAAAGTGTAAAGTGTTAACTGAACGCAATGCAGAGTTTTGATGAAGAAACGAGTTTCGGCATTGGCAAAACACACTCCAAGTGTATCGACAATTTTTTTCCCGGAATAATTTGGAGTTAGGAAACAGAGTAGTACCAGATCAGACGACTCCTATAGGAGCCGTCTTATCAGGGTCTGCTCTGCTTGCTTATGGTAAATATAAATTTGATTTTACAGTTTCTGTCTAAGCCCAAAATGGCATTTGTAAAAATGTCATTATATGCACCCATCTACTAGCAATGGTGTCATTTCTTACATAAATATTCATGGAGAAAATGGTTAAAATAACTTCGCCCACCTCTGTTAGTCAGTCAATATGTAAGGTGCAGTAGACCTTGCGCCACTAGGTGGGACGTAGGGTTTTTGCAATACAAACTGTAAAACTTGACATTAATCTCCTAGACAATTATGATACTATTTCTGTTCGATATTAAATCTCGGCTTTCAGAAACGTTCATGTATTATTCAGTCCATCTCCCCACGCTTTGCATACTTGAACGTGAAAACACTCTGGGTCCAGATTAGACGTTTATTAAGTCGTCAACTGATCAAGATCCAAAACTCTTTGACGCTGTCAGAATGAAAAAAGAGAACAACAATGCCAGATTGGGAGCAGACGAACACATTTTGCAGACGAAAATTACTAAAGAGTTGAAATACAGCAGCCGAGAGTTTGATCAGCCAGCAGTCCCCATAACCTGGTGTAACACTATAACACACATGTACGTAGGCCTATATCAAATAACCATTTCCTTTTTACAAGCGACTTTTCCCGCCTTTGCAAACAGACTCGACCCTGATCAGACAGCTATTATATGATTGGTCTGCTCTGTTTGCTTATGGTATAATTTAGATCTGGTTCTAGGGTTTCTGCCTGAACCAAAACATCATGTGTAGATATGCTATCATGAAAATTCACCTAAGAAATATTCATAATACCATTTAAGTCAAATGGTCAAGGATATCTAAAGGGTCAAGCATATCATGAATATTCGTGGATTTGTTTTAAAGAAAAGTGTAACATGACAAACAGTGCATGCCGTAATAAAAGGGTCTATACTGTTTGCAAAGGACATATTTGACTCATTTCATGCACTGATAGGGATAGGGTGGAATGGCGAGCATAAAAAATGTATTTGTCTTCCTTAAACCTTTAACCAGGCACCGGGGTTATAAAACGTTTTGCTTGAGTCTGAGATCATTCTCAAGCATCTGACCAATCAAATACTTGAGAACGATCTCAGACTCAGACTCAGACGTTTTATAATCTTGGACCCATGATAACGGGCCTTTCACAAGTATAGATTATGATTAGCGTTCTTAATTATTTGTGAAGCGGAAACTACATGGTGCCTGAATATACTGAATATATATAAATAATTGAGTATTCTGCAAAGTTAGGTGTGCCGCCTTTGGAATATAAAGCCGGAACGAAGAGCGGGAAAAAGAGGCATTTACGTATTAATGTATGGCATGTGACCCACTGCAACACTCTCTCATTCATCCTGCAATTGCATGTTCTTTTCACAGTATTCACTCATCAAGCTGATGACGCACTCATACCTCAGGACATACATGTACATAACACTATAAACAAAACTATGTAGTCTCCGTGACACGGCAACGGAAAACTAGAGAACTTGCTCCATTAGTAATTATGACATTGACCTCAGACAGTTCCCAATGAATGTTCATGCATGTTATCTGTTGACATGTCTTTCCTAACGAATGTTTTATAACTAACACTGCTTTACTTATTATCAACATTGGCCTTGGCTATAATCCCTATGCAATACCAAGTTTTGTCTCCATGTAAACTATATGTATTTGTACACCAAATGTGTCAATCAATGTGCCAATCACAATTACAGGGGATTCTATTTTTTAGCAATAATGATTTATCTTCAACACAAGCCCCTCCCCCAATGCTACAGATCAGATGCACTGCATATAAGCATTTTATTCAAGCTCTTTGAACAACATTTTCGTCATACTTTGTCAATATTAGATAAAGATATTTAGTAGAAATGCTTTTCCATTTCAGTATCTTTGCCCTTGATCTTGAACCAATGCTATAGATGAATCCCAAGCCCCTATCCATGCAAGCTTTATGTAGACTAAATTTGCTACTATTTGTCTTTTTAAGATTAAACTTATTAAGCAGTAACGTATTTTCTATTCTTTAGTACTCTGACCAAAAGCAGACGTGTAGTTTTTGGTAACAGTTACCATGACTTTGACCCAATTCTCCTTAGATGCGCTAAGCGTTGTCTCTCTTTAAGCAATTTGTAAATATCTTGCGTAATATTGACTGAATAGGAATACAATAAAACTCATCTGAACAGGGATCCTAGTAGAGAAGAATTTAGATAAATTTAGACAGGTGGCTGCTTAATGCAGGGCGAAAGTCATGCAGAAAACTCCTAGAGGAGCTTTCTGCATGACTTTCACCACCCTTAATTAATATGTTACCTGTCTCCAAAACCGATATCTATACGAATTTTAACGCCCGGTTTAGAGGGGTTCTCCTCTAAACTAATATTAGTAACAGTTACATTGACCTTAAGCCGAGACCCCAGATACTTTCCAAGATTTGTTTTAATACTGATTATCTATTGTATGGAGTCTGTCTCGGCACTTAGTCAATCATCAAAGAATGAAGTTGACTTGAATTTTTATGCCTTTACAATCAAGTATCTAGTATCGCTCGTTATTTATCCGGGCGTCGCCGGTTTATAGAATGTGCTAACTGAAAATAAAACCAATTTGTTATGGGTTACCTGTTTGTCTGTGTGTTTGTCCGTTTATTGGTTTATCTGAAATTTTAACCTTTTCTGTAACTTTTGAACTATCAGAGATAAATATTCTATAATTGGCATTGTGTGGTTTAATTTTCAAGACTAAGGTCAAACTTCAAGATCAAAAGCATAGGTCAAAACGCCAGCTGGGAACATAATGTTTCCCAAACACAATACTTTCGTCACAAAAGACAAAACCGCAATAACTTTGAACCTGACGCAGCAGACGATAATATGCTTCACATACGAATGGGTTTTGCTTTGACTGCTCTTGCAGAGAGAGGTCATTGTCGACTCATGTTAACCCATATCCTCATATTGATGCTTTCTGACGTCACTTTTTGAAACCATTCTGATAAATAGAACAGTTGCTCAATCGGAGCAAATGCTCTATTCATCCCAATGGTTTCAAAACTACACAATTCCAAAAGTTTATTTTTGTCTAGTAAATGCTCCTATTCAGTAGATCTAGATATATTCAAAGAGACTAAATTAGTCTATGAGGGAATAGGTTAACCGTTATCCTGCCGAAAAGTAGTTCTGCTCGAACTCTGATGGGTTTCTTTTCCCTTCCTCCGATTCCTTATCGTATTTAGAAAGTGATGAAGTGACAGACAGATTGAATCGTAATGAGACGCCGAGTAACTCGGCGTCTTATATCGATCCAAGCTGTTTGCAAATGTGACGAAGTCGCATTTTAAAGCATAAGAGTTAAGGTACAATTCAGGCGTATAGGCCCGAGATAGGTATTTTGCATTGTGAAAGGATTACTTTAATCCATTTAAATAAATGATGAGTGTAAGAATGGCAATATGATAAATGTACAATCTTCATTATTTCATGAGCTTTTAGAGCATAATCTGATCAGACGCCTTCTGTAAGGACCGCCTGATCTGGGTCTACTCTGTTTGCAAATGCGTTAAGATGTTTATCTTTGTGATCAATGATTAATTTAAAACAATGTATTCTTCTGATCCCTTTGACAACCAAGTCATATGCAAGCAATGAATGTTTAATGACTGAAGTTAACGTTTTCAACATGGTAATCAGCATGCAACAATACACATGGCTTCCAGTGACAAATTGTGTAAAGGACAATTTAGTATTCCATCACTTAAAACAGACACATGCGATAAAACCTATCATACAGTAAAACCCCGCTAATGCGACCACCAAAAAGGGGCATAATTCTGGGTGGCAGAGGCAGGTGGTAGCTTAATGCAGGACAAAGTTATGCAGAAAGCTCCTATAGGAGCTTTCTGCATAACTTTCGTCCTGCATTTAGCAACCACCTGCTTTAGACGACATCAGTGGCTGTTTATTAAGTGGTCGCATTAGCGGGGTTTCACTGTATATTGATTTTACCTGGACCTCAGATACTTATTATCAACATGACCAACATAGGCAATTCTCCATTATCACTTACAGATACACGACTATAATACTCACTATCACCAAGAGACACAATGCACAACACTTCCTTATCATCTAGAAATACACAATATCATAATACTTCCTTATAAACCTAATCATATATTCATTTGTACATGGACCACATATACTTATTATCATCATGACCAAGATTGCAATACTATCTTATAACCATGAGATACACGGTCGCAATTCTTCCTTATCATTAAGAGATACATGATTATAATTATCCCTATCACCAAGAGACACCAGCACATAATATTCCTTAATTACATAGAGACACAATATCATAATACTTCCTTATCACCAAGACACAATATCATAATACTGCCTTATCGCATAGAGACACAATGTCACAATACATCCATATCACTTAGAGACGTAAGACCAAAGCCCTCCTTTATTACTAAGAGAATCACGATCATAATTTTCCCTTATCACCAAGAGGCACAATGTCATAATATTCCCATTTCACAAAGATACACGCGATCATAATATTCCATGATCACAAAAAGACACAGTCAAGATTATAATACTCTCTTATCCCTAAGAAACACAAGATCATAATACTTCTTTATCACCAAGAGACACAAGATCATAATACTTCTTTATGACCAAGAGACACAAGAGCATAATACTTCCTTATCACCTAGAGACACAATACCACAATTCTTTCCTTATCACACGGACATAATAGCACAATACACGTACTTCCATATCAATTAGAGACGCAAGACCAAAGTCCTCCTTTATTACAAAGAGAATTAACACCATAATTTTCCCTAACCACCAATATCATAATATTCCCTTATCACCAAGAAATACAAGATCATACTACTTTCTTATCACCAAGAGACACAAGATCATAACATCCCTTATCACCAAGAAACACACGACCATAGTACTCTCTTATCACTAAGAGGCACACGATCATAATATTACCATATCACAATGGTCGCAATACCCCTTATCACGAAGAGTCACAAAATCACAATCCCCCTCACCACGAAGGATCACAAAATCACAATCCCTCTTATCACGAAGAGTCATAAAATCACAATCCCCCTTATCACGAAGGGGTACACATTACAATACTAACTTATCACCGAGAGTCACAATATTGTATAATTATTTTATCACCAAGAGGCATGATATCAAAATATTAACTTACACACAATCAAAATACTCCCTTATCACCAACAGACGCAATATCACAGTTCTCCCTCATCACCAACAAACACAATATACCGGTAAAACTATTCACTTATCCTCAAGAGACGCAAAATCAAAATCGTTCTAACTAAAAAGACACAAGATCACAATACTAGCTTATCATCAAGATGCCCAGGATCAATACTGCCTTATCACCAACAGGCACACTCTCAACAATATTCCCCTTGTTATCAAGAGACACACTATCACAATATCATTATCAAGAGAAACGAGATTACAATCCTCTTTATATAAAAGAGACACAAGATAACAATACTAACTTATCATCAAGAGACATTATATCACAATATAATTATCACATCATATTACGAGATACAGGATCACAATCCTCACATAACAGTACGAGCTACAGGATCACAGTCATCACGTACTGTAACAGTACGAGCTGTAGGATCACAATCCTCACATAACAGTACGAGCTGTAGGATCACAATCCTCACACAACAGTACGCGCTGTAAGATCACAAATCCTCACAAGCATGAGATCTAGGCTCCCATCCTCACATAACAGTACGAGATACAGAATCAAAATCCTCACAAAACATTACGAGATAGATGATCATAAAAGTACAATCATGTAAGAGTTATGCAGGAAACAGCGCACACAAAACACACAACCGCCCAAACAGCACCACGACGACCATAGAGGATCATAAACTTCACCTAACATTACGAGAAATAGGGTCACTATTCTCATCTAAAATAGCGAGATATAGAGTCACAATGTTCACCTAACCATAATGAAAATAAGGTACACAATATTCAGATAATATAAAGGTGTATGTGGGAGGGGGAATACCCATCAAACATAACGAAATATAAAGCAACAATATTAACCTAACATTAAACAGAAAGAGTCACAGAACTCACCTATTATCACGAGACAAAGGGTGAAAAGGAGAGAAGACTTTATCAGAAATTTGCGCAGTTTTCTCTTCATTTTCCTCAATTTCCTAAAAGATCCTCTTCAGTTTATTCCATGGTAAAATGGTTCTGAAAAAACAACCAACAGAAATAATTATTCACCATTATACGGCACATGGTTACAGAGTCACAATAGGTGACCATGCAGTCTTAAGAGCATAAGCGTATATCCGTGACTTTTAAGTAAATTTACATATGACTGGCAAAATGATTGACTGATTAACTGACCGAGACGTTGGCTGACTAAATGAGTTAATAATTGAATTAATGATTGATTGACTGACTGGCTGATTTGGTTTAGTTTTTATCAGGGTTTACGTCGTTTAACAGTGTTTCAGTCATATCACGACGTCCAGCTAATTACAGGTGAATGAATGGAAGAATAGACAGGTGGACGAAGGTTTACGTTTACCAAATACATTAAAACCCCGCTAATGCGACCACCCAAAAGAGGTATAATTATGGGTGCTAGATGCAGGTGGTAGCTTAATGCAGGACAAAAGTAATGCAGAAAGCTCCTAGAGGAGCTTTCTGCATTACCTTTACCCTGCACTAAGCAACCACCTGCTTATAAAGACACCCATGTTTATTCATTAAGTGGTCGCATTAGAGGGATTTTACTGTAATTATCAGTTGTATTGACCAATTAGTTATTTACGTGTCTAGTTCACAAACACAAAGACTAAATGAATATATGAATACAGGGCTGTATAAAGCTACGTACTGCTCCAATCTCCTAGTTCTCAGTCAAGCCCTGCTACTTGCACTTTTTAGAGGCGAGTCTGATGAGTGACAGAAATAATTGAATAATTGCAGAGAAAGTATTAAAATACCGTAATTTACTTAAAGTTCCTAAATAATCATGTTATCTACAGATATTTGAGTATATTGAAATTATTAGTGATGAACGTATGGCAATAGCTGCATATGAAGTACAGTATTTGTTTTTGAAGTACATATACAGTTCTACCGGCGTATGCCTATTTGAAGTACATTTACAGTTCTAATATACATTATGCTTATTTGAAGAGCTTATACAGTGCTACTACAGTATGACTATATGAAATACATTTATAGTTTTAATACAGTATGTCTATAGGAAGTACATTAATAGTTCTGCTGCAGTATGACTCCTTATACCATAATAAAATTTATCACATAATATGTCGTATGGTTTTGCCGAAACAGAGTACCGAAAACGGCGAAAATGCACAAAGTGCATTTGTTTATGCAAATGAACAGTCTGAACCCGGCTGCACTACACTGTAAACACTGGCCGAAACAGCCGTAAAATATAGTCTGTTTCACTTTCTTTTTTAAGGATTATGAGATAAAAGAATCTTACATTCGTAGATAGATAGATAGATAGATTCATTTCGGCAAACAGAAAACATAATATGGTTCACAAAACATGTATCACATCATAATGAAAAGTAATTCGTAATATGATGTATTGTGAAAAACCATGACATGCTTTCTATACCAAGGATAACACAATAAAGAGCATGCTCTTATTTCCATTGTGGTCCTTATCACAGGTGGCATGACATAGAGAGGCTTTAAGATATAATATGAATACTATCACAAGTGGATGCTTTATCACATGAATTAAATTGTAAGTCATATTATTAAATAAAATATTAAAATGGCACCAAAAGCAGTTACATTTATAATTACTATCACAGTCACAGACAAAAATGGGTACACAATTGTTGTATCACAGTCCCTTAATTTAAAACATAAGAAATACAAGTTATGCACCAGTAAAGTAATTGATAATAGTGCATGATAGAACAAGTTGTTTGCCGAAATTTATAAAAAAAAATATATATATAAGCAGTCGAGCTCATTCCTTAAAGTGCTGTGTAAATACAAACAATACTAAGAAATAATATTGCTCACTAAGTGCCTCTTGATTGCTGACTTTAATGTAGATAAGTTGTTTATCTCAGTAAATTCAACTGGTAAGCTGTTCCAAAGTTTAATTAATGGAAAAGCAATAAGCTACCACCTTACTGACCTCACCTTTGGGTTTGGTTGTTGTATTCGTTGAAGAGGGGTGTGACTATACAAGGTACCTACTTTAACCCATTCAAACAAATTGTTTTCATGAAACTCGTAAACTTACTATAATGAATATTACACCCGCTTAAGTTCATGTCATATTATTATAGTAAACTCGTTTCATAAAACAATGTGTAATGAACACACTTGTAAGATCCTCTACAAAAACGAAGATATACAACAGGTGGGACTTGTACGAGTATATCAGCGATTTGTTATCATTTAACCCGTTCAACATTATGGAGCATTATGCAAATTGTCCGGATCCATACGAGACGCCGGGTAACTTTGTGCCTTTTCAGGATTCCAGTTGTTTTACACACAGGCACTATTTGTCTAGCGTGCATAGAGTTAACCCATTACCCCATAGGCTATTTTTAGATACAACCTCTTTGAAAAATCAACCGAAACTGAGCATTAACTAGAGAAAGGGAAACTTTTAGATTTTTGTAGTTTAAAACCATTGTGATAAATAGAGCTTTTGCTCCTATGGGGCAAATGCTCTATTTATCACAATGGTTTCACAAAGTCACTTCTACAGAGTCGTCAAAAGTCGTCAATATAAGGGAATGGGTTAAAGTAGGTACCTTGTATAGTCACACCCCTCTTCACCGACTACAACAACCAAAACCCAAAGGTGAGGTCAGTAAGGTGGTAGCTTATTGCTGGACGAATATGCCGAAAAGTCACGTGGGAACTTTCTAGATAACTTTCGTCCTGTACTTAGCAACCATCTGATTTTATTTAGAGTCTGAAAGTGGGAGATCCATC
This sequence comes from Azorinus chamasolen, assembly GCA_963576725.1. NCBI lineage: Eukaryota > Metazoa > Mollusca > Bivalvia > Cardiida > Solecurtidae > Azorinus > Azorinus chamasolen. Next base: position 17,749,871 of record OY755239.1, read on the forward strand.
ATAAGACTAAGCAACCATCTGATTTTATATAGAGTCTGAAAGTGGGAGATCCTTCATAAGACTAAGCAACCATCTGATTTTATATAGAGTCTGAAAGTGGGAGATCCTTCATAAGACTAGATCCTTCATAAGACTAAGCAACCATCTGATTTTATATAGAGTCTGAAAGTGGGAGATCCTTCATAAGACTAAGCAACCATCTGATTTTATATAGAGTCTGAAAGTGGGAGATCCTTCGAAAGCAACAGTAGTAATGCCTGAGGAGAAAATTGCAGACTCAGTATTATTGAGTCTGTTAAGTGGTTGTTTTAGAGAGTTATTACTGTACTATGTGAGGAGGACATGTATAACCCTTGCCTTACCAATATCGCACCTGTCAGTACATTTGCAAACAGTTTGGATCCAGATGAGACGTCGAATAACTCGGCTTCTCGTCAGCGATCCAAACTGTTTGTTGGTGTGACTGTTTTAACCCATTCCCTCATATTGACGACTTTTGACGACTTTTGACTCTGTAAAAGTCACTTTGTGAAACCATTGTGATAAATAGAGCATTTGCTCATATAGGAGTAAATGCTCTATTTATCACAATGGTTTCAAACTTCAAACTTCTATTTTTTTCCTTTCCTCTGCTTAATGCTCCTTTTCGGTAGATTTATTCAAAGAGGTTGTATCTAAAAATAGGATATGAGGTAATGGGTTAAGCTCGTTGGTGGAACAGATTGAGCGTCAGCAAAATAGTTCGTCTGTTACAAAATTAAATCTTAATATGGATAAGATTCTACATTCTTTTTCAAACCCCATTATCACAGTGTCAACCAGTTTTAACCCTTCGCTCGCTAATCGCGTCAATATACCTACCCGTAAATAGTGAAGACCCAGATGAGACAGCTCCTGCAGGAGCTGTCTCATCAGGGTCTGCACTATTTACAAGTTGATTTGCAACCAGTGCACTCCACATCTGTGATTGCACAGCGCAATACTTGTACACAGTGAAGATATATGTAGTTGTACGACAGACCCCCAGCAAAGCTATTGAAAAAGTGTCTTGATAACGGTTGTAAGTGGACACTTTTGTACGCACGTGATTCTTGTGGTTAAAACCTATCTACCTAGGATTTGAATTGGGTGAACCAAGGGGAAAACATTTTGTACTCATTTGTGAAATATTCATTTTTATTCATTTTTAATAAAAATTAAAAGTCTACAACGTCCTGTCGTACAAGTAAGATACATGTACTCGTCTTACTACCAAAGCGTCTTCTTACAGCCGTTATCAGGACAGTTTGTTCGCATGACCTCAGACAAGTGTCCTCGGCTACGCCTCGGACACGTCTTCGGTCATGCGAACAAACTGTCCTGATAACGGTTGTAAGAAGACGCTTTAGTAGTAAGACTCGTACTGTATCTATTACTTATACAACAGGGCATTGGTAAAGAAGGAGAAATGTATTTTAAAATTCAGCAAGAGAAGGGTTTATCCTGCTCAGACGTCGAGTTACTCGGCATCTCGTTTGAATCCCAAACTCTATGCATAAGTAATCACAGCGTGAAAGGAACCAAGGTTGCTGGATTAAAACAAAGCCAAGTGTTGAAATATTTAGATGACTCAAGTTTGTCATTATTGCATCTGGTTCACTTAATTAATCATTTGATCGTTCGTCCAGATACATTAAACAGAAGAATGGCACTATATCAATATTTCTTTGATAACAGAACATAAATCGAATGTTCACCTGCCATAACGCTGGATCAGCTAACGTAACCCTTATCCCGCTATTTGTATTTACAAACATATTGGATCCAGATGAGAAATTCGGCGTTTCGTCAGGATCCAGTCTGTTTGACACTCTGACTATAATTTTTCAAAAGAATAATCGATTCAGGTATGGTCGAAAATGAACAAATTCAAGTTAAAGCAGACATTGCAGCGCGATAAGGGTTAACTCATCGTCTGCTTAAAATTTAACCTTCTGCACTCTGAGCAATCGTCGTCTGCGTATATTGTCGTCTGCTTCGATTCTAAAAGTACACATCTCTTCAATTTCTATTAAATAGTGTCAGAGTGTCAAACAGTCTGAATCCTAACGAGACGCCGAGTTACCCGGTTTGTGTCATCTGGATCTAAACTGTATGCAAATGTTATCACAGAGTCGCCAGTAGACGTTTTCGTCTGCTTCAAATAATATATGCACTAACCCTTTCCCATATGTAAGCGCATTTTGGCGCATCTGCAAACAGAGTAGACCCATATCAGACGGCCCAATAGGAGCCGTCTGATCAGGGTCTGCTCTGTTTGCTGATGGTGTAATATAGATCTGATTCTACAGCTTCTACCTGAGGCAAAATGTCCTGTGTTCATATGCCTTTATAAAAAATAATCTTATTAATATTCATGACGTCATAATTCCCTACATTAATATTCATCAGGTAAAGGGTTAACCCTATACCTGCTAGAGACGCAATTGTAGGTCTTTGCAAACAGAGTAGGTCCAGGAGAGGAACCGTCTGATCAGGGACAAGGTCAAAACGTATATGTTTAACCCTTTTCAGGATGGTACGTGTTAATATTTCTCTGCACATTAGCGCTCGTTTCATAATACATGTGCAATTAAACCTGTCTATAGCGACCATCCAAACTAATTATAATTATTTAAGAGTTTTCTGCATTACTTTCGTCCTGAATTAAACAAATACCTGCTATTATAGACCCCATGTATCGCTATAGGCAGGTTATGCCGTAATCTGTGCAAAAGGTTTGAACCCAGCTCACTGTGATTATGATAGGGGTTTATCCCTGATCAAACAGCCCCAGCAGGAGCTATCTAATCTGGGTCTACCCAGTTTACAATATGATGTCTTGTAGAATTCTGATAAGTTGAAATACATATAGTGCAACGAGTTAAGCCTTTGGAAGCAATAAAAAAGGAAAAATATTCCATCATTGTTTAAAGATAAAGTCCAGTCGGTACTGAAGGGTGTACTTTTCAAGGAGACAACCAGTGAAGATCCTGAAATGGATCTACACTGTTTGAAAGTGCCAGCACAGTGGTTTCCCGCACTGAAAGGGTCAATCCTGCACATTTCAGTGTAAACTCTCCAAATCTGTATTTTGAACATATCGAACAATCCTTTGAAATGGTTTATGACTTGAATGTGTTTACAAGTACATGTTGCCGTAGTATTAAACAATCCAAAAATGAACGAGTACATATAAGTCCACTAGCTAAGTAACATGTGAATGTAATTTCGTTCTGTGTGAGTGTAGACACATTGTGGCAAGACAGATTTGGACCAGACATCATAATCACACGAAGAATCAGAAGATGCATAACATAAACAACAGAATCAAAGAAGACAAGCTGGAAGAAGAAGTATAAGACAAAAGAATAAAGAAACAAGAAGAAACCACCAGAAGATATGTTAAAGAAGAATGGACAGCAAATGAATAAGACAGGGCGAAGAAAAACTTAAAAAGAGGGCAATAATAACATACATGTACGAGTAGTATCGCTCTCTTGAGACAATTGGTCATGTGATCTAATGTGAATATTAACCCTTTCGCTGCCAAACTGTCGTCTGCTAACTTTGTCGTCTGCTACAAATTTTCATTCTTTTGATTTCCTTCATTTTTGTTTCAAAAACATAGTAACAGTAACAAACAGTTTGGATCCTGATGAGACGCTGAATTACTCAGCGTCTCATCTGGATCCAAACTGTTTGCATAGGTAACCACAGATCCGGCATTGGCAGCGAAAGGGTTATAACATTGCTCTAATAGATTTTAGATATAGCAAGACGTTTACCCCTGTTAACTCTGTCCCACTATTCGTACCTGATTCGTATTTGAAAAAAAGATCCAGATGAAATTGGATCCAGATGAGATGCCTATTACCTTGGCGTCCCATCAGGCTCCGAGGTTATAAAGTGTTTTGCTTGAGTCTGAGATCATTCTCAAGCATCTGATTGGTCAGATTCTGAGCTTGCTCAGAATCTGCCCAATCAGATACTTGAGACTGATCTCAGACTCAGAAGCTTTGTAAGCTGTGTGACACTCGGCCAATAGTTTCTCTAAATCATGATCCAACACGACGTAGTAATAATATTCAACTTTGAGCTTACATTTTTTTTTTTATAGCGGGGTAAAGTTTTATACTGGTTGTTTGGGTTTTACACTGAACATATATAGCGAGTCTATCTTTCTACCCGAAAATCGCCCTTAGCTATTTAATTTTATTCGTTTGCGCCTCAATGGGTTCGTTTTTAAGCCGTTTTTATTATTGCTTGTATCCTCTTGTCGATAAATTATAGTGGTTAAACATTCATTAGGCTTACACCGGTATCTTACTTCAGAGAAGAATTGTTGTTTGTTGTTGTTGTTTGCAATATTTCAGTGCAAAACAAATTCCCCGCATCCTTGGAGACTGTTTCTTTACGAATAACAGCCTATGCACTTTTATTTAGAAAATGGTATCCGTGCCATTACATTAATATTTCTGCAAGTAGTTTCGTTATAGCTGTATAAGGAAAACTGTCAGTCATGTGCTTTAACTAATAAAAAATGAACAGTATAATAATAAACAACTGAAGGATAATTTTAAATTGCTCTAGCAGTTTTAGGTAAGAAGCTGGGTAAAGTGTTTCCTTTTCGTTGCCATGGCAACCAATACTCTACATGGAACTCAATGTTTGATAAAATCGAAAGATGGCCGTTTACATGATGTTTGGTTAGGAATTGACCCAGATGTTTTAGAGGAGTTGTTGAAATGAAATGTTTATGTCAGGCTACGATGATGGGCGAAGAACTTTAACAATGACTCACCTTTTGCGCTAAATTAGAAGATATATAAAATGAAAATAGAGAAGACAATTGACAACAATGGAAAAGAAGAAGACAAAGATTATGAATAAATAAGAACAAATAACAGAACATTGAATGGAGGGCTAGAGACCAAAAACAGTTGTCTAAATTAAAAAGAGAAGTTGGATGATGCTCTTTGAGCTGCTAAGACAGTATGCTAGCTAACTTCATGTCAGTTGTCTCTTGGGGCATTGTCAATCCGAACGTAGTTCTAGATGACTATTTGAAGTACACATATGTGACCAAATTCACAACGCACAAAACATTACATATTTTCTAAGTCAGTCAACATAATTTGAGTAACTAAAAGATAAGTGGCCGTTTTAATATTTTCGGCCGTAACAGAAAACACCACTACAGTGATGATTGAGTTAGTTATGAAGAATAACGATGTGCGATCTGACGGTTCAATGTGTAATTTGCGACCTGTCTCGCGTGTCCAAGCAGTTTTGATCCAGATGACACACTGCATAAATCAGCATCTTATCAGGATCCAATTTATTTGACACTCGATCATTAGTTTCTCAAAGCTTTATATACTCCGAAATAAAAAAAATCATGGGATCCATCTTTCAGCAGACATATGTAGGTAAGGGTTACCAACACATACAGGGATCATATTTGAACAGACATTATAGTTATATTCACATCGGAGCAAAGGTTAACCCTTCACTTGCTATTCACGTCAATATACGTACCTGTAAATAGTGAAGACCCAGATGAGACAGCTCCTGCAGGAGCTGTCTCATCAGGGTCTGCACTATTTACAAGTTGATTGTGCAACCAGTGCACTCCACAGCAGTGATTGCACAGCGAAATACTTGTACACAGTGAAGATATATGTAATTATACAACAGGGCATGGGTAAAGAAGGAGAAATGTATTTTAAAATTCAGCAAGCGAAGCGTTAATATGACGTCATACGTCGTATATGACGTCAGCAAGAGAAGGGTTAATACATCTACAGTAGAACCTGTCCTACTAAATGGCCATTCATTATTTGAACATAGGAGTCTTAAAAAGCAGGCGGGTGCTTAATACAGAGCAAAAGTAATGCAGAAAGCTCCTGTAAGAGCTTTCTGCATTACTTTTGATCTGCATTAAAATACCACCTTCCTTACATGCCCATAATTAGACCTCTTTTTGGTGGCTGCTTAAGACGTATTATACTGTTTAACGAATACAGGGAGTCGTGATTGTTATCCGTGAAATCGGTTGTTAGGTATAGTTTTAAATACATTAAAAATATGTATTCAAAATATTTATTTTGTCTTGAAAAGTATGCACAGCCATAATAGTATATGGTTTGGATAATGACTAGATGCCAAATTACCCGTGGTGTCATTTAGATAGCCAGCCAGTGATCACACTCATATGTATGTTATAGGTGATCAGGAGCAAATAAACATACCTGAGTCCTGCTCACGGTCTGTTCTAATATCCTTACTCAGTAATCCTGTTAACACGAACGCATACACACACTGTGTACATGTATGTAGCAGGTACTTATCGCGCAAAACGTAACAGTGAGTCACCTGTCATATACACATACCGTGTACATGTACAATATATAATGTAATGTATATGTAATGTGCGTGACCTGTCATATATAGATGGTTGAGTACAAAGCTGTAGAACTAACAATACATCTACTTCATGATGGCCTTGTTAACAGTTTTAACCTTTTCCCTCATACAAAGGCGTTTTCACGCATTTGCAAACAGAGTAGACCCAGACTAGACGGCATGTATAGGAACCGTATGATCAGGGTCTGCTCTGTTTGCTTATAAAATTATAATAGTCCTGACTCTACAGTTTTACTACTCTTAAAAAATCTTGGTAGATATGCCATAATAAAAAATTCAATGTTGCCAGTTTTCCCAACATAATTAGACTTCTTTTGAAGGAATCCGTCACGTAAGTTGCACATTGCATTTAAAACGAGTTTATCTGATATAATATGGGATAAAATGAGTCACACAAGAACAGTAGATCCGTATTACAGCGACCATTTAATAAAATAAAGTCGGCCTTTAAAAGCAGGTGGCTACTTAATGCAAGACGAAAGTAATGCAGAAAGCTTATACGGTTGAAATTCGATATCTCGTACTCGGATAACTCGAACTAAAAGTTCGGTCCTTCTAAAATATACAATTAAGAACTGTTCAAAAATGTAACTCTACACATATCTAGAAACACATGTGACAGCTTAATACATGTCGAAAGTAATGCTGAAAGCTCATAAGGAGCTTTCAGCATTACTTTAGACCTGCATTAAGGTGTGAATTTGAGATATTGGTCAGATTATAAATGTGATGACTTGAACATCTGTTATCTCGTACTAATCTATATGATCCCTTGAAGTTCGAGATATCGAAGATCAACTGTATAGGATTATTGTTTGGGTGGTCACTTTAGTGAGCTGTTACTGTATCTTGTATTGTAGAGGTAAGATGTACATAATTATATTCGACTATTCGTAACAGACACTGCACAACCTGTTGTATCAGCGCGTGTAACCGGTGCACGGAAAACCGTACTGACACTGCACAAAGTGTCGTGTCACCGCTGGTAATCGTTACGTGTTACATATAATTCCGAACTGACATTGTACAAACTGTCGTGTCAAAGATGATACCCGGAATATGTCATACCGGACTGACATAGCACAGTGTGTAAATATGCGTTGTTAATTGGCGCATGGAAAACTGGATTGACACTGCACAAACTGTCGTGTCAGTGCGGGTAACCGGTACATATAATGCCGAATCGATAATGCACAATATGCCGTGTCAGCGCTGGTAACTATTCATCAAATACCGAACTGACTTTGCATAATACGTCGTGTCAGCGCTGGTAACCATTACGTGTAATACTGGATTGACACTGTGCAATATGTCATGTCAGCGCTGGAAAGCGATACATGAAATACCGAACTGACATTGCACAATACGTCTTGTCAACGCTGGTAACCGATACTTGAGATATCGAACTGGCATTCCACAAAATGTTGTGTCAGTGCTGGTAACCATTACATGAAATACCGAACTGGCATTCATAATATGTCGTGTCAGTTCATGTAAGTGGTATATGTGATCCCAGACTGAAAATACTCAATTTGTCGCGTCAGCACTTGTAATTAGTATATGTCTCATAAAAGTACATGAAAGAGTCATGCAGGAAACACCGCATACAAACACACAACCGCCCAAACAGCACCACGACCACAAACAGAAAATGTACATGTATATAAAAGACACAAAGAGACACACAAAGACAAAACAAACATAAAATAGGGGGAAGATGGAAGTACCGCCTTGGAACGGTCAGTGACAAAAGGGGGGGGGGGGTTAAACCGGTTTTTGGTATATGTAAGTAAGTCCGGACTGACACTGCACAATATGTCGTGTCATCTCTGTAGTATTAGTGTTGAAGTGTTGAAACACCAACTCATTAATCCCTTGTCTACAAAGAAAGACCTCATAGGCGTTTGCAAACAGCTTGGATTCAGATAACACACCGAGTTACTCTTAGTCTCACCAAGCTCCAAGCTGTTTGACACTCGGTCAATAGTTTCTCTAAAGCTTAAACGAACCGTAACTAAGTGAAAACTGTAACAGGTCATGTGTAAGCAGACCTCGTGTATATAGCTGGCTAGGAGTTAACTTACACCTGGTCCTAAAACTGACCTGTATGAGTCTGTATATAGCTGGCTAGGAGTTAACTTACACCTGCTAGTAAAACTGACCTGTATGAGTATGTATATAGCTGGCTAGGAGTTAACTTACACCTGCTAGTAAAACTGACCTGTATGAGTATGTATATAGCTGGCTAGGAGTTAACTTACACCTGCTAGTAAAACTGACCTGTATGAGTATGTATATAGCTGGCTAGGAGTTAACTTACACCTGGTCGTAAAACTGACCTGTATGAGTATGTATATTGGAAATAATATAGCCAATATGGTCATATTTGTACATAAAGTGCATAACATAAATACATTATTTGAAATACTAAATCATGTTTGTGAACGGTCTTATTAAAATACTCATGGCTATAAATGATCTTATTCAAAGTAAAAGTATATAATGTTTAACAATTGCAACATATTCGTTTTATATGTTTCATGACAGAATCAAACCAACCCATCTTTTGCGTAGATGGGATTTATTTAGTTCTGCGCCATAGGAGCAAATGCTCTATTTATCACAATGGTTTCAAAACTATGCAATTCTAAAATTCTCATTTTCTATAGTTGATGTTCCTTTTCGGTAGATTAATTCAAAGAGGTTGGGTCTAGATTAGCATAGGAGAGAATGAGTTGAACGTTTTGAGAAACTATTGACTGGCTGTTGAACAGCTGTACTCGGCGTCTCATCAGGATCCAAAACATTTGCAATGAGGTCGAGAGAAATAAATGATGTGTTTCAAGTATTGATGTGAAATGAATCTGGCGGACCGATGTAACAAACGCCTTTTGTTCGTTCCACGCTGGTAACATACCAAATAATATATTGACAGAAAATTCATAAATTGCAATATTATACAGTTTATCACTTGTGTGTGAAAACGACACCGAAACCTAATAGTTTGATTATTAAATCACAGTAAAACCTCTCTTAATCAAAAGTTTAGTAAATCAGAAATGAGAACACATTAGGCGGGTGACTGTTTAATGCACGGTGAAAGGCTTTCCGAGAGCTAGAAATGAGAACACATTAGGCGGGTGACTGTTTAATGCACGGTGAAAGGCTTTCCGAGAGCTCCCAGATGAGCTTTCTGTACGAATTTCACCACGCATTAAGCTGTCACGTATCTTGCGGATCGATACATAAGTCAAATTTCGATTATTCGAACACTAAAATTCGTATTATTATCGATCCAAGCATGTGTATCGTAGCTAAATATAATTAGACCCACGAATCCCCGAGGAAACAGCATAAAAGTTGAATCCCCACGAAGCTGATATAAAGTAAATAAACAGTAAACCCCATCTCAACCGAACGGCCATAATCATGTATGCAACGACATGTAAGCGAGTTGTGCCATTTTTGCAAATAAAGGGCTGCAACTCCTACACGACTAAACCAATTTATATGGCTATCAATCTTGACCAAGATACAATGGCCACAAACATGTGTGTAAAGACTGGTGAGGATTGGACAAATACTTTCCAAGAAAGTCCGGACAAGATACTTTTAAAGTCATTTTTGCAAATAAAGGGCCGCAACTCCTAAACGACTGAAGCGATTTACATGACCAAGACATAATGGCTACAAACATGTGTGTAACGTTTGAAGTTGATTGGACAAATACTTTCTAAGAAAGAGCTCGGTCAAATTCTTCTAGATGTGCGTACGGACGGATACACGGACGGACGGACGGACAAGAGCAACCCTTTATGCCACCACTTTGTGGGGGCATAACAAATGGACATTTTAGAACTGAGTTGCTTTGAAGCCATTGTGATAAATAGAGCATTGGCTCCTAAGGAACAAATGTTCTATTTATCGCAATGGATTCAAAAGTCACTTTTACAAAGGCTTCAAAGGGCGTCAATATGAGGGAATGGGTTAACCTCGTCAGCATTCAAGTAAGACATAACGACTATAAATATTAATGAGGTAATAATAAAATATCATTTTTTTTAATAATGGCTCGTGAACAAAGGAATGTTTTACCATGGCAGAAACCGTACAATCATGTCCATATTATTCCAAAGCCAAACCCTGATAAAATTATTCCGATAGAAGCCGCTTGATCTAAGTATAATTTGTTTGCAAACGAGTTAAAAACCATGTATGGTATGAGGTATAGGCTTTAAAAAATGAATGAGATCGTTTTAGGCAGGCGACTGCTATGCTGAGTCTGATGAGGCGTGATGTGATGCCGACCGGCTTGGCGTTTAATCGCAAAGTCGCCATTGATGTTAACTCTCCCCCATTGGTATTAGTGTAAACATTCCTTACTGCTTCAATATTCATAGACTGAATGTCTATAATTACTTTGTAGTTTACTTTTATTTACTGAAGAATCAACTCTACAGTCAAACCGCTCTAAACCGGAATTTTGATATTTTGATATTTTGTAGGTGGCGGTGGTCTAGTGGTAACGCGCTTGACTATCAGTCCGGAGGTCCGGGTTCAAATCCGGGGTTCAAATCCCGGCCCCACCCGGAAATTTCAGAGACGCTTTTCCGTGTCTCCCACCCGAACATCCTCTCCACCCAGGGGTTAAAATGGGTACCTGTGAGGGTCACTCGCCGGTACTGCGGCTGCATGATTGTGCCATATGTAAGCAGTGCTCAATATTGTAGGCCAATGACCCAATGACCAGGGGAGTAAATGTACAGTCGGCTGAGCGGTCATTCGGACTGAAAGTAGACTATAACTAGGTACTTTACTTTAAAGAAGAATGTAGGTATTTCTAGCTTTCTGCAGGGCAAGTTGTCACCTGTCTTAAACAATGACATTGATACAGATATGAACGTCCCATTTAGAGGAGATGTACTGTATATTATATCATAAGCAAACAGAGCACATCGTCGACTATATTAAATGGGGGAAACGAGTCACTAATTAATATCCTATCCAAACGGTGTAGACCCAGATGAAATGTCTCCAAGAGGATAACTCTCAACAGGGTCAGCACTGTTTATCCCGTTACACCTTTCTTAAAAAAATAACGCCTTTATATTCACAGTAAGTTTGATAATTTTGAATTTTTGAATAGTCTATTAGAAAAGTCAGCATTGAACGGGTTAAAGAGTGTTGTACGCTGAAGTTGGGTAAAGTCAGGTGTCTCCAGTTATCCTTTCCCTCTTCAATATTCATGTAAGGAATACTGACGTCAGCAATACAGTAGAACCAGTGTTAAGAGACCTCATATTAATTGGACACAGCATATTTAAACAGCAGGTGGTTGCTTAATAAAGGGTAAAAGTAATGCAAAAAGCTCCTATAGGAGCTTTTTGCATTACTTTTGACCTGTATTAAGCTACCACCCGCCTTACATTCCCATAATTAAACATATTTTATGGTCGCTTAAGACATGTTCTACTGTATTCATTTGAAGGAAAGGGTTAATGAGAACTTTACAAGACTTAGCTGTGTTTTCGGAAATGCCAATGTCACGTGGCAGCTGATATAAACTTTGATCAAAAGCGTACTGACTTTGTACAATTGTCATTGATCTAATAAGCCTTTTCAAAGACGGTTAATGTGATGTACATTCGTTTGGTATGGACACTTTTTATGTTCACTATTTGTTTTAGAAGAGACGAACACAGGTGTTACTAGTTCATCAGTATGAAACTATACAGTTCACTCAGTATGAAATGCTTAAAGATGCTAGAGAATTTTAAATGCCAAATAGTATAGAATAGATCTGATGTTACATTTTCTACCTGAGCCAAATTGTCACGTGTTCATGTGTCATTATAAAATCAATCTCATTAATATTCATGATACCATTATTACATACATGAATGTCGAACAGGAAAATGCTTAGGTTTGATCAGAGATCCAGATAAGATGCGTAATTTAAAACATTTTCAAGAACAACTGTTTTTATTCCTCCTTCAAACTCTATGCTGTGGTCACAATATAGGGTTTGGTGGAGAAAGGACGACTTTAGAATTTGAGTATCCAGCTTTGTCTGTTGCTCTGTATTTGGCATGCCATCAAGCTTGATGTTGTCTTCGATCACAAATGCATGGTTAGTTATGTAAAGCACTATTCAGAAAGTTCAATAAGACAGAAAACAAGACAAAGAGAATTTTCAAGAGGCAGTATAATTCTCCTTTCAAATATTTAACATGACATTAGAGAGAGCAACTCAAACTCTTTACTTTTATTTTCAAAACATAAACAATTCATGATCTGTTCATAGTTCATTGACTTCTCTCCATAATTGGTCGCACCCGGGGAGCAAAGACCGACTTGAAATAATGGTCTGCTTCATTTCCCTGATGAATATTCGTGTAAGAAATGATAACCATTTGTTGTAATGGTATGTGCAAATTTATACATTAGATATTGACCAAGGCAGAAACAGGTCTATACTATGGCATAAGCAAACAGAGATGGTTCTGATTAGACGTCTCCTACAAGCTTTAACAGTTCCTTCACACAACCGTTGTTTGCGCCTTTGACAGAGAATACCCAGACCAGACGGATCCTATTGGAACCGTCTGATCAGAGTCTGCTATGTTTGCACATGAAATTATAGTCTACAGATTCTACCGATACCAACAGCGTATGTGTATATATACCATTACAAAACTTCAGCTAATAAATATTCATCATGGCATTATGTCTTACATGAATATTCAACAACGAAAGGGTTAAACCTTTAACCAAAAATAGGATACATAGTTTTTCTGCTTCTCCAGAAAAGTCTTAATTTGTGCTTACGTAAGAAAACATAAAAAGTCGTACTCGTTTTAGTGTTAATCATACACCTTTCTGTGCAAATAGAGTAGACCCAGATCAAATGGTTCCTACAGGAGCCGTCTGATCAGGGTCTGCTTTGTTTGCTTATGAAATAATAAATATATGATTGTACAGTTTATACTATGGCCAACAACTCCCGTGTCCATATGCTATTATAAAAGATACTTAACCCTTCGCTTCCTATTCACGTTAATATATCTACTTGTAAACTACTATATCTACTGGTAAACTTGATTGTTTAACCAGTGCATCCCACAGCAGTTATTGCACAGCGAAATACTTGTACACAGTGAAGATATAGGTAATTATACAACAGGACATGGGCAAAGAAGGAGAAATGTATTTTAAAATTCAGCAAGCGAAGGATTAAAAGTCATGATGTCATTGTTTCTTTACATGAATATTCATGGAGTAAGAGATTAAACTCAAATTTAACAGTCACCTTTGTATATACGCATTTACCTATAGTTAGGCATCCGAAATGTAAAGAGTCGATTAGTTTTAGAGGTACATGGCATTTTTAGTAGAAATGTTTGAATAACCATAATTGTGTTACCAGATACTAATTATTTGTGGACCCGGCCCATGCCACTGCCAAAACCTTGTCTGAAGGTTTCCTGAAGATTCGAGTGACATGTAATGATTGCAAGTTTTCGGTTTTAAACACATTTACGGCTTATTATCATACAGTATAATTATAACTTTGATGCAAATCTATACAAATTAAATAACTTTCTGTAGATGTATCGTTTAGAAATGATAATAAAACCCCAACATTTGTCTCCTTTTGCCATAGTCTCCGTGTCATATTTTGGTTTCTTTGAGTGTTCACTATGTCTAAAATTAACTCTCTGTATCATTAGCGACTGAAAAACCGTAGCTCCTGGTGAGTATATCGATATGTTTTTATGTGAACTGAAAGATGTTACTTACACTTCGTCCAGGTAGTTTCGAAAATTACCTCGGGTTACCATGGAAACCGTTAAATAAAACATAGCTGGGACAAACTTATTTTTGGGGGCGTGCTCAAAATGTGTTCTAAGGACCCCAACGAACAATTTGGTACCCATGAAAAAAAGTCTAGGGGGGGATGCTACGGTAACCACTACTAGGACCCAGCCTATATCTAGTCTCATCATTGAGCTGCTAAGACAGTATGCTAACTTCATGTCAGTTGTCTCTTGGGGCATTGTCAATCCGAACGTAGTTCTAGATGACTATTTGAAGTACACATATGTGACCAAATTCACAACGCACAAAACATTACATATTTTCTAAGTCAGTCAACATAATTTGAGTAACTAAAACATAAGTGGCCGTTTTAATATTTTCGGCCGTAACAGAAAACACCACTACAGTGATGATTGAGTTAGTTATGAAGAATAACGATGTGCGATCTGACGGTTCAATGTGTAATTTGCGACCAGTCTCGCGTGTCCAAGCAGTTTTGATCCAGATGACACACCGCATAAATCAGCATCTAATCAGGATCCAATTTATTTGACACTCGATCATTAGTTTCTCAAAGCTTTATATAATCCGAAATGAAAAAATCATGGGCTCCATATCTCAGCAGACATGTAGGTAAGGGTTACCAACACATACAGGGATCATATTTGAACAGACATTATAGTTATATTCACATCGGAGCAAAGGTTAACCCTTCACTTGCTATTCACGTCAATATACGTACCTGTAAATAGTGAAGACCCAGATGAGACAGCTCCTGCAGGAGCTGTCTCATCAGGGTCTGCACTATTTACAAGTTGATTGTGCAACCAGTGCACTCCACAGCAGTGATTGCACAGCGAAATACTTGTACACAGTGAAGATATATGTAATTATACAACAGGGCATGGGTAAAGAAGGAGAAATGTATTTTAAAATTCAGCAAGCGAAGTGTTAATATGACGTCATACGTCGTATATGACGTCAGCAAGAGAAGGGTTAATACATCTACAGTAGAACCTGTCCTACTAAATGACCATTCATTATTTGAACATAGGAGTCTAAAAAAGCAGGCGGGTGCTTAATACAGAGCAAAAGTAATGCAGAAAGCTCCTGTAAGAGCTTTCTGCATTACTTTTGATCTGCATTAAAATACCACCTTCCTTACATGCCCATAATTAGACCTCTTTTTGGTGGCTGCTTAAGACGTATTATACTGTTTAACGAATACAGGGAGTCGTGATTGTTATCCGTGAAATTGGTTGTTAGGTATAGTTTTAAATACATTAAAAATATGTATTCAAAATATTTATTTTGTCTTGAAAAGTATGCACAGCCATAATAGTATATGGTTTGGATAATGACTAGATGCCAAATTACCCGTGGTGTCATTTAGATAGCCAGCCAGTGATCACACTCATATGTATGTTATAGGTGATCAGGAGCAAATAAACATACCTGAGTCCTGCTCACGGTCTGTTCGAATATCCTTACACAGTAATCCTGTTAACACGAACGCATACACACACTGTGTACATGTATGTAGCAGGTACTTATCGCGCAAAACGTAAACAGTGAGTCACCTGTCATATACACATACCGTGTACATGTACAATATAGCAGGTACTTATCGCGCAAACATAAACAGTGCGTGACCTGTCATATATAGATGGTTTAGTACAAAGCTGTAGAACTAACAATATGTCTACTTCATGATGGCCTTGTTAACAGTTTTAACCTTTTCCCTCATACAAAGGCGTTTTCACGCATTTGCAAACTGAGTAGACCCAGACCAGACGGCATGTATAGGAACCGTATGATCAGGGTCTGCTCTGTTTGCTTATAAACTTATAATAGTCCCGACTCTACAGTTTTACTACTGTTAAAAAATCTTGGTAGTTATGCCATAATAAAAAAATTCAATGTTGCCAGTTTTCCCAACATAATAAGACTTCGTTTGAAGGAATCCGTCACGTAAGTTGCACATTGCATTTAAAACGAGTTTATCTGATATAATATGGGATAAAATGAGTCACACAAGAACAGTAGATCCGTATTACAGCGAACATTTAATAAGAAAGTCGGCCTTTAAAAGCAGGTGGCTACTTAATGCAAGACGAAAGTAATGCAGAAAGCTTATACGGTTGAAATTTGATATCTCGTACTCGGATAATTCGAACTAAAAGTTCGGTCCTTCTAAAATATACAATTAAGAACTGTTCAAAAATGTAACTCTACACATATCTAGAAACACATGTGACAGCTTAATGCATGTCGAAAGTAATGCTGAAAGCTCATGTAGGAACTTTCAGCATTACTTTAGACATGCATTAAGGTGTGAACATGAGATATTGATCAGATTATACACATGATGACTCGAACATCTGTTATCTCATACTAATTTATATGATCCCTTGAAGTTCGAGATATCGAAGATCAACTGTATAGGGTTATTGTTTGGGTGGTCACTTTAGTGAGCTGTTACTGTATCTTGTATTGTAGAGGTAAGATGTACATAATTATATTCGACTATTCGTAACAGACACTGCACAACCTGTTGTATCAGCGCGTGTAACCGGTGCACGGAAAACCGTACTGACACTGCACAAAGTGACGTGTCACCGATGGTAATCGTTACGTGTTACATGTAAGTCCGATATGTCGTGTCATCTCTGTAGAATTAGTGTTGAAGTGTTGAAACCCCAACTCATTAATCCCTTGTCTACAAAGAAAGACCTCATGGGCGTTTGCAAACAGCTTGGATTCAGATAACACACCGAGTTACTCTTAGTCTCACCAAGCTCCAAGCTGTTTGACACTCGGTCAATAGTTTCTCAAAAGCTTAAACGAACCGTAACTAAGTGAAAACTGTAACAGATCATGTGTAAGCAGACATCGTGTATATAGCTGGCTAGGAGTTAACTTACACCTGATCGTAAAACTGACCTGTATGAGTATGTATATAGCTGGCTAGGAGTTAACTTACACCTGCTCGTAAAACTGACCTGTATGAGTCTGTATATAGCTGGCTAGGAGTTAACTTACACCTGCTAGTAAAACTGACCTGTATGAGTCTGTATATAGCTGGCTAGGAGTTAACTTACACCTGCTAGTAAAACTGACCTGTATGAGTCTGTATATAGCTGGCTAGGAGTTAACTTACACCTGCTAGTAAAACTGACCTGTATGAGTCTGTATATAGCTGGCTAGGAGTTAACTTACACCTGCTAGTAAAACTGATCTGTATGAGTCTGTATATAGCTGGCTAGGAGTTAACTTACACCTGCTAGTAAAACTGACCTGTATGAGTATGTATATAGCTGGCTAGGAGTTAACTTACACCTGCTCGTAAAACTGACCTGTATGAATCTGTATATAGCTGGCTAGGAGTTAACTTACACCTGCTAGTAAAACTGACCTGTATGAGTCTGTATATAGCTGGCTAGGAGTTAACTTACACCTGCTAGTAAAACTGACCTGTATGAGTATGTATATAGCTGGCTAGGAGTTAACTTACACCTGCTCGTAAAACTGACCTGTATGAGTCTGTATATAGCTGGCTAGGAGTTAACTTACACCTGCTAGTAAAACTGACCTGTATGAGTATGTATATAGCTGGCTAGGAGTTAACTTACACCTGCTAGTAAAACTGACCTGTATGAGTATGTATATAGCTGGCTAGGAGTTAACTTACACCTGCTAGTAAAACTGACCTGTATGAGTCTGTATATAGCTGGCTAGGAGTTAACTTACACCTGCTAGTAAAACTGACCTGTATGAGTATGTATATAGCTGGCTAGGAGTTAACTTACACCTGCTAGTAAAACTGACCTGTATGAGTATGTATATAGCTGGCTAGGAGTTAACTTACACCTGCTAGTAAAACTGACCTGTATGAGTATGTATATAGCTGGCTAGGAGTTAACTTACACCTGCTAGTAAAACTGACCTGTATGAGTATGTATATAGCTGGCTAGGAGTTAACTTACACCTGCTAGTAAAACTGACCTGTATGAGTATGTATATAGCTGGTTAGGAGTTAACTTACACCTGCTAGTAAAACTGACCTGTATGAGTCTGTATATAGCTGGCTAGGAGTTAACTTACACCTGCTAGTAAAACTGACCTGTATGAGTATGTATATAGCTGGCTAGGAGTTAACTTACACCTGCTAGTAAAACTGACCTGTATGAGTATGTATATAGCTGGCTAGGAGTTAACTTACATCTGCTAGTAAAACTGACCTGTATGAGTATGTATATAGCTGGCTAGGAGTTAACTTACGCCTGCTAGTAAAACTGACCTGTATGAGTATGTATATAGCTGGCTAGGAGTTAACTTACACCTGCTAGTAAAACTGACCTGTATGAGTATGTATATAGCTGGCTAGGAGTTAACTTACACTTGCTCGTAAAACTGACCTGTATGAGTATGTATATAGCTGGCTAGGAGTTAACTTACACCTGCTAGTAAAACTGACCTGTATGAGTATGTATATAGCTGGCTAGGAGTTAACTTACACCTGCTAGTAAAACTGACCTGTATGAGTATGTATATAGCTGGCTAGGAGTTAACTTACACCTGCTAGTAAAACTGACCTGTATGAGTATGTATATAGCTGGCTAGGAGTTAACTTACACCTGCTAGTAAAACTGACCTGTATGAGTATGTATATAGCTGGCTAGGAGTTAACTTACACCTGCTCGTAAAACTGACCTGTATGAGTATGTATATAGCTGGCTAGGAGTTAACTTACACCTGCTAGTAAAACTGACCTGTATGAGTATGTATATAGCTGGCTAGGAGTTAACTTACACCTGCTCGTAAAACTGACCTGTATGAGTATGTATATAGCTGGCTAGGAGTTAACTTACACCTGCTAGTAAAACTGACCTGTATGAGTATGTATATAGCTGGCTATGAGTTAACTTACACCTGCTCGTAAAACTGATCTGTATGAGTCTGTATATTGGAAATAATATAGCCAATATGGTCATATTTGTACATAAAGTGCATAACATAAATACATTATTTGAAATACTAAATCATGTTTGTGAACGGTCTTATTAAAATACTCATGGCTATAAATGATCTTATTCAAAGTAAAAGTATATAATGTTTAACAATTGCAACATATCCGTTTTATATGTTTCATGACAGAATCAAACCAACCCATCTTTTGCGTAGATGGGATTTATTTAGTTCTGCGCCATAGGAGCAAATGCTCTATTTATCACAATGGTTTCAAAACTATGCAATTCTAAAATTCTCATTTTCTATAGTTGATGTTCCTTTTCGGTAGATTAATTCAAAGAGGTTGGGTCTAGATTAGCCTAGGAGAGAATGAGTTGAACGTTTTGAGAAACTATTGACTGGCTGTTGAACAGCTGTACTCGGCGTCTCATCAGGATCCAAAACATTTGCAATGAGGTCGAGAGAAATAAATGATGTGTTTCAAGTATTGATGTGAAATGAATCTGGCGGACCGATGTAACAAACGCCTTTTGTTCGTTCCACGCTGGTAACATACCAAATAATATATTGACAGAAAATTCATAAATTGCAATATTATACAGTTTATCACTTGTGTGTGAAAACGACACCGAAACCTAATAGTTTGATTATTAAATCACAGTAAAACCTCTCTTAATCAAAAGTTTAGTAAATCAGAAATGAGAACACATTAGGCGGGTGACTGTTTAATGCACGGTGAAAGGCTTTCCGAGAGCTAGAAATGAGAACACATTAGGCGGGTGACTGTTTAATGCACGGTGAAAGGCTTTCCGAGAGCTCCCAGATGAGCTTTCTGTACGAATTTCACCACGCATTAAGCTGTCACGTATCTTGCGGATCGATACATAAGTCAAATTTCGATTATTCGAACACTAAAATTCGTATTATTATCGATCCAAGCATGTGTATCGTAGCTAAATATAATTAGACCCACGAATCCCCGAGGAAACAGCATAAAAGTTGAATCCCCACGAAGCTGATATAAAGTAAATAAACAGTAAACCCCATCTCAACCGAACGGCCATAATCATGTATGCAACGACATGTAAGCGAGTTGTGCCATTTTTGCAAATAAAGGGCTGCAACTCCTACACGACTAAACCAATTTATATGGCTATCAATCTTGACCAAGATACAATGGCCACAAACATGTGTGTAAAGACTGGTGAGGATTGGACAAATACTTTCCAAGAAAGAGTCCGGACAAGATACTTTTAAAGTCATTTTTGCAAATAAAGGGCCGCAACTCCTAAACGACTGAAGCGATTTACATGACCAAGATATAATGGCTACAAACATGTGTGTAACGTTTGAAGTTGATTGGACAAATACTTTCTAAGAAAGAGCTCGGTCAAATTCTTCTAGATGTGCGTACGGACGGATACACGGACGGACGGACGGACAAGAGCAACCATTTATGCCACCACTTTGTGGGGGCATAACAAATGGACATTTTAGAACTGAGTTGCTTTGAAGCCATTGTGATAAATAGAGCATTGGCTCCTAAGGAACAAATGTTCTATTTATCGCAATGGATTCAAAAGTCACTTTTACAAAGGCTTCAAAGGGCGTCAATATGAGGGAATGGGTTAACCTCGTCAGCATTCAAGTAAGACATAACGACTATAAATATTAATGAGGTAATAATAAAATATCATTTTTTTAATAATGGCTCGTGAACAAAGGAATGTTTTACCATGGCAGAAACCGTACAATCATGTCCATATTATTCCAAAAGCAAACCCTGATAAAATTATTCCGATAGAAGCCGCTTGATCTAAGTATAATTTGTTTGCAAACGAGTTAAAAACCATGTATGGTATGAGGTATAGGCTTAAAAAATGAATGAGATCGTTTTAGGCAGGCGACTGCTATGCTGAGTCTGATGAGGCGTGATGTGATGCCGACCGGCTTGGCGTTTAATCGCAAAGTCGCCATTGATGTTAACTCTCCCCCATTGGTATTAGTGTAAACATTCCTTACTGCTTCAATATTCATAGACTGAATGTCTATAATTACTTTGTAGTTTACTTTTATTTACTGAAGAATCAACTCTACAGTCAAACCGCTCTAAACCGGAATTTTGATATTTTGATATTTTGTAGGTGGCGGTGGTCTAGTGGTAACGCGCTTGACTATCAGTCCGGAGGTCCGGGTTCAAATCCGGGGTTCAAATCCCGGCCCCACCCGGAAATTTCAGAGACGCTTTTCCGTGTCTCCCACCCGAACATCCTCTCCACCCAGGGGTTAAAATGGGTACCTGTGAGGGTCACTCGCCGGTACTGCGGCTGCATGATTGTGCCATATGTAAGCAGTGCTCAATATTGTAGGCCAATGACCCAATGACCAGGGGAGTAAATGTACAGTCGGCTGAGCGGTCATTCGGACTGAAAGTAGACTATAACTAGGTACTTTACTTTAAAGAAGAATGTAGGTATTTGTAGCTTTCTGCAGGGCAAGTTGTCACCTGTCTTAAACAATGACATTGATACAGATATGAACGTCCCATTTAGAGGAGATGTACTGTATATTATATCATAAGCAAACAGAGCACATCGTCGACTATATTAAATGGGGGAAACGAGTCACTAATTAATATCCTATCCAAACGGTGTAGACCCAGATGAAATGTCTCCAAGAGGATAACTCTCAACAGGGTCAGCACTGTTTATCCCGTTACACCTTTCTTAAAAAAATAACCCCTTTATATTCACAGTAAGTTTGATAATTTTGAATGTTTGAATAGTCTATTAGAAAAGTCAGCATTGAACGGGTTAAAGAGTGTTGTACGCTGAAGTTGGGTAAAGTCAGGTGTCTCCAGTTATCCTTTCCCTCTTCAATATTCATGTAAGGAATACTGACGTCAGCAATACAGTAGAACCAGTGTTAAGCGACCTCATATTAATAGGACACAGCATATTTAAACAGCAGGTGGTTGCTTAATACAGGGAAAAGGGAATGCAAAAACTTTTTGACTTGTATTAAGCTATCACCCGCCTTACATTCCCCTAATTAAACACATTTTATGGTCGCTTAAGACATGTTCTACTGTATTCATTTGAAGGAAAGGGTTAATGAGAACTTTACAAGACTTAGCTGTGTTTTCGGAAATGCCAATGTCACGTGGCAGCTGATATAAACTTTGATCAAAAGCGTACTGACTTTGTACAATTGTCATTGATCTAATAAGCCTTTTCAAAGACGGTTAATGTGTACATTCGTTTGGTATGGACACTTTTTATGTTCACTATTTGTTTTAGAAGTGACGTACACAGGTGTTAATAGTTCATCAGTATGAAACTATAGAGTTCACTCAGTATGAAATGCTTAAAGATGCTAGAGAATTTTAAATGCCAAATAGTATAGAATAGATCTGATGGTACATTTTCTTCCTGAGCCAAATTGTCACGTGTTCATGTGTCATTATAAAATCAATCTCATTAATATTCATGATACCATTATTACATACATGAATGTCGAACAGGAAAATGCTTAGGTTTGATCAGAGATCCAGATAAGATGCGTAATTTAAAACATTTTCAAGAACAACTGTTTTTATTCCTCCTTCAAACTCTATGCTGTGGTCACAATATAGGGTTTGGTGGAGAAAGGACGACTTTAGAATTTGAGTATCCAGCTTTGTCTGTTGCTCTGTATTTAGCATGTCATCAAGCTTGATGTTGTCTTCGATCACAAATGCATGGTTAGTTATGTAAAGCACTATTCAGAAAGTTCAATAAGACAGAAAACAAGACAAAGAGAATTTTCAAGAGGCAGTATAATTCTCCTTTCAAATATTTAACATGACATTAGAGAGAGCAACTCAAACTCTTTACTTTTATTTTCAAAACATAAACAATTCATGATCTGTTCATAGTTCATTGACTTCTCTCCATAATTGGTCGCACCCGGGGAGCAAAGACCGACTTGATAATAATGGTCTGCTTCATTTCCCTGATGACTATTCGTGTAAGAAATGATAACCATTTGTTGTAATGGTATGTGCAAATTTATACATTAGATATTGACCAAGGCAGAAACAGGTCTATACTATGGCATAAGCAAACAGAGATGGTTCTGATTAGACGTCTCCTACAAGCTTTAACAGTTCCTTCACACAACCGTTGTTTGCGCCTTTGACAGAGAATACCCAGACCAGACGGATCCTATTGGAACCGTCTGATCAGAGTCTGCTATGTTTGCACATGAAATTATAGTCTACAGATTCTACCGATACCAACAGCGTATGTGTATATATACCATTACAAAACTTCAGCTAATAAATATTCATCATGGCATTATGTCTTACATGAATATTCAACAACGAAAGGGTTAAACCTTTAACCAAAAATAGGATACATAGTTTTTCTGCTTCTCCAGAAAAGTCTTAATTTATGCTTACGTAAGAAAACATAAAAAGTCGTACTCGTTTTAGTGTTAATCATACACCTTTCTGTGCAAATAGAGTAGACCCAGATCAAATGGTTCCTACAGGAGCCGTCTGATCAGGGTCTGCTTTGTTTGCTTATGAAATAATAAATATATGATTGTACAGTTTATACTATGGCCAACAACTCCCGTGTCCATATGCTATTATAAAAGATACTTAACCCTTCGCTTCCTATTCACGTTAATATATCTACTTGTAAACTACTATATCTACTGGTAAACTTGATTGTTTAACCAGTGCATCCCACAGCAGTTATTGCACAGCGAAATACTTGTACACAGTGAAGATATAGGTAATTATACAACAGGACATGGGCAAAGAAGGAGAAATGTATTTTAAAATTCAGCAAGCGAAGGGTTAAAAGTCATGATGTCATTGTTTCTTTACATGAATATTCATGGAGTAAGAGATTAAACTCAAATTTAACAGTCACCTTTGTATATACGCATTTACCTATAGTTAGGCATCCGAAATGTAAAGAGTCGATTAGTTTTAGAGGTACATGGCATTTTTAGTAGAAATGTTTGAATAACCATAATTGTGTTACCAGATACTAATTATTTGTGGACCCGGCCCATGCCACTGCCAAAACCTTGTCTGAAGGTTTCCTGAAGATTCGAGTGACATGTAATGATTGCAAGTTTTCGGTTTTAAACACATTTACGGCTTATTATCATACAGTATAATTATAACTTTGATGCAAATCTATACAAATTAAATAACTCTTTCTGTAGATGTATCGTTTAGAAATGATAATAAAACCCCAACATTTGTCTCTTTTTGCCATAGTCTCCGTGTCATATTTTGGTTTCTTTGAGTGTTCACTATGTCTAAAATTAACTCTCTGTATCATTAGCGACTGAAAAACCGTAGCTCCTGGTGAGTATATCGATATGTTTTTATGTGAACTGAAAGATGTTACTTACACGAGCAGCGCCCATGACAAAACCCTTTCTACATTGGCAGGGATATGAATCTCCCGTATATTGATTTAACAGTTACTGGCCATAGGTAACAACTCTGACTCAACAATGAACTCATTGACATGTCCAGCGACGTTGGATATGGATATGAGTAACCTTCACTATCCGTGATAACACCACTCTCTATGTTATTGCCACTAACAACCGATCACTAGGTTAACAAAGAACACATCAATACCTGGAATAAGTGAGCATGTCATAGTACAGTACAGTTCACGAAGGAAGCCTATCCCACAAGAGGCTAACACATACTCTGTAACAATTAATTTGACTAAGTTTGCAACAAAAGCTATGGTAAGCCAGTCCTTTTATAAACCTGTACTCTATGGGATATAATCAGAAAAGTGTACACTGTCGGATTCAAACTGTCGGTTCCTTCTAAGTTGACATCCACCAGGTTTAGCTGGCCATGGTACAACTCTACAATTTGCCGTTTCTCGCGAAAGAAGACATATGCCTACAAAAAGTACAGAGGACCAGTCTACAGAAGGACTGGGACATATACTTCAGACAACTTACAAAGACGAAATGCAAGGAAGCTCGGGATGGGGATGTGAATGACCTAGTCACAGACACCAGATGTAAGGCGTTCTAGTGCGTTCTAGACTTTTGTTAGGAGCAAGACATGTGACAGCTCGGGTGTAGCCCCACTGAAGAGTGATGCCGTTAACAATGTTGACACTCAAATCAACGTTACAATACTGGACCACTAGTTCCTCCTATGTCCTTCCTATTTATTTCACGATAAATGGGACATTAATCTCCGCAAAGGTACCTGTCCAGACACCATATTATCAAAGACCTTGAAGGAGATTGACTCCTGCTCTTGCTCTGAGCTTTCATGCCTATCGACCAGGATAAATTCCCCGATGATTGAAATTCTGTCATGTCAAAAATATTTACAAGAAAGAAGACAAGACTAACCACTGGCCTGTGTCCCTAACCTATGTCACCTAAGATTCTGGAATATTTCATACGCAGTAACCGGTGAGCCTTTTTGAGTACAATGACATCATCAAGCCATACCAGCATGGTCTCGGGAAAGTGTTTCCTCTGAGTCAGCACCGATAACATCCAGTGTTGTTCAATGTGTCGTTCTCAGTCTACTCCTTTCCCTCGTTTGCAATAATGACATCACGGAATTCCCCTGCTTTTACTGTCGACTCATTACTAACGACTCATTTTTGTGCCGAATCATCAGCTGATGCTGACTTCTTCCAGAGTGACATCAACAGACTGCAGGAATGGGAAGAAACTGGCTTCAGTGCAGAGAAATGCTAGGTCCTTCTTATCACCAAGAAGAGGACAAACAGAGACCAATGAACTGTCCATAGAACGAGACAGATGACAACAAAGAATGCAACATACCTTTGGACACATGTCCAATATGTCTTGGAAAGTCCATGCCAATATGATCAAGGAGAAGGCAAATTGATCCACAGTCTTTCTACGCAGGAACCTTGGATCTTGCCAAAGGTCAACCAAGGAGGCATGTTACAAACCCCTGATCAGTCTGCAGGTTGAGTACGCACCCTGTGTTTGGGACCCATACCCCAAGGCCATGTCAAAGGGTGTAGAGATGATCCAACGTAGAGCTACCATATTTGTAATTTGAGATTAATGCAGAAGAAGTAGCTTTGATGCCATGTTCAACACGCATTGCTAGACAAGCCTAAAACAGAAGCAGAAACAAGTAAAGGCCGTAATGTTCTATAGGTTCGTGAATGATCTTATTGCAGATGATGCACCTACAATAGGCTACTCCTTACGATTTGTTCATTGGTTCTGCAGGACCAAGTTCCAGAAAGAATATTCAACATCATCTGAAACAAGATACCAAAACATCGGGTGAACATCGGGATTGCTCCCAACTTTCCAGGCTGGGGTTTCAGCTGTCATGTAATCTTCACCTGATTGTAATGTTTTAACCTGCTTTTCTTTGCACGTTGGACCCTCCCTTACCTATGTACATATCACAATGGTGTGAGTATGTCTGCTTTAAAGCGACCAAGCACGACAAAATAAGAAGAAGAACAAAGAGGAAGAAGAGACACAAACAAAGAGTTGATGTAATATACTAGTATTGCAGTATGCAGCATATGCATTGAAATATCTTCATTCAAGACAATTGCAGACACGTGGTGCCCCATCTGCCATCAAATAATGACGAAGTAGATACACGGATTATCGTACATGCTTTGGATGCTGCTTGAAAGGGGGACCTTGGTCGGGTAGTTGTCAAATGCCAAGATTCTGATATACTGCTTTTACTGATATACCGTTTGGACCTTTAGGCATTGAAGTCTGGATGATGGCTATGGCCTCCAAAAAGCAAACTGTATCTTCCGCAAGTTATCTCAATATGTCTGTCGGATCATTTTGAGGTTCTCTGCAATAACGTGATGCATCACAACCCTTGCTTTCACTGGAATCGGAAAGCAGGCATGTTGGAAGATTGTTTTACATGCTCGATCTGCTGTCAGATATTTGAAGAGGTGTACAGTTAGACAATACACAGCTGTTTGTATTTTTGATGTAGGGTGTCAATGGAGAATCCGTTTGATGATTCAAGAATTTCACAATTTGCTACGGTTAAGAAAACACATGAACTGTTCCACCTACAAAGGATGCCCTATAACTGCACAATGCTAGAGCAAACTGTCAAACAGATATATGGATCGGTGCTGATGGATAAAGAAATTATGGCTATTTATTGAAACTAAGTTACTTACGCATAGCAAGATGGTGCTGAACCTTTGTAAATTGTTTCGAAATGGTTACCAACTGCTCCTCTATTCATTGCAAATGCTTTAAATTACACCAGCGTGTGTTTGTGATGGTGTTGTCTCAACTCAGCAAATATCCTGACAAATATACTGAATTTGTTAGTTATTTTAAACAGAATCAAAAGTTCTTTATTTTGATGTCATTTATGTTTGTTAAATAGCAACAATGACGAAGATATGATATCATGTATCATCGTGAAATGTTGATTTTAACGATGTATCACTGGTCTTGGGTGTTACCATTAATATTCATGAATTTTCAATTAATATATTTTACACCAGGTAAGTGCAAATTAAAAGCCAATATTTAACCTTCATATTGGTATCTTGTTTGTTATTTTACACCTAAAATTTACAAAGATATAATGATTTCTCAAATAAAATATATAATATATGCACTTAGTTGACCTTTGACCTAATTAAGAGAAATAAGGGCAAACCTTCTGGTGGCATGGGGCAGTTTCTAAATACTCAGATATCAATTATTACATATCCAGTGCATGCCAAATTCTACTATTCAATGTCATGGCTCGACACATTTTCCTCAGTTGGATGCCCAACTATTAGGTTTTGCGGTAAATGCTTTAGACACGATGTGACTGTAGCAACCTTTGCAGACATTTTAAATTAACATTTACAACTCAAATGCATATGAACTATTCCAAAATTCAGACAGGTGAAGCTTATGTTGAATAAAACTGACATTTCTAAAGAAAAGTGTAACATGGCAAACAGTGCAGACCCTGGGTCTACAGTTTTTGCAAAGGACATTAGTGACTCGTGTCTTGCACTGTACAGGTTAAGCTTATGTTGAATAAAATTGATATTTCTAAAGAAAAGTATAACATGACAAACAGTGCAGACCCTGGGTCTAGTTTTTGCAAAGGACATTAGTGACTCGTGTCCTGCACTGTAAGGGTTAAGAACATACATCAAGTCACGTGACGTCTGAGAAAGATACAAGCTTTGGGAAACGGAGATCGTACTAACATTGAAATTAAATATCAATGAAGTATGAGCAGACGAGACAAAATGCATGCGAAAATCTTGCAGACGACAGTTGTCAGTCGTAAAAAATATATACCATAATTATGGAACATTTGCCATGTTGTCTTATTATAAAGTTTGATTTTTAGTTCACTTTAATAGATAAGTGAGGCGTGCACGAACCTGGGGCATCAACATATGTCGTATGGCCAAACATTAATGAACGACATAAAAGTAGTAATCGAACAGATGTGTCACGGACTTGTTGCCTAGTAACGTAACGTAATACAGTAAGACATATTTAAAAAGTCACTCTACAGAAAACTATTAGGGGTATTTAAGGCCGACGGTACCTCAGTGCAGGACCAAACGTATGTGAAAAGCTCCAGTTGGAGCTTTTGGAGGTACCTTTTCTCTGCATCAAGCAACCACCTGTTTTTAAACATAGTCATGTTAAACGACGAAAAATAATTGCTCCTGTTGGAGTTTTTAATTCTATGCTTTGACACCCAGTCTCCCCTATCCATTGGTTTATAAAGGTTGATAATTCAGTTTGACACCATAATTATTGCTCATAGTCAGAATTCTTACCACACAGCTCCTACAGGAGCAGTTTGATATGGGTCCGTGGTATTTGCCTAAGTTTGTCTGAAAATTTAGGTTGATTAGGGTACTCATTTGGAGGCTTTGCTTATATTAACCCTTTGCTCCATGAATATTCAGGTTACTGACGTTAAGAATACTAATTAGATTAATTTGTTATAATTGCACATTGACAAAGGATTTTTGACATAACAGAAACTGTACAATCAGGTCTATGTGGTGTGTGGTGGTCTAGTGGTAACGCACTTCACTACCAATCCGGAGGTCCGGGGTTCAAATCCCGGTCCCTCCCGGAAATTTCAGAGACGCTTTTCAGTGTATCCCACCCGCACCGCCTCTCCACCCAGGGGTTAAAATGGGTACATGTGAGGGTCACTAGCCGGTACTGCGGCTGCATGATTGCGCCATGATATGTTAGCAGTGCTCAATATTGTAGGTGAGTGACTCAATGACCAGGAGAGTAAATGTACAGTCGGCTGAGCGGTCATTCGGACTGAAAATAGACTATAACTAGGTTCTTTACCTTATGTCTATATTATATCACAATCAAACAGGAGCAGTCTGATCTGGGTCAACTCTGTTTGTACAGGTGTAAAAAGCGTATTTAAGGAGTAAATGGTTAAACACTGTGTCATCTTTTTTTTTAAACAACACAGAATAAAAAGAATACTTGAACGTAACAGAGATGTAGCAGTTTAATTACAGTAAAACCCTTCTAATGATACCACGGAAACGAGGCCTACTTCTGGGTCTTAAAGGCATACGGTAGCATGATGCAGGTAGAAAGTTCCTTTTTTAATTAGTCCTAACACTACACCTGTAGTTTCTCTCCTGTATTTAATTATTTCTGTGCAATAGTGTCGTGTGCTAGATTTATCGCCTCCTACACTCGTTATTGTTTATTTGTTTCGTTTACTCTTGAAGAAAAAACATTATCACAGTCACAAACAGTTTGGATTCTGTTACTCGACGTCTCATTCGGATTCAAACTGTGTAGGTAATCACAGAATCGCCATTGGCAGTCAAAGAGTCAGTGAAAGCCTTTCTGAATCGTTAGTGTATCAATCACAGCAACTGTTGCTCTATGGCAGTCCTTAGTCAAATACATGATGACATTGAATCGTTCATGACCCGGAAAGTGCAATTACCTATGCGGTTTGACTCCAGATGAGACGCCGATATCAGTATCCAAACTGTTTGACTCGTCACTTGGATTTAGAGAAGAAATTGAAGCAATATCCACCCGACACCTTTAAAGCAGACGACATTGTTTGCAGACGAAAATTAGTTGGCGCCGAAATGGCTAAGCAAACAAATCCTTGGTATCAAATAAGGGTTGAATTGTGTAACGACACGTGGTGCAGTTCAGTCTTTCAGCTCGCTGTTACGCATTGTCGTCTGCAACAATGTCGGCTGCTTCAGTTTTCAATATTAAAGTTTATTAATATTTGTTTTTAAAAACATAATCACAGCATCAAAAGGTGTTGGCTCTGGTGAGAAGATGAATTACTCGACGTCTCATATGGATACATACCGTTTGCAAAGGTGAACACGGATTCGCCTATAGTGGCGAAAACATATATGTAGTTTGTTGAAAGGCTCTACAGAGTGTTTTCATTGTCACGGAACCAATTAGATATCGATAGAACTCAAAAGAATGATAATGTGTGATAAAACACTGGATGAGAAGAATACAACGGTCCAACACACGAGTCGTATGAGCAGAATACAACAATTTAACAGACAAGTCGTCTGATCAGAATACAACAGTCTAGCAGATGAGAGGTCTGAGTAGAATACTATTTTCGCAACAAGCATGGTATCGTTAACTCAAGCAGTCAAAAGCGAGTCTGTGATCACATTGAAAACAGTTTGCATCCAGATCAGGCGTTGAGTAACTCAGCATACCATCATGATCCCAACTACAGTAAAAACTCGTTATTATGAAAATATAGCAATGAAGAATTTTGTAGGCAGGTGCCTTAACGCAGGGTGAAAGTCATGCAGAAACTCTTAGACGAGCTTTCTGCATGACTTTCACCCTGCATTAAGTTGCCATCTGTGTTAAAGATCAATAGTGGCACGTATTTAAGTATACGTAGTATCGAGGCTTTACTGTTTTTGACGCTGCTATTATATAATTTGAAACAACACGCAAAAAAGAATTAGAAATGAAAATTACAGCAGACGACAAAATACAGGCAGCGAAAATTACAAATTGCACATAGCGCTCCATACGCTAGATTCAGTATAAAGTAGGCCTCTTGAAAGAGACCACTGGGACAATGAGGTTTTCAACCCCTTTCAACACTGAATTTTAACTTATTCTCTCCTATACTTTTTTTAGACTCAAGCTCTTTGTATAAATATACTGAAAAGGAGCATTAACTCTTTTGGCGCCAAATTTAAAAATGTTGTCTGCAATAATAATTTCATATTAAATATAATTATAAACTAAATAATAAAGGTACATGTATATTAGTAAAACATTTGTTTTTAAAATCCTGTATGCTTGGGCTAAAATAATACAGAAAACAGTGATGTCCCAGGTCAGATCCGCCTTGAAAATGCGGCATCTGACCTGGGACTGCGCTGTTTTCAATGGTGCCAACAGGCGACATCGGCGCCGAAAGAGTTAACTATAGAAAAGGATTTTTTAGAATTGTCTAGTTTTGGAAACCATTATGATAAATAGAGCATTTGCTCCTCTGGAGCAAATGCTCTATTTATAACAATGTTTTCAGAATGTAATTTGTAAAGAGGCGCCAAAATGCGCCACTAGGAGGGAATGGGTTAAGTGATGAATAGGCCAGCAGTGTTTAACCATATAGTACTCTCGGTATGAAAAACGTGAACTTGTTAACAGATATTAAAAGACAAACCATACAGAACCATCAGCTCGACTGACTTTTCCTATGTCAATTACCCTTTCAAGCGGTTTCAATCAGATTCAGGCAAGACGCCAATATCTCATCAGGATTTATATTTTACCCTAACGTTGTATGTTTGTACAGAAATTAGATATAGATCTACCTTGAATTTTGAAAATGATGTTGACATTTATTTGAGCAAGTAGAAATTTAAATGAAGTTTCTCGGCGGGCTAAATGTTAATCCCTTTACTCCATAAATACGCATGTATAAACCTTTGCAAAAATACAAATATACAGGCAAAGAGACACACCGAAAGGCAGACAAATAGCAGACAGACAGACAGACAATCAGACATGTATACACATAGGGACACAGCCAGACATCAAACATACGGACAAATACATAGGTACATGGGCAGACAGCAGACATACAGACAGACACATAGGGACACAGACAGCAGACAGGCAGTCAAATACATAGCCAAACGGGCAAATAGACAGATGCACAGGGACATAATACAGACAGTCGGGCAGACACATACGTAAAGATACAGACAGACAGGAAACAGGTAGGCAGATACATAAAGATACAGACAAATAGTTAGGTTCAAATATCTGTCGTATAACTGTCAAGCGAATTTGCATTAATGATTTAGTGACAGCATGGCAGGGAAGAGTTCCGGAGATTTACCTCCTTTGTTATAACCCCTGACAAATACCCTGGGAACAAGTGTTTAAAAAAGTATGAACGAAACCAAGCAAAACAAGTTGCCGCCTGGTTTGAAAAACCATGTGCACCCAGACTAATCACGGATTGGAAAAGCGCATTAAATATTTTGCTGCCAATGTCGCATATGTGATTACCTGTGCAAACAGTTTGGATCCTGATGAGACGCCAAGTAAATCGGCGTCTCATCAGGATCCAAACTGTTTGTAATTGTGACTGTTTTTGAAACAACGATGACGAAAATAAAAACAAAAGAAAAGTGTTGTAGACGAAACAGGTTCTAGACAACAAAAGTTGGCATCGAAAGAGTTAAATCACGGTACAGTTAGAAGAGTAAGATTAGATATGTAAAGCAGTGGTAGCTTAATGCAAGACAAAAGTAGTGCAGCATGACTTTTACCCGGCATTAACTAGCCCCCCTATAATATAATGTTTAACAAGACTGCATGAGTATTAATGGACAGACGCGTTTTTTCGACAATGACAGAAACTGCAGAATCATATCAATAGTATTTAATATGCAGACCCTCGTTAGGTAACTCCTATAAGAACTGCTGTCTGATCTTGTTCTACTCTGTTTTCAAAGGTGCCAGTTGATGGTTGCTTCAAGCAGGTTTACTGTATTTAACCAGTTGACACTTACAAGTAACTTCAATTCTTGGCACCACATATGCGCCATTGCAAACAAAGTAGCTCCAGATAAGATTGGTCTGACAAGAGTCTGCTCCGTTTGATAATGGGATAAAAAGATATGATTCTACAGTAGTTTCTACCATTACCAACAACTTTCACGTAATTAATATTCACGATGGCATTACAGTAACCGCCCTCTAATGCGACCACTTAATGAATAAACATGTCTATCTTTATAAACAGATGGTTGCTTAATGCAGGGCGAAAGTTATGCAGAAAACTCCTATGGGAGTTTTGTACATAACTTTCATCCTGCATTAAGCTACCACTTGCCTTTGCCACTGTGAATTATGCCCCTGTTTTCTGGTCGCATTAGAGGGTTTTACTGTATTTATTACATGAATATTTAAGATTAAGATTCAAGAGTTTTACAAATTTGATTCTTATGCTGTTACTGATCAGGATCTACACTGTTTACAAAACCCCGATGTTACCTTGTAAGTGGCAATGTTCATATGTATGTCCCAAGTCCACAATAGCACTCTGGAGAATTAGCTAGTTCCATGTATTGTATCCTCTAGATATATTGGCAGAACATTTAACCACCATACTACAGAAAAGAACATCTAGCTATCCAATAGTGCTGATACCTGAACACTGCCTTTATATAGCCTCAGACAGACTGGCTTCATTAGCGTAAGGATTCTTATCTTTAATCCTGTTCTCCATGAGTATTCATATAAGAAATACTATCATTATGAATAATATGTAGGGACCGTCTGATTATGGCGTGCTGTGCTTGCTTATGAAAATATATAACTCTGCTTCTACAGTTCTGCCATGGTACAAAACACTGCTGCATTCATATACCATTTATAAAATATCAACTAATATGTATTCATGACAAGTTCAAAGATTAAGCAGTCTCGTGCTTCTTCCCTGAGTGGTCGCCTTACATAGGTTCTATGGGACTCAATACAGCAAAAAAAAACACCCACACTTTTAATAAAGAAGAATTTAGGTCTGTTAGTCAGGTGACTGCTTAATGTAGGATGAAAGTTACTTTGTGAAACCATTGTGATAAATAGAGCATTTGCTCCTATGGGAGCAAATGCTCTATTTATCACAATGGTTTCAAACTACAAAATTCTAAATGTTTCCATTTCTCTAGCTAATGCTCCTTTTCGGTAGATTCATTAAAAGAGGTTGGATCTAAAAATAACCTGTGAGGTAATGGGTTAAGGTGTCATCTGTCTTACAGAGCGACGTTGGCATAACACTCATTTGAACGTGCTGTTCAGATGTTTTTTTATTGTACCTTGACACACATACTCATCAATGATACAAATGCTAAATACATGTTTTTTATCTGCCTGCACGGGTCAGTGACTTCGTAATGTAAGTCTGCCATTGACGGTCTGTGATCTATGACCTGAGTGTTTTACAATCAATCTGTATCGTAAAAAAGACTTATTCCTCGGGAGTATGCTATCTCTATTATACGAGAGTAACCGTCTGCAAAAATAGCATCTGCTAAAATTGCCAAGAAGTTGTTTTTTTCATTTTTTCTTCAGATATACAGCCAATGTGTCAAACAGTTTAGATGCTGATGTGTAGACAAGTTACTTGCCATGTAATCTGAACCTAAACTCTGTTTGCAAAGTTAATCACGAACTAGCTGCCAGCATGATAATAGCTAACGCAGTTCAATTATCTAAACAATATGACACTATATCATTGTATATGTCTATCGTGGTCTCATTGAAAAGAAACAACAAAGCGACGTGGTATATTTATTCAGCGCAATATGATCAGATAAAATTAATAAAAAGCAAAAGTCATGCGAGGTACTGAGCTGTCAGAGTTGATATTACAGTAGGTCAAATCATGTCTGAAGCACGTGTCGTTTGTAACAGTGTCGCAGAGTATAGCAAGCGTGTAAAATATGGCAATGTTCTGCATATAGTTGTAAAGCATATTTACCAAAAGTGAATGTCATTAGCACTCTTATTGAAAATGAACACAAGTAAAGTAACTACTCGGGAAAGTATTAATTCGCTGAATATAACCGGTCGTATACTTCAAAGACCAATTAAAAATGCCCTGTCACGTCGTTATCGGAATAACCGTAATTATCCCAAGTCTCTCCACCAGTTTGTAAAGCTGAATAGTTCAATTTGCCACCATTTTGATAACTTTAAATCAGATTGACCTGGTTGCAAAAAGTGCATACCCCTGCTAAAATTGCCAAGAAGTTGTTTTTTTCATTTTTTCTTCAGATATACAGCCAATGTGTCAAACAGTTTAGATGCTGATGTGTAGACAAGTTACTTGCCATGTAATCTGAACCAAAACTCTGTTTGCAAAGTTAATCACGAACTAGCTGCCAGCATGATAATAGCTAACGCAGTTCAATTATCTAAACAATATGACACTATTTCATTGTATATGTCTATCGTGGTCTCATTGAAAAGAAACAACAAAGCGACGTGGTATATTTATTCAGCGCAATATGATCAGATAAAATTAATAAAAAGCAAAAGTCATGCGAGGTACTGAGCTGTCAGAGTTGATATTACAGTAGGTCAAATCATGTCTGAAGCACGTGCCGTTTGTAACAGTGTCGCAGAGTATAGCAAGCGTGTAAATATGGTAATGTTCTGCATATAGTTGTAAAGCATATTTACCAAAAGTGAATGTCAATAGCACTCTTATTGAAAATGAACACAAGTAAAGTAACTACTCGGGAAAGTATTAATTCGCTGAATATAACCGGTCGTATACTTCAAAGACCAATTAAAAATGCCCTGTCACGTCGTTATCGGAATAACCGTAATTATCCCAAGTCTCTCCACCAGTTTGTAAAGCTGAATAGTTCAATTTGCCACCATTTTGATAACTTCAAATCAGATTGACCTGGTTGCAAAAAGTGCATACCCTGATCAAAAAGCCCCGTTTGATCTGGGTCTGCACTATTTGCCTACGTTCATCTGTTCGAATATTTAGAATAATATGGGTAAACAAAGGTACTGGAACCTTTTAGATCCTTTCAATAACTTGCATGCCCTAATTGATAGTACATGTACTATCAAAGGTAGAGCATTTCTGTATCTATTTGATTTTTTTTCTAAATGATATGTGGTGTTAACAGTAATGTTTATTTTAAAAGAATCAATATATCATTTCAGCGGTGTTCCTACAAGTATTATTTTTTCTGGAGCGATCTTTGGAATTTTTTTTGTGAAACAATCTGTGCATGCGCTGATAAGAGGCTCTATCAGGTGTGAGTATATACTGATAAAGGGCCCTGTCAGGTATGGGTATATAGTGATAAGGGGTCCTGTCAGGTATGGGTATACAGTGATAAGGGGCCCTGTCAGGTATGGGTATACAGTGACAAGGGGTTCTATCATGTGTGGGTATACAGTGATGAGGGGCTCTATTAGGTGTGGGTATACAGTGATAAGGGGTTCTATCAGGTGTGGGTATACAGTGATAAGGGGCTCTATCAGGTGTGGGTATACACTTATAAGGGGTTCTATCAGGTGAGGGTATACACTGATAATGGGCTCTATCAGGTGTGGATATATACTGATAATGGGCTCTTTCAGGTGTTGGTATACAATGATAAGGGGTTATATCAAGTTTGGGTATACACTGATAAGGGGTTCTATCAGGTGTGTGTGTGTGTGTATACACTGATAAGGGGCTCTGTCAGGTGTGGGTTTATACTGTTTGCACGATTCCCTGTAATAAGGGACCATGGACATAGATGGATTAAAACAGGTGCTACGTGACGAGTAGCTTAACGAATTAAAGAAAAAATCCCATTAGCTATATATAACGCTTCGAACGCGAGCCGAATAGCTGTGATAATTAGACCATGCTACTTAATTATTCACAATAAAGATATTATTCAAAAAAAGGAATTGAGATAATATAGAAATACTTGAATAGCTATTATCTAATATTTCGATCACTACGGACCTTCATCAAAGATTATCCTGTCAAAATACGCGTCATATTTTTGGTACATGCATTCAGCCATAAAATCAAAGAGAATAATCAGTTTTGATAATAAATATTATTCTCTTTGATTTTATGGCTGAATGCGTGTATAAAAATGCGGCGTGTACCGGTATTTTGACATGATAATATTTGATAAAGGCCCGTAGTGGTCGCAATATTAGACAAGAAAAGCGGCAATGCCACGAAATCAGGTTTTACCAAATTATTTGATCATTAGTCTACACATTTGGGAAAAGTGGCACAAGGCATTAAATCCGTCTATCCAAACTTAAGTTATTAACCGGGAACATTTTTTTATATTTTAGTAACAGTGACATTGACCTTGACCCCGAAATACAATCCCAAGCTAGGTCTTTATGAAAGTTGGCTAAATACCAACTTTGGTCAAAATTGGTCTATCCAAGCTGAAGTTGTTGATCGGAAACCGTTTATCTATTTCTAGAAACAGCGACCTTGACCTTGATCTGAGATCCTCTAAACACAATCCCAAGCTAGGTCTTTATGTAAGCTACCTACATACCAAGTTTGGTCTAAATCGGTCGATCCAAACTAAAGTTATCGATCGGAAACCACCTGTTTGACGCCGCCCGCCATACATCAATCTAATAACCAGGTGTTTCGTTGAAAACTTGGTTATTAAGAGCTATCCATGTATTTCTATATTACTTACTTATTTGCAAATAAATAAACAAGTAAATCAAAAATATTAATACACGTTTTAGAAATGACGCTTGCTTAACTCTTTTGCGGCCATAGGCGAGTCCGTCATAACCTTTACAAACACTTCGTATCCTGAGTAGACAAGTAATTCGGCGTCTCCTTAAGATCTAAACTGCTTGACACTGATTAGAGCTTTGAAACGACATTGAAGAAATCGCCACTTTGAAATCTGAAGTAGAAAATACGCTAAGCAGATTAACTTTAATTGTCACCGAAAGGGTTTAATGAATTTTTGACAATTATCACAATAGCTCACTACTGAGCACTTCTTTCTCAGGTGGCATTTCGTGCTCAGGCGGCACTTAAAAGCTCAGGCGGAACTTCGTTCTCAGGTGGCACTAAGTGCTCAGGGGACAATTCGTTCTCAAGTGGCACTTAGTTCTCATATGACACTTAGTTCTCAGGTGGCACTTAGTGCTCATGTGGCAGTTCGTTCTCCAGTGACACATCGTGCTCAGGTGGCACTTTGTGCTCAGGCGGCAATTCGTTCTCAGGTGACACTTAGTTCTCATGTGGCACTTAGTGCTCAGGCGGCAATTCGTTCTCAGGTGGCACTTAATTCTCAGATGGCACTTAGTTCTCAGGTGGCAATTCGTTCTCAGGTGGCAGTTCGTTCTCAGGTGGCAGTTCGTTCTCAGGTGGCACTTAGTGCTCAGGCGGCACTTCGTTCTCATGTGAGATAACATGATAATACATAAATATGAAAATGAGTCAACAGTAACCCCCTCTAAACCGGAGTTTTAATAAAGATTATTTTAGGTTTTTATGCATACATGTAACTGCTTAATGCAGGATGAAAGTCATGCAGACTTTGGGAGCTTTACCCGTCTTACCGACCGGCATTGATGCTAATTTGAACGTCTTGTTTCGACGGGGCTTACTGTATATTTATCACACGATGGAAAGGACGGGGGGGGGGGGGCTCTACCCTCCAGCATCACCACTCGTAGAACATTTGTAGCGCTACCAGATTAATTTATATTTCTCTTTGTAATCTAATTTTAAAACAATAAACTGCCGCGAACCCATGCATGGGACATAGGCAACCCGTGTAGACCCAGATCAGAGGGCTCCTGCAGCACCCCTGATCGTGGTCTATACTGTTAGCTATACCAAACAGTTTCAAGGGTTTTCATTCTTGACTTATGTCTTTTGCAGGACCCCTCTGCCATGCACAATGGATGGTTTTTAAATCTGATTTGAACGAGTTTATTAATGACATCATGAATGTTTATTAGCTGAACATTTACAATAGCATATGAACATAGTCCATGAACATTTAGCCGTGGCAGAAGCTGTAGAATCAGATCTAGATATTATTTCATAAGCAAATAGAACAGTCTCCGGCAGGTGAACTCTGGTCTGGATGTCTCTATAGAGTAAAAGGTTAACCCTTTACCGGATAGGGACCACTTTTGGCACATTTGCAAACAGAATGGACCATAAGCGTACGGCTCCTGATTGAGCCTTCTGATCAGGATATGTTTGTTTACTTATTACAGTAAACCCCCTCTAAACCGGACGCTAAATTTAGTATAAATATCGGTATTGGAGAAAAGTGGCAGCTTAATGCAGGGTGAAAGTCATACAGAAAGCTCCTTACATAATTATTATAGTTAGGACACATCATCGCACTATGCATACACTTAGGACAAATCATCGGAATATCTCGTACATACAGTTAGGACACATCATCGCAATATACATACAGGTAGGACACATCATCGCACTATACATGTACATACAGTTAGGACACATCATCGCAATATACATACAGTTAGGATACAGAATAGCACAGATAGTACCGTATGCATCTGTGGTCACCTTAACATGCAGTTATGACACAGCATCGCACAAATAATGTCGTGAGAATCTGTGAACATCTTTACATACAGTTAAGACATAACATTGCACTAATAATGTCAGCTGCGACAGGCTTTCAATCATCATGTTGGTGTCAGATTTCTTGTGCATTCATGCATGAGCTACAAAACGCAAATGCATAGTTAATGCCTTGCTCATAGCAGCATCGAATAGTCAAACATTTGAAGGCGGAAAACGAGTATACTAGCATTTGCAAAGAGTGTAGACCCAGATAAAAGGGCACCCAGAGGAGCCGTCTGACCATGATCTGCACGGGTTGTCATTCACAGTCTTCTCGCAATAATACCCTTTCGTACGGAATAAACCCTGATGGCACATTCCATTTTCTTCTGCATTCAAAGAGTTAACCCTTTAACCCTTCTCTTGCTGAATTTTAAAACACATATCTCCTTCTTTACCCGTGCCCTGCTGTATAATTACATATATATTCACTGTGTACAAATATTTCGCTGTGCAATCACTGCTGTGGAGTGCACTGGTTGTACAATCAACTTGTAAATAGTGCAGACCCTGATGAGACAGCTCCTGCAGGAGCTGTCTCATCTGGGTCTTCACTATTTACAAGTAGTATATTGACGTGAATAGCAAGCGAAGGGTTAAGCCCGGGATATGCGTGCATTGTCATTTGCAACGTCATTTGCAAAACAGTGTAGATTTAGATCGGAGCCCTCTGGGTCCATGCTTATAAAGCTTTTAGTTGAGTCTGAGATCGTTCTCAAGCTTTTGATTGGTCAGTTTTGAGCCTTTGGCTCAAATCTGACCAATTAAAAGCTTGAGAACTCAAATCTGACCAATCAA
Source organism: Azorinus chamasolen (assembly GCA_963576725.1). Taxonomy (NCBI): domain Eukaryota; kingdom Metazoa; phylum Mollusca; class Bivalvia; order Cardiida; family Solecurtidae; genus Azorinus; species Azorinus chamasolen. The sequence goes on from OY755239.1 coordinate 17,790,618, forward strand.
AAGCCTGAGAACGAAACTCAGACTCAACTAAAAGCTTTATAAGCATGGACCCTGATCAGGATCTGCACTTTTTGTAATTAAAAAATACCTCTAGCAATTTAAAGCTTCTATACTGAGTGAACTCTATCCAAACACTAATGGACAATTCCACTCTGAAAGTTCAGCGTCGAAATGGTTAATAAATGTCACTTTCACTAATTTAGAAATTAACCAGGCCAAACCCGCATATGAATAATTTGTCATATACCGATACACTTCGATTGGCATTTCAGGGGAATGGTCTTTCTA